>VBSM01003151.1:6742668-6780459 GCA_008086735.1 Cheirogaleus medius | reverse complement strand
AAAAAAAAAAAAACTGCTAATAGGGTAACTCTGGGAATAAAAGAGGAAAGGGGAAGACGTGGTTATATGTGCATGATGAGGGGCATTAACTGTTTTTTTATACTTCTGTATTATTTGCATATTTTTATAATAAACATATACTACATTTTACTTGTAAGAAACAGCATTACAAAGGGAAAACAGAGCCTTCTTTGGGTTAAGGCAAAAACAAACAAACCACCCCTGCTATTCTGAAAGAGGTCTGAATGCCAGGTCAATGGTTCAAGTGGAGCAATAAAGGCTTAACGGTGTGCCAGGCTGAGCTGAGCCACATCTGGGTGGGCACTGGATGCAGGGCAGTAATGTACAACCCACTGGGCAGAAGCAACCCGGATTTCCTGGCTCCCTTCTCACCCCTGCCTCAAGTCTCACAGCCAGAAATTGCTCCCAGTAGTGCACTCTAAGTCTTTGTGGTTCTCATTCTTCACATCTTTTACCAGAGCAGCTGCACTTTTTAAAAAATCCCCCCTCTTGCTCTGAATACAAAAGAACCCGGTTCAGCAGCTGGTGCTCAGGCATTGGCTAAGAGCACAATGCCCAATCCTCCTTCACTCAGGGCCTGCGCACTACAACCTGTTGCCATCACTGCAGTCTGGCCCTTCTGGGCCCCTTCCTTCCTGCCTCCCCACGCCTATCATCAGGGGCTCAAGCTCTCCTGTAGCAGGCAGGCAGCATTGTGGGTGGCTTGCTAAGCAAAGAGCAAGGAGCCTCAGAGATGCCAAGAAATCTTATCCTAAGTCCTTAAAAACCAGAGGCTGGGGAAAGAGGGAAGCCCATCGCTAGGAAATCACCATCCTCTGGGATCCTCAAAGTTCTGACCAGGCAATCAGGAGACCCAGATTCTACTCCAGCCTCTGAAGACGAAACCTTGACTAAGACTCAGATTTCCCCAGGCACTAGTTTTCTCCTCTGACAAACTTGCTTTGCCTATCTCCCTGGACTGCTGTATGGATACAAATGGGTAATGGAACAAGAGTGGATTTAACAGATTTCAGAGCTATACACCTCCTTAATAGACTTGCTGAGTCCCCATTTACATACACTAACTAAAAGGTGGGGGCTTGGGAATGGTGAGTCTCTCCTAACCTTCCTTCACTATAATTAGCCTCTGTTAGAGACCTGCCCTGTAGAACCTACGAGCTTTCTGAAGCCCACAGCTTCTGCCCTCCTCCCTTTCACCAGGGAGTTAGCAAAGGAAAAGCAGAAAACAATTAAATCCAGGTGGCTCTGGGTGAATTAATATGAGAATTGGGAAGTTCTTCTCCTCTGACTTGGTTTTAATTAGCCCTGCTTCTACCATGGTCCTACATATCAAACTACATTATTTAATTGAGCTGATGCTCTGTTTGATTTTTCTCCCAAGTGGATCACATTATACATTCCTTCCTCATATACTCCCAATCACTGCACTACCAGAACCTAAGTTAACCTGCAGAGTGAATTGAATTTGGAAAGTTGGTTTCATTGCTCTCCTCATTTTACTGGGAAAAAAGAGAGAGAAGGAGAAAGTGGAGGACGAAATCTAAGGGACAAAGAACCAAGGAGGGAAATAGAAAACCAAATCTTATTATTTATTTTTGTTGTTGGACCGGCTGGACTATGATGTCATGTTTTCCCAGCTCACCTGTGATTGGCTGCTCAGTTCAGCATCTGCTGAGAGCTAAAGGCTGATTATTTGCCGGAGATACAGACCTTTCAGGGAAGCTTTGAATCATTGCTGGTTGTCGTGACAACCTGGGCAGTGTCTGCTCCTGATAACCACATAATGAGGTTGTCAGGAACAGAAGTGCCCCCATCCCCACACCCAACCATCTGAAGTGGTGAGCAATGGAATATTTCTCTCAGGAGGTGAAGGGAAAAAAACCACCAACAGGCAAATGGTGGAGATCCTCTCAGATAACGTATGTCAGCCATATCCTGGAGACAATGTCCTTGAAGAGTTCCATACCTACCACCTCCAGGGCCTTCCTGAATCCATGGATTCACTATAATTCAGAGACCTGAGGAACAGGTGGTGAAGGGGTAAGGCATCTCAGCAAACTTCCAGTAAAGCTGAAGAGCGGGAGGTATGCATGGGATGCCAAATTGATTTGGGCAAGGCATATTACCTCTCTTCAAAAGGCACCATCATGGGCACCGTTCAGGGGTAATGAGGGGCATGTGTCAAAGATGGCAGGGCATGGCCAAACCCAGTCACCAATGCCCAACAAAAAAAGAGCTTGAGGGGGATAGGTTGTGGGCTTTTCTGCCTGCTACTTTCATTCCCTTGGGGGTAAACACCTCACTCTACATTATCTTGGGGCTCCAGACATTCTTGAGAGGATATATCAGCTGCATCTTCCTAGGACAGATTTATTGAGCACCTACTAAATGCAAGGCACACAGCTATGTGCTATAGAGGCTACACAGATGAACCAAACTTGGACCATCTTCTCAAGGAACTTGGAGTCCAGTTGGGGAGAAAAGACACACACCCAGGCAACTGTGATTCAAAATAGATACAGTAAGTATTTACAAGGCAAGTCCAAAGTCCTTAATTTCAGAGAGAGGAGAATCATATCCAGACTGTCACACTCTAGCTCCAACCCATTTTTCCAGGTTCTTCTCCCACCTCTCCTCCCTTATACCCTAAGTGTCTGCCTGATCGAACTTTTTCTGTTTCCTTGATATGCCTCAACTTTCACACCTCTGTTCCTTTCCTCCTGCTCTTCCCTTTGCCTACCACGACTTTCTCCCTCCTTTCCCTACCAGGCAATATTTAACACCTATTTCCAGACTCTACTCAAGTGACATCTTGTTGATGAACAAACTAGTTCCATATTTATAACTTCATAGGGATCTGTATCGGGTAGACATGGATGTTGACTAATCCACTGACATCACCACTGTACCCAAGATTCAAATCCAGGAACATATAAGAGAACAATGGTACAATCAATTTTGGATTACTCACAGATGAGCATAAAGTCATAATACTTTTGAAAACTCCTATTTAGAAAATTAGCACAAACCTGTTCTCCCCTTAAACATCTTTTATACCTTTCTTATTTTGAAGTAGTTTAAGACTCACAAGAAGCTGTAAAAATAGTAGAGATTTCCCGTGTTTCCTTCACCGAGTTTTCCCCGATATTTTGATATATTGTATTGATTTTAATTTTACACAGCCACAATACATTATCAAAACCCTGGAAAATGGTGGTGGGGGGCTAAAAAAAACCCCGGAAATTGACATTACTATACTACTACTAACACAAATATAGACCTTATTCCGATTTCACTGGTTTCTACATGTACTCTTCCACTCACCATTTTACCAACTTATCTGAAAAGGAGCAAAACTATTAATAGTTGATCTGAATGTCAACGTTTTTCTCAGGGCTCATCCACTTCAGAAAAGAGCCCAAACCTGAAAGAGTCAAAACTTGCCTGGGACTGAAGAGTGAAAATCAGCTTGGACTAAGAAAAAGCAGCCCTGCTATTAATCAGGCAGGGAGGACAAACAGATAGAGCCAGCTGCAAAGTTAACAGAAAACACTGTTTCTCCCAAGGTCAGGCAGCAGTTGTAAAATGCCATAACAACCTCCTCCTCCTTTTAGTGACTACCGCTTTCTTACCAGTGATACCCCAGACCTGCTTTGCTACTTGCCTTTATTACTGGTGATACCCAATTGGAAGCCGCCCAATAAATTTGATTTTGTCAAGACTACAATCTTGTCTCTGGTCCTATTTGGCTAATTAACCTTTAACATAACAAACGATGAGAGATAACCAAGCCAGGGTTACCTAGAGAGCCCTTTGACTTATCAGAAATTAGCCATATTTCTTTGATCCTACCTAGAGGCTCACAGTGTGACTAAAACTGTGTGATTTACATAGCAGATGTCTAATAAATTCTCACAGCATTGACATGGAATTGTTCTATATTAAATTTGGTGGAATAGTTCTGGATACAAGGACAAAATCCTGGAGGGACATTATTACATAGAAGTTCGGCATGCAGATTGTAATTAAACTGCCAGCATTCAAATCCCAGATTCACTATTTTATAGTCTTGAGACCTTGGACAACTTATTTAGTCCCTCTCAACCCTAGTTTCTTCATCGGTGACGTAGGGATCTAATAGAACCTCCTTCTTAGGGTAGTTGGGAAAATTAAATATAAAATGCATGTAACTAAGGAAAGAATTAGGGCAGTGGTTCCCAACTTTGCTGCACATAGGAATCACCTGATGATCTTTATAAAATGTTGGTGTCTGGCCCCTACCCCCAGACATTCTGATTTAATTGGATGGCATGAATTTGGGCATCGAGATTTTCAAAAATCTCCTCAGGTCCTAAACTCCTCAGATTCTAATGTGCAGCAAAGTTTGGGAACCACTGCACTAGAGATTACTTACTTAAGGACCTTTCCTTCATAGGTTTGTGAGTATTCTCTCCCAGTCTCTCTCAGCATCTGATCTCTGTGAGTGTCTGAAGAGGGCCAGGAAGTAGAATTGGGGAATTTTCTCAAGGGGAAGGCATTTAAATTTGGTCATCTCGGAGGCTTCACCCAGCATTTTCCTGCAATCTCCGCTCCGTCTTACCAGATGGTTTGTTTGACTAGAAAATGAACATAGACTGTTTCTTCCATGTTCATAGCAAAATGATGGAGACATTGACTATTTGGGTAAAATCTCTCCTTTCCCCCTTCCCCAAACATTACTGGGTCACACTTCAAATTAAGTGATTTTAAGTGTGAATTTAAAAACAAAGTTAATATGTGCACACAGGTTTGGCTGACCATCGAAGATGTATTTAATAGATGCTGATCTCAATGTGCGGTTGTTCCATATAATTAAGCACCTGTTGCACCTCATAATCAATCTTTATTTTGGTATAAAGCAGGAACTAGTTACAGTCAATGTTTCTGGTGCTCACTTGATAAGGTCACTTGTGGAGGTGGGGCATTCGAAACAGCTTGCCCCTTCGCCCTTTTAATCATCCAAGAGACTACAGTCCTTACTCAGTAAATAATAAATATGAATTAACTGATGAATTTTAAAGGTCAGTTAAATAGAAGTTTAAAATATGTTCATGATGATTTTTAAAATTTGTTCATCATCTTCCCTTCCCCGCCCCCCAAAAACACTACTTGTTAATTCCACCTGCTAATATGGAAAATTTAACGAATTCTAACATGCTAGGCTACAGTTTACTGCCAGAAAGGAAAGGGGGCAGGTTGCTAGGCAAATTAATACTACAAACATACAAAAGTGACAGCCTGCTAGGGGAGTACACTAACACATGGTTTTTAAGCGCCACTCTAAGTGCACTTTGCATTCAAATGACCAATATGCTAATTACAGTTCTTATCTGTTTGTTGGAGGCCTTAAGAGTCTAGGCAGCTCACAGCACAGACTCCAGCCAGCGGTTTGACTGCAGGTTTTTAGAAATAATAACATGGCATTTCTTTAAACATATTTTCAAATTCAAGCTTATTACATCAAAATTGGCCTTTCCCTCATTCAGGGAATTAGTGAGGCTCAACTGTGTTCACTATGGTGCCGTCCCCCACAGACCCCTGCTAACAAAGGCTCTGACTCCTACCAAATCACAGCCCATTGGGGCAGATTTCCATGGTAATTTGCCGGTTCTCTTTTGAAAGACATGGGGAGCCTTTGTAAATAGGATTGGTAGATGGGGGTTTACTAGGGGAGGGGTGTACTTTCTCACTAATCATGGCCCTTTTTAAATTTTCACCACCCATGTAAGGCTAGAAAGTACTCTTAACCCAGCTTTTTGCAATTTAAAGCAAACATCCCCTAATTCTGTTCTTAAGAGAGGTAGAGAGACAGAGAACCATTCTCCCTACATTCTAGTTGAAATCAACAGACATTTTATGAGAACTATATTGGGGGTGGGAGGCTAAGAATTTATCTCTCTTACCCCTTCCCCAGGGTCTATTTGGCTTTGCCTAGTGGAGGAAGGTGATGGTGAAAGTATCCTGTTCCTTACTTTTCTTGCTTAGATTTTTAGTAAAATCTAAATTATCTAGAATTCCATGAAAAGCAGCCTCAAAGGATAAATTTATTTATTTTTCCCTATATTGCATTTTTTAAAAAAGCTCCCCTATATGAACACACACAAGCTGACATCAGAGTCTTCTCTCTATAGTTTAAGACAAACACAATAGGCTTACTCTTGAAAAAATTATGAAATTAGTCTTAATGTGTTATTTCCCTGCCTGTATTCCATTCTTTCTTTCAGGGACTTCTCCCAGACACCTAGAAGCTCAGTGTCCCTTTCCTTCCCAGATCTGGGAAAGACACAATCTGATTGACTTCTTTGCTGTGCAGTCTCAGCAATTTCATTTATTGCTTCTTTTAGGTAGCTGTGTATTTTAGGACCCTTCTGGAATGAGCAACAGTGCTTGAATCAAAGGAATGAGTTGTAGAGGTAAAAGTATAGACTCCACTGCAGATGTTTGGGGAGGGGGTGAAAAAGGGAGTTTTTTGGAGGAGAAAAATTGCAAATCACACTGCTAAAGAGCCTTCCCTTCACAAGATCGGTTCTGATGCTCGCCAACTCCAGGGTTCTCAGTCATCCACACCATGTTTTCAGTAATCTGCATCATGTTTTAAAGGCGGATTTCTACATTCATACATGAAAGCAAGACTTTTCATCAACTCCAAGAAGCTTGAAACAAAAAATAGGGCTTTTGATTAAAAAGAAATTTAAAATGTCCCACAGAGCTGATGACCCTCTGGTTAATTGCAAGCTGACCATATTAGGAGTCGAGGCCAGCCCCTGCTTCAGAGCATCTTTCTTTGCTGCCTTGCATGTTTATGCTTTCTGATTTAAAAGGCTAGGGGGTGACAGTGGGATTGGGGTGCAATCTCATGGCTACTTTGGCCAAGTCCTGGAATATCCTGGATTAAAACAGATGGGCTAAATTAAAAAAAAAATGCTTTTTCTGGCCTGGGGATTTTGATTGACAATGATACTTTATTTTTAAACAACAGTATCATTTTTAAACAAATTCTCTTATTTTTAAGATGCCATCTAAAAACAATTCGGCACTTGAAGATAAGTTGGATGCTTTATGCCACTGCTGGAAAACCTGCTTGTACTAAAAAAAAAAAAATCAGATATATTTTCCTTTCTAAGGAGATTCCCTCCCTCGCTCATATTTGGTGAACTAAGAGCCCAAAGCTATTTCTACATTGGCTTAGAGAAATAGACTAGGCCATTTACTCAGTAGGTCATTTGCAAAAGTCCTAATGAAAGAGGTAGTAGTTTTTCAAATAATTTACTGTGCCAAAACACACAGAAAAGGATGGCACAAAAACAAATCATAAAACCCTACACATCCCTCTGAGCTGATGAAGGGATAGTTTCAAAGTTTCTGAATCAGAAAGACAACTAGATTACAGAAGGGCTTGGGAGGCTGGAGGACTCAGCTGTCAGACAAGATAGCTTGAAACTACCTTGGGTTGAGCCATCCACAAGCTTGACACCAGAGCTTATCAGTTACTCTGCTTAACTAGAAAACAACTGGGTGCCATCCATCCACATCACAGCAAGTGAGGCAGGCCCCAAAGAAGCAACCTAGAGGAGACAACAATATCTGATGCATAGCTTGAGCTGAGGGTGGAATATGAAAATTAGTAAAGACAGAAGACACAGAGGATAAGCTGCCTCACAATTGGGACTAAACATTTACATCCAATGCCTAGTTTTATTTTATTTCATCCATTTTGTTGGGGCCCAGAAACAATGCCCCCAAATGAAGGCTTCAGAAGCAGCCTCAGAAGCAAAGGTTTTTCTCTGACCTTCTCCTGCCTTCTTGTCTCTCAGTCCCATTATCCCCCGAGGCCAGCCATAAAAACTAGAATCCCCCTACCCCAAGGTGGGCTATAGAGACCAGAACCCTTTTTCCCCCAAGCCAGCCATAAAACCTAAAAATATTACTTCTACCTTTCTCTCCACCTTTCCGTTTAAAAACTGGCCATAAAGAAGTTATCTGACCTACCTTGTTTGACCCCCATTCAAGAGGGACCTGTCCCACACCCAGAAGGAAGGAATGCTGGCTTAGAGAGGCCTAGAAAATCTAGACAGGCCTTGCTGGGTTTTCCCACTCAATGTATTAGCATTAGATCATACCCTTTTTGTCCAATCATATTTCTAGACAGCTGTCCATACTCTGTTGAACCTAAGCATAAAAATGGAAAATTTCCCCTGTATCTTTGGGTCTTCATTCTGAAGGTTCCCATGTATACATGTTAAATAAATTTGTATGCCTTTTCTCCTATTAATCTGCATTTTGTCAGTAGTTTTTAAGCAAACCTTCAGAGGGCCAAGGGGAACTCTCTCCTTGACTCCTACAATTTCATTTAACAGTTACTACTTGCCTTAGAAAGTACCGAGAAAAGAAAGTTCATTAAATCTAGTGAATCAGTAACTTCTTGAACATGTTATTCCATATGCAATAGAGTGATGTGGCTCTGAGCTAGTTTCCCTACAAACCAAGTTAAACAGGCTCAGCCCCTGCCCTCTAGATGCCTACAAAGACAGCTAATCCAAGAAGCAATAGAAGTGTGTGTGAGAGAAGTATGGCACAAACATTGTGCGGTGTTATGTGGCTCCCTGTGGATATTTCATGGACACATTTGAAGGGACCGGCCAGTCTGTTCTCCAGCACACCATAGGGTGGTTCAATGTTATACCTCAAGAAATGCAAATTAATTTTTTAACATGAGATTAATCGGCATAAGCAGATCTGCAATCAAAAAGATAAAAATAATTTTGAAGTTGCTTTTATCCATGTCATGGCTGAAAGAGTTGACTGTCCATAAATGAAATAAATAGGATCAATGTTTGCTGTCAAAGCCATGATCACTGCTCTCTCTCCGATGCCCAGCATTCTGCCAAGCATCTAGAGGTATGCAGTATTAATATTTATGAACCAAGTTGAAGTCATGCTGTAGAAAGGAAAAGAGTTGGTACATGAAGTGGGGATAGCACAGGGCAATTGTAGGTACTGCCTGGGTGGAGAATCTCTTTCTTGATCACAGTCAAGAGCATAGAGTTGTACTTCCAGAAGGAAAAATTCAAAGACAATGTCTCATTTGCTACAGTAGATGGAAGAGGCCAAGAATTGGCTGAGATGAAAATAGAAGAAGGAAGGACACAAACCAGAACATAACTCATCAGTTCAATTGTTTAGAGCGTATTTAGGGTGGCAAAGGAAAGGAAGAAAGGTGCACTTAAAGAAGAGGTTAAAGAACAGAAAGAGCTTGTGTGAGTAAATTAGGGAAGAGAGAAACAGACCAAACTCTAGCCTTGTAACAAGTGAGAGAGGATATGGAATGAATAATGATTCAAACCTCCAAGAATGGAGCCTTTTTAAAAGTCAGCTTGTAGATAAATGAGTAAACTAATTTAGGTGAGCAGCAAGTCATGAAGGCCTCATTATAATTGCCATCAACCAGAATGAGGTAAGGGATTACTTTGGAAATGTGAGCCAACTGAAGCCAGTAGCTATGATATACCAAATCTTATGAAGAAACAGACTTTCTGTGCTGTATTCTGATTTATGGGAAAGAAAGGTCAAAAGCCACGACAAGAAAATCAAACAGAGAAACCTCATTCATTTGGATCTAGTCAACTCAGTTTTGTGATAACCCCAGATCTAGGATGGAATAAAGCATTTCTTACCAAAAAATTGTGAGCTAAACAAATTATTAGTGTTCGTGTCCAACAGGATTAAATCAGTTTGGGAGAAGAGAAATTCTTTTAATTATTTCTGTGGTGTTAATTTGTATATAGCAATCCCTGTTCTAGCCATCAACATGTCTCGTTCATTCAATGAACAACTTTTGGGGGGGGGGGAACATCTATTATGTGTCAGGAAGCATGCTAGGCATGCAAAGATACATACAAAGATAAAACTATATCCATACTCCTTGCATTTAAGAGACTCATAGTCAAGGATCAAAGACAGACGGGAGAAATGCAGAGGGGAATATTATCCATTTAGTAAACATTACTGAATGTCTACCACATGTCATGAAACATTCTATATAGTTGATATATATATATATATATATATAACTTGCATTTCCCCATGCTTAGCCAGCACATGAGTGCAAACGAATTCACCTTAATAGTAATAACTCAAGTAAAACTGGTTTTCACTTGGCACAATGGAGAACATAAAATCTTTTCTTTTTTCATTTTTCCTCCCAACCAATTACTATTGCCTCTCCCTTCCTCCAAAGTAACATCACAAAGGTCAAATGGAGCAACTAAGCCCAAGGAGAACCTGCCAGAATAAGACCCTATTCCTCTACCCTCACCCCACCCCAAAGGTCTTCTTTATAATCAGAAACTTCCCAAGATCCACTTGTTGTCTATATGGAGCTTAGCTAGCTAATACCTAGAACCCTCCAGAAGACATTCTGAACCTTTATAAAATGTTAGGCCTCAAGCTTCCCCAGGCCATACCTGACCTCTATTACAAATGAAATGACATGCACTTTAATAACTCACATGTCACTGACTTGTATCTCCACGTGTATAATAGAGGGCCTAAGTGCCCCTGAAGATCTCCCCCAGTTATTTCTAAGAATCCTCAGGAACAGTCCTTTCATGTTCTTCCACTCCCACTCTCCTCATGAATGTCCACTGCCAACAAATTCAGTCCACAAATGGTTTTTCATCACAAGCACTTGCCCAGTTACTGGGGATCTAGATGGGACCATGACAGACACGACAGTCCCTCTTCTTAAGGAGCTTATATTTCTTTTCTTTTCTTTTTACTTTCTTTTTATTTTTTCACTATGATTGCCTACTTACTTATTTTTTATTTTTAAAATTTATTTATTTTTTAAGTGACAAATAAAAATGTTCATATTTTTCTTGTATACGATATGATGTTTTGAAATATGTATACATTGTGGAATGGCTAAATCAAGCTACTTATCATATGCATTACCTCACATACTTATTTTTTGTACTGAGAACACAAATTCCATTCTCTTAGCAATATTCGAGAATACAATACATTGTTATTAACTACAGTCACCACGTTCTACCATACACTTCTTGAATTTATTCCACCTAGCTAACTGAAACTTTGTACCCTTTAAACACCACCTCTCCACAACCTCCCCAAGATCTGGTAACCACTATTCTACTTTCTACTTCTGTGAGTTAAGCTTTTTTAGATTCCCCATATAAGTGAGATCATGTGATATTTGTCTTTCTGTGCCTGTCACTTAACGCAATGTCCTCCAGGTTCATCTACGTTGTGGCAAATCCCAGGAATTCCTTCCTTTTAAAGACTGAATAGCATTCTATTGTTTATATATACCTTTATATACAATCAGCCATTGATGGACACATAGATTGATTTCATATCTTGGCTACTGTGAATAATGCTGCAAATAATGGAGCACAGATATCTCTTTGACATACCGATTTCACATCTTTTGGATATATACATAGTAGTAGGATGATGGATCATATGGTAGTTCTATTTTTAATTTTTTAGGAACCTCCCTACTGTTTCCCATATGGCTGTACTAATTTACATTCCCACCAACAGTGTACAGGCATACCTTGGAGATTCAGGGTTCAGTTCCAGACCATTGCAATAAAGCAAATATCATAATGAAGCAAGTCATACAAATGTTTTGAATTCCCAGTGCAAATAAAAGTTATGTTTACACTATACTGTAGTCTATTAAGTGTGCAATAGCATTATGTTTAAAAAAGTACATATCTTAACTAAAACACATTTTATTGTTAAAAAATGTCAATGACCACTTGAGCCTCCAGTGAGTCCTAATCTTTTTGCTGGTGGAGGGTCTTGCCTTGATATTGATGGCTGCTGAATGATCAGAGTGGTGGTAGCTGACGATTGGGGTGGCTGTGGCAACTTCTTAATATAAGACAACAATGCAGTTTGCTACATTGAGGTACTCTTCCTTTCATGAAAGATTTCTCTGTAACATGGGATGCTGGTTGATTTCATTTTACCCACAGTAGAACTTCTTTCAATACTGCTGCCAATCCTCTCAAACTCTGCTCCTGCTCTATCAACTAAGTTGATGCAATATTCTAAATCTTTTGTTATTAATTCAACAGCGTTCACCGCATCTTCACAAGGAGTGGATTTTATCTCAAGAAACCACTTATTAATACTTTACTTATCCATAAGAAGCAACTCCTTATCCATTCAAGTTTGATCATGAGATTGCAGCAATTCAGTCACATCTTCAGGCTCCACTTCTAATTCTAGTTCTCTTGCTATTTCCACCACTTCTGCAGTGACTTCCTCCTCTGAAGTCTTGAACTTCTCAGAGTGATGGAATCAACTTCTTCCAAACACCTGTTAATGTTATTTTAACCTCCTCCTAAAAATCACGAATGTTCTTAATGACATCTAGAATGGTAGATTTTTTTCCAGGTTTTCAATTTACTTTGCCCAGATACATCAGAGAAATGACTATCTGTAACAGCTATAGCCTTACCAAATGTACTTCCCAAACAATATGACTTAAAAGTCAAAATTATCCCTTGCACCATGGGCTACAGAATGGACGTTGTGCTAGCAAGCATGAAAACAACATTAATGACCTTGTACATCTCCATCAGAGCTCTTGGGTGACTAGGTGCATTGTCAATGAGCAGTAATATTTTGAAAGAATTTTTTTTCTGAGCAATAAATAGGTCTCAACAGTGGGCTTACAATATTTAGTAAACCATGCTGTAAACAGATGTGCTATCATCCAGGCTTTGTTGTTCCACTGATAGAGCACAAGCAGAATAGATTTAGCATAATTCTAAAAAGCCCCAGGATTTTCAGAATGGTAAATGAGCATTAACTTCAACTTAAAGTCACCACCTGCATTAGCCCCTAACAGGAGTCAGCCTGTCCTTTGAAGCTCTGAAGCCAGGCATTGACTTCTCTTTAGCTATAAAAGTCCTACATGGCCTCTTTTTCCCATATAAGGCTGCTTTGTCTACATTGAAAATCTGTTGTTTAGTGTAGCCACCTTACCTTTCATCAATTACTTTAGCTAGATCTTCTGGATAAGTTGCTATAGCTTCCACATCAGCACTTGCTGCCTCACCTTGCACTTTTATGTTATGGAGACAGCTACTTTCCTTAAACACATGAACCAAGCAAGTTTGCTAGCTTTAAACTTTTCTGCAGCTTCCTCACCTCTCTTAGCCTTCATAGAATTGAAGAGACTTATAGCCTTGCTCTGAATTAGGCTTTGGCTTAAGGGAATGTGTGGCTGGCTTGATCTTCTATCCAGACCATTAAAACTTTCTCCACATCAGCAATAAGGCTATTTCACTTTCTTATCATTTATGTGTCCACTGGAGTGTAACACGTTTAATTTTCTTCAAGAACTTTTCCTTTGCATTTTCAACTTGACTAACTGTTTGGCACAAGAGGCCTAGCTTTCAGCTTATCTCAGCTTTTGACATGCCTTCCTCACTAAGCTTAATCATTTCTAGCTTTTGATTTAAAGTGAAAGAAGTGTGACTCTTCCTTTCACTTGACCACTTGGAGACCATTGTAGAGTTATTAACTGGCTGAATTTCAATATTGTTGTGCCTCAGGGAATCAAGATGCCTAAAGAGAGGGAGAGAGATGGGGAACAGCTGGTCGATGGAGCAGTCAGAACATACACAACATTTATTAAGTTCACCATCTTATCTGGGCATGGTTCGTAGCACCCCAAAACAATAATAATAGTAACACAAAAGATGACTGATCACAGATCAATGTAACAGATATAATATTAATGAAAAGTTTTTAAATATTGTGAGAATACCTAAAATGTAACACAGAGACACAAAGTGAGCACATGCTATTGGAAAAATGGCACCCATACACCTGCTTGACATAGGATTTCCACAAACCTTCAATTTGTAAAAAATGCAATATCTGTGAAGCACAATTAAGCAAACTGCAATAAAACATGGTATGCCTATACATGGGTTCCCTTTTCTCCACAGACTCGCCAACATTTATCTTTCATCTTTTTGATAATAGCTCTTCCAACAAGTGTGAAGTGATATCTCATTGTGGTTTTAATTTGTATTTCCCAGATAATTAGTGATGTTGAGCATTTTTTTCATATACCTGTCGTCCATTTGTACGTCTTTTAAGAAATGTCAATTTAGGTCCTTTTCTTATTTCTTAATTGGGTTATTTGTTTTCTTACTATTGAGTTGCTTGAGTTACTTCTATATTTTGGATATTAACTCTTTCCCAGACGTATGGCTTGCAAATATTTTTCTCCCATTCTGTAGGTTTTCTCTTCACTGTATTGATTGTTTCCTTTGCTGTGAAGAAACTTTTTAGCTTGATATAATTTCATTTGTCTAATTTTGCTTTTGTTGTCTATGTTTTTGTGGTCATATCTAAAAAATCATTGCCCAGACCAATGTCATAGAGATTTTCCCCTATGTTTTCTTACAGTAATTTTACATTTTCAAGTCTTTATCCATTTTGAGTTGATTTTTGTATATGGTGTGAGAGGAGGATCTAATTTCATTCTTCTGCATGTGGATATCCAGCTTTCCCAGCACCATTTATCGAAGAGACTTGCCTTTCCCTGTTGTATGTTCTTGGCATCTTTGTCAAAAACAATTGACTTTAAATGTGTGCACTTATTTCTGGGTTCTCTATTCTATTTTATTGGTCTATGTGTCTATTTTATGCCAGTGCCATACTTTTTGATTACTAGAGATTTGTAATATATTTAGAAGTCAGGAAGTGTGATGCCTCCAGCATTGTTCTTTTTACCCAAGATTGCTTTGGCTATTTGGGGTCTTTTGTGGCTCTATACAAATTTTTGAATTGTTGTTTCTACTTCTATGAAAAACGTCATTGGAATTTTGATAGGGATTGTATTGATTCTGTGAATTGCTTTAGGCAGTATGGACATTTTAACAATATTAATTCTTCCTATCCATGAATATGGTGCATCTTTCCACTTATTTGTGTCTTCTTCAATTTCTTTCATTACTGTTTTATACTTTTCAGGGGAGAGATTTTTCACCTCCTTGGTTAAATTTGTTCCTAAGTATTTTAGTTTATTTATTTGTGATACTATTATAAATGGGATTTTTTAAAATTTCTTTTTTGGATAGTTTTCTGTTAGTGTATAGGAATGCTACTGATTTTTGTACATTTATTTTTTTTATCCTGCAACTTTACTGAATTTGTTTATCATTTCTGCCAGCTTTTTGGTGGAGTTTTTGAGGTTTTATATATATAAGTTCATGTCATCTGCAAACAGAGACAATGTGTCTTCTTTTTTTCTGATTTGGATGGCTTATATTTCTCTCCCTTGCCTAATCACTCTGGCTAGGACTTCCAGTACTATGTTGCATAGAAGTCGTGAGAGTGGGCATCCTTGTCTTCTTCCTGACCTTAGAGGAAAAGCTTTCAACTTTTCACTGCTGATCAGGATGTTAGCTGTGGGCTTGTCATACATGTCCTTTATTGTTTTGAGATACATTCCTTCTAAACCTACCTAATTTGTTGAGAGTTTTTATCATGAAAGGATGTTGAATTTTGTCAAATACTTTTTCTGTATCTATTGAGAGGAGCATATGGTTTTTGTCCTCCATTCTGTTATTAATAATTAGTGCATCACATTTATTGATCTGTGTATGTTGAACCATCCTTGCATCTCAGGGATAAATCCTACGTGATCATGATGAATAATCCTTTTAATAAGCTGTTGAATTTGATTTTCTAGTATTTTGTTGAGGATTTTTGCATCTATGTTCATCAGGGATATTGGCCCATAGTTTTCTTTTTTGTTGTATCTTTGGTTTCGGTATCAGGGTAATGCTAGCCTCATAAAATGAGTTTGAATGTATTTATTTCTTTCCTTCTGTATGAAGCCACTGATGGGTCCGCCCAGTAGGGTAGGGATGCCCCTTTCAGTTCTCTACTATACTCTGGCACCTGAACACTGAAACAACATTGCTTCAATCCTGCATCTCAATGAGGCCCCTGTGAGAAAAATGGCTTCAGCTTCTTAACTGCCACAGTATCTTCCCTACATCCTACCTGCACCACCCTAGCTCAGACTTTCAGATTTGGTTTGTGTGCTGGGAGAACAAGCACATCACATTCTATCAGACTGCTCTTCTACCCTCACAGACCCAGGTGTCTGACACAGTCCTCATATAACCTTCTGCCTTCCACAGATCATCTCAGGCAAACAGATATATGAGTGTGTTCAGACACTTAGATGTATGAGAATCTCAATTTACTTTCAGCAGGACCCCTGCTACATGTAATATGTATCATATAATCCCTAGAACAATCTCATGTGGTCTTGTATAAGATTCGGTCCACTATCAATAATTCCAAATTCTAGAAAGTTCCAAAAACCAAAAAGTTTTTCATGTTTCCTGCCAAAACTTACATGGTGACAAAACCTGTTATGGATTGACATGAGGCTCTCTCGGTGTAGATATTCATATGCTTTGTTGCAGGAATATTGATGTGATTGATTACTGGGTTTTGTTCCAAATCCCACTGAAGGTATTGTGTGACATGCAGTATTTTTAAAATAAAAATAAAAAAACACTTGAATTATGAAACTTATTTGATCCCAAGGCTTTTGGATAAGGGGTTGGGAAATGATTTCTATACCAATTTTGTAGATAAGGAAATTGAAATTCAGAGCTATTATGGGACTTGTCCAAGGTCATAGAGCTAGCAAGCAGTGGAGGCTGGAATAGAATGAAGATCAAGGTCTTTTTGATTCCTAACCCTTTACAATTTCCAGTACAGTATGCAAGTTTCTCTGGGTAATTAGGTAGGTTGAGGAGATGGACATTGATATCAAAGAAAGGTCAATACCAAGTAATCAGAACATATCTAAAAACCTTGCCTTGCAAAATCTGTGTATCTGTTAGCTATCTTGGTAAAATCATGTCACAATTTTACCCTCAAAAATTATTTTCTGCAGATATATTTTAGCATTGCTTTTAGAAAATTGACAAAGTTAATTTTCTAAAAGGAACCATTTCTAAATGATTCTATGGTGTTTACCACTCTACTCTCTGGCTGGGAGATGTGGACTTGAATTAGAAAATTTAAACAGTACTATTTGCTCAAGATAAACCACCTAGGTGACCAAATAATCCATGCTCCAAAATGTGACAGCTTCATGGAATACTTCCAGCACTTTAATAACTATAATCATAAGAGTTGCTATTTTTGAGAATCTACTAGGGATAAGAAAATCTGCTATATAGTTTATATCATCTTATTTAATAATCTTACAACAACTCTGAAATGTAATTAGAGAAATGATGACAATAACAATAATAACAACATATTAAATCCTTACAATGTGGTAGGCATTACATGGGCTAAATTCTTTATGTGGATTATCTCAATCCTCACAACAAACCCATGAGACATGTATTACTAATATTCCATTAAAGATAAGGAAATTGCAGCACAGAAAGCTTAAAGTAATGTGTCCAAGGCCACACAGTTAGTTAAGTAGTCACTATTTTATAGTGGAGTAAAGCTTAGGATCTAGTTTTTTTTCTGCTTCCGAAGACCAATATGACCTCACTGAAATGGTCTTGTCAATGGTGTATGTGAGAATTCCCAAAACCATTTTTAACATTGAGTTAAATAGTATAAGCATGCAACAGACTGTCCATTAGATTGGGCCACTTATGCAGATTCTAGAGTCTGATATGCAATCACCATAACTATGAGGGCCACCTGATCATTACATGTGCCCTATGAAGTATCATGGGAAAGAATATTTTAATACAGACTTCAAAGAGTTGAAGAAATGACAGGTTGCACGTGAAAGAACCACATGCAGCTCCAGAGGCCCAGGAAAGTATCACTTCATTAAAGGATACAACAATTCTCTACAGGCAAACAGGAGTGAGTCAGATCTGCCCTCAGTTATGGGAGTCAGGAGTGAAAATTCTCCCCACCAGGAGCACAGCATGTAACAACATGGTCAGGCTCTTTGGAGAACATCATCGGATCAAAGCAGTGGCCAAGACAGAATATCAAAAAGTGGGCTAAGTATGAACAGCAGCAGAGTCAAGTATAATGTTTTCAGATGAATCTGGGACTACACAATGGCATTGTTTTTCTCTGGACCTCAGTTGCCTCACCTGTAAAGTGGGGATTAAAAATACCATTCCCAGCTGAAAGATGGGAGCTACATCAGGTATCCTCAAGGTCCTTTCTAGCTCTATGATCTATGGTTCATTTGAAAGAGCAATTCATGAGGTATAGTAACTATTATAAGTATGCAAAGCCCTTAGATTCAGATGCTCTTGTGCTCAAAAACGCTTTCTCCTCCTCACTCCTGCCCCCAGTTTATTCTGAGTTGCAAAATTTTTTCTGCTTCAAATAAATTGCAAAAATCTTTCTGCAGAAAATGTGGCTCAGGTTCAGAGAGGCAGCATGTCTCTGTGTGAGGCATACCCCAGCCCAGCCACATGACCACAAGTCACGGAGTACAAACAACCTCACTAGAAGCACACACAGCTCAAGACTAACCTGCCTTGTCCATACACATAATCAAATTCAGCTGCATAAGGATAGGGACTTCACAATAGCTCTGGGTTGGTGCAATCACCCTCAAATCTCAGCCAAAGGTCTGTTCCTTTGTCTCAGGGTTACCTTGTACCCATATAATGCAAAATCGTTTTGTAATAGCTTGAATGGGTAGAAAATTGGCCATAAAAAAGAAAGAACTAATAGGTACTCTAACAGACTGCATAGAAGTATCTGGCAGGGAGGTCAGCAGAACACAATATTAGCTCCCACTTTATTCTGCACTGTCATTAATGATACAGAAGAGAAAAAGAAAAAGGCAGTCAGACTTAGACTGCGAAAGAGCCCAATTAAGGGTCGTCAAGGAAGCAAGGACATTAAAAACAACGGATGTGGGCATGAAAAGGAAGCACTGTGCTGGGGTCCAGTTGGGAGGGAAACAGCCCTATTCATCTGGAAAACGAATTAAAACCCCATTACTCTCAGGATATATGTGTGAGGCGGCAGTGAAGGGATTGCCAGTAGCAATAGGAGGAGGTAAAGACCATGAAAGCAGTGTGAAGGAGGCCCCTGTTCTGAGATATGAGATACACATCTGTGTCCCAAGGCAATGAGACTATGTTCTTATAGATGAGGTACAAAGGGAGATGAAGCATTCATCCAGACTGCTACGCAGGACAAATATGCATTTTTGTTTTGTATTTTGTTTTACTTTACTAAGAATATCTGAATATATGATAATATACAAGGTTATATACAAATCATCCCTTTTGTTATGGACACAGTGGGTTTGAAGAACAGGAAGATAGTGGTGTTAACTAGAAGAAAAATTAACCACAACTCCTAGCCTCCATGGACAGATGGATTTTTTTTTTCTCCAAAACAGGACTTTGAAAATTCCACTTCCTTGATCCCACGTGATCTATGGGGTATTCCCATAACCAACTCGGCAGGACACAGAAGGGTAGCTACAAACCACTAGGGTTAGATGAGTCAACCTGGTATGTCCTGCCTGACAAAGAGGGCTCATAAGGAAAATATTAATACCTTCTCTCCAACTCTGAAGAGGGATCTATAAGAAAGGAGCTTCCTGTCTCTAAGTGGACCAGCGGGCTTTTGGGAGCTGACATTCTGTCTCATTTCTCACATCCTCAATGCTCACTCCCAGGTGGTACCGAATATTTAAAAAGCCAACATCATACTGCCTCTGGATTGGGAAACAGACAGATGCCTATGCTGGGACAGACTATTACTGTTTGGATTGATTGAGAACACAGGCTCAGAAATCAGCCATGCAGGACTCAAATGCAATTAGAAACCAGCAGTAAAAAGATAGCCAACTACTCCACTCCCATCACATAGGCCCAACACAATATACATCTATAAATTAAAAACACAAACACACTTCTAAATAACACTCGGATTAAAGAGGAATTTGAATTGATATTGCAAATGCTTTAGAACTAAATGATGATGAGAGCAGCATATATCCAAGTCTGTTGGATGCAAGCAAAGCAATATTCAGAGAAAAACATATGGCCTTAAATTCATTTATTAGAAAATATAAACAAATGGAAAATAAATGAACTAAGCTATCAACTCCAGAAGTTATTTGAAAAAGCACAGTAAAATAAACTCATGGAAAGTAGAGGGGAGATACTGATAAAGATAAAAGCAGAAAATGGTGAAATGGAAAACAAATCAAATAGAGTTGATCCATAAAACTAAAACCGTCTTTGAATCAAATCTTCGTTAAGTAATAAGAAAAAAGAAATAAGGTAAAAGAAATATCACCAGGAAGCCAAATAATGTCATAAATACAGGCACCAAAGTATTATTAAAAATAAGGGAATATTACATAAAATGTTAAACTAATGTGCTTCAATGAACAAATGTCTAGAAAAATAAAAATTACTAAAATTTACCCAACAACAAGTAGAAAATCATAGACAAAAATAATAGAACAAATTGAAAGGCTAAACAGTTCTAAGAGTGAGTACTTCCAATCCTTCATATCACAGACAACTTTCATTTTATAGAAATGGTTCCAGAATATAGAAAAAGAAAAATCAGACACATAGGACAAGAAAAGAAAATTATAGACTAATCTCACTTATTAATATAAATATAAAAATCCTAAAGAAAATAGAATCTAGCAGCTTATTAAAATTATACATTATAACCAAGTAAGGTTTATCCCAGGAGTGTATGAATAATTCAACATTAGCAAATTTATTAACATAATTCACTACAGTGATAGACTTAAGAGACAAACCATATAATCATCTCAACAGATACAGAAAAAATATTTGATAAAATTTAATGCCCATTGATATTAAAAACCCATAGTCAACAAGATTAGAAGAGAACCTCCTAATAAACCTTGTGAAAATTACCAGGAGGTAATTTTGGCTATGAGCATAAGCCTGCCTAGGTTTGGATCTTGGTTCCATCATATACAAGCTATGTGGTCTTGGGCAAATTATTTAATGTCTCTGAGATTCACTTTCCTCCTTGACAAAAAATGGGGACAATGTGAGTACCTTCCTTATAGTATTGTTTCAAGTATTAAGTGATAAAAATTATGTAAAGACACAAGAGTTTCTGACAATATTAAGTACACAATAAACATTAGTTGTTAATGGTAGTACTTACAAAATATTAAAATGAGACGCAAGACAAGGGTGGCCACTTAGGATTCATCACTGTGATGCCCTAACTAATGCCATAGGATAAGAAAAATAAATGAGAATAAAGATTAGAAAGAAAAAACAAAATTGATGTTATTCACAAATAATACAGCTATATAGAAATCTGAGATAGTCAACTGATATAATATTAAAACCAATATGAAAGTCCAGGAGGGTAGTTGGATAAAATATCAACCTACAAAAATCCATAGCTTTTCTATAGATCAGCAATAACTCATTAGGATACATGATAGAAAAAAAAATCTCATTCACAATAACAACAGAAACTTTTAAATACTGTATGTGAGACCCTGAGCAAGCTATTTAACCTCTCTTGGCCTCAATTTTCTCATATGTTGAGCAAATGAGTTAATAATACCTATCTTCGCAGAGTTGTTATGAGGACTGAATGATACAATGCATGTAGAGTGCTTAGCAGTGTTTTGCCTGTCAGACTATGTATTCATTAAATGGTAGCTTTATTACAGTATTACTATTGTTATTGCTGTTGTTTTAAAATTGTCTAATTTTTTATAGAATGTCTTTTTTTCCTTTGTGTCAATATCCAGTAGTGGGATTGCTGGATCGAATGGTAGGTCTACTTTTAGTTCTTTGAGGCATCTCCATACTACTTTCTATAGAGTTTGTACTAGTTTGTAGTCCCACCAACAGTGTAGGAGTGTTCCTATCTCTCCGCATCCATGTGCATGCTATCTGGGTAACGGGCACACTTATAACTTTGAATCAAACAGTACAAAAGCAATTTATGTAACCAAAATGTTTGTGTCCCTGTAATATTATGAAATAAAATTAAAAAAAAATAAAATTGTCTGATTTTCATCCTCACAAAGTTCCGGCAAAAAGAGGTATGATTCACAGTGTCATCCTCTTTCTTCAAATAAGAAATTGTTCACACAGGGTAGAGGAATAGTTTGGCCAAAGCAGAAGCATGTTAGAGCCCAAATTATACATAACACCTGGTGTCTCCTTTAAACAAGTAAGGCGCTTTGATGTTCAAAGCAGTAAACAGACTAGCATGGTTCAAGGTACACGGGAGGGGTCTTTAGTCTAGAGCAGTCGTGGGATTGTGCTCTTCTCCTTGCCAATAAAATACCTGGAAGACCAAGATAATTTTGGAGTTATTTAGGGGTTGAATCAAGTCTCAGAGGCCAGCTAATCTCGAGCAGCAGGGGTACTTATTTGTCACTCTTCAGCTAGCTCCATACTGAGCGATCCAGAGCTTCTTTTCATGTTTAAGGAGACACTGCTTTTGCAATGAATGTCTGGTTTCATGTGCCCTTCCCTACAAAAAGAGATGGCTGGTTTAGAAACAGAGAACTACTGAAAATGTCAATGAGGAATCTCTGTTCTTTTTTTTTTTATTTCAGCATATTATGGGGGTACAAATGTTTAGGTTACGTATGTTGTCCTTGCCCCCCGCCCCAGAGTCAGAGCTTCAAGCGTGTCCATCCCCAGACGGTGTGCATCACACTCATTATGTGTGTATATACCCATCCCATCCTCCCCCCTCCCATCTGCCCAACACCCGATGAATGTTATTCCTATATATGCACTTAGGTGTTGATCAGTGAAACCAATTTGATGGTGAGTACACGTGGTGCTTGTTTTTCTGTTCTTGGGATACTTCACTTAGTAGAATGGGTTCCAGCTGTATCCAGGATAATACAAGAGGTGCTATATCACCATTGTTTCTTATAGCTGAATAGTACTCCATGGTACACATATACCACATTTTATTAATCCACTCATGTACTGATGGGCACTTGGGTTGTTTCCACTTCTTTACGATTGTGAATTGTGCTGCTATAAACATTCGAGTGCAGATGTCTTTTTTATAGAATGTCTTTTGTTCTTTTGGGTAGATGCCCAGTAATGGGATTGATGGACCAAATGGTAGATCTACTTGTATCTCTTTAGGGTATCTCCATATTGCTTTCTACAGAGGTTTCACTAGTTTGCAGTCCCACCAGCAGTGTTCTTTTTAATTAGGTTCAAATAATTTAGTGTCTGCTTGCAAATCACCATAGAAGGACAGATATGGAATAAGATACTGACTCTTCCCTGTCACTCTATGAGGCTTCTCACAATTCCATTCAGTATTTCATTCTAATAGATAATATTCTGTGAACTCTTAATATTGCCAGACTCTTTGCTAAGCATTTTATACATGTCTCATTTAATCATCACAAAAACTTTTGGTGTAGATAATATTTCTATCCTCATTTGGCAGATAGGAAACTGAGGCACAGAGAGATTAGGTGATTTGGCCCAGCTCCCACAGCAAGTGAGGAAAGGGGCTAATATCAGAATCCAGGTCTGTGAATAATCAGTCCTTCCACTTGACTACAACCAGACTGAGAACTACTTTGTTCCATTCCACTTTCCAGATATTTCTCAAAAGTGTGGGGGGCAGAAGTTCTTTTGAAGAAGGTACCTATTGGGCATTTGGCTTTAGGTACCAGTCATTCCAAGCTACAGTAAAAGGCAAGAGTGTTTGTTTGTTTGCTTGTTTTTCAGGTAAGAGGAGCTGAAGGTGTCATGTGGCACTGAAGATAGTGTGGCATGGAAAGGGGAAAGCCAGTTAGTCCTAGGCAGTGGCTGCCATAATGACAAGATGACAGGCTCCAAGGGAATGGCCTTTGTCTTCTGAGGCAGTGAAAATAAAATTGAGGTAATTTCCTGACCCATGGGCTCTACAGTTCGGTGGGGAGTTAAGAAGTGAAACAAATCACAGTTCTTTAATTCTCTTCTGTTCTCAATTGGCTTTTGATAACATAAGGCAGGCAACAGGGCCTGCAGCAGGAATCTGATCTGCTGAGCCTGAACCTCTCCAGGCCAGCCACTTCTTCCTCTCTTCTCCAAGCTACATGCTGCTTCCTGGTAAAGCTGGGCTTGTATGGGATACACAGAGCCCTTTCTCTCTCTGGAAAAATTTTCACTTCTAGGAGATTCCACAGACATCTGGCTTCAATTTGCAGGTTCCATCTTCCCAGAGATGGGAAGCCAGTGCTCTTCAGCCCAGGGGCCCATGCTGCCTATGCATTCTTTCCTAATGAAGATGGTATTTGGTCTAATAAATCTTTTAGTAAATTAGGACCATTTTATCTTGATAAACTTATCTATTAAAAAGCTACAGCAAACATACTTTAATGGTGAAAATTTAGAAGCATTTTCATGTAAATGAAATAGGAGAAAGAGGTGATCATTAATAACCACTATTCTATATGGTATTAGATGTCCTAGCCAATACAATAAGAGAGAAAAAATTAGAATTAAAAATGAACTATTATAACAAACTATTTAAAGCTCCCTGCATTTTTAAAAAAGTGACTAAGTATAAGTTTCACAAAGTAAAATTAATAGTTTTCTGTATACCAGCAATAATTAATTGGAAAATGTAATAGAAAAACAAACCTCATTTATAATAGCAAAAAATCCTCTAAAATACATAGCAATAAACCTGAATAAAAATATAGCCAAAATTTTTCTAAAAATTTACCAAACAACATTAAAATGTACCTGTTTATAGATGAAGGACTCATTATGTTGAGTATACAAATTCTCATCAAAGTAATCTTATTAGATTGTCTATGACAATCTAAATCCCACAAAGATATTTCATAAGATTTGACAAGCTGATTCTAAAATTCAAAAGAAAGTGAATGTGCAAGAATAACCAAGATAATTTTAGAGAGAAATATACAAGATATTTTCCCTGACAGATATCAAAGCATATTATACATTTGAGTAATTAAAAATGAATTTGCATAGGACTAGACAAAAATAAATCAATAGAATATAATATAAAGTTTAGAAATGGATTTATGGATATATGGGAATTTAGTATATGATAAAAGTGGCATCTCAAATCAAGGAGAAGCCTGACTATTCAATATATTATATCTGAGCAATCGGTTATCCATTTAAGTGAGTAACATCCTGACCTAAAATACACCATTTGCAAAAATAAATTTCAAGTGAATTAAAAACATAAATGAAAAATATGAACAGTATCTTCACCTAGAATATATAATAAACACCTATAAATCAGTAAGATAAAGATGATCAACACAATAGCAAAACAGGCAAAGAATAAAAACCAACAGTTCACAGAATAGGAAACCCAAATGGCCAATAAATCTCAAAATATATTCAATCTTACTAGTAATTAACCATTAGATACTATTTTCACCCATCAGATTGTCAAAATGTAAATTTTTTTTAAAAATCAGATGTCAGCAATAAAAATGTTTAGCCTAACTCAACTCAAAGCATGAGACCTAATTTCCAGGTTTTGTGAAATACAAAGGAGAGAAGAACATGTTAAATGACCCCATGATGAAACAATCAGATAAATCAGAATGTGAGACAGTCTACAAGATACTAATCTGGTGTCTTTGAAAGTCAATGCTGTGAGAAAAAATGGTGTTAGTATTGCTCTAGACTAAAAGAATCTAAAGAAAAATAACAAAATTCAATGAGTTACAGAGATGAGCAGCTGACTCAAGATGAAATAAAATACCTGAACATACCTCTATAAAGAGATTAAATAAATAATCAAAAAACTTCCTACCAAAAAAAAAAAAAAGCCAGGACAAGAAGTCTTCACTGGTGAATTCTAAAAAATGCTTAAAGAAGAATTAACACTAAACAATCACAAACACTTCCAAAAAAAAGAAGAGGAGGAAGCAACCCTTCCTAACTCTTTCTATGAGGCCAGTATCCCTCGATACCAAAACCAGACAAAGACATCACAAGAAAACTATAGACCAATATCCCTTATAAATATAGATGCAAAAGTCTTTAACAAAATAGTTGCAAATCAAAGCCTGCAGCTTATAAAAAGGATTATACACCATAACCAAGTGGTATTAATCCCAGGAATATAAGATTATTTCAACATATGAAAATCAATTAATGTAATATACCATATTTATAAAAGGGAAAACCCACTTAATCATCTCAAGAGATACAGATAAAGTATTTTTAAAAACCCAACATTCCTTCATGATAAAAACACTCAACAAACTAGAGAAGGAAGGAAACTTCTTAAATCTGATAAAGGACACCTATGAAAAACTCATAGCTGACATCATACTTAATAATGAAAAACTGAGAGTTTCTCCCTATGGTCAGAAAGAAAACATGAATGTCCACAGTCATCACTCCTATTCAACATTGTACTGGAGGTTCTACCCAGGGCAATTAGGCCAGAAAAATATAAAAAGGGTATCCAGATTGGAAAAGAAGAAGTAAAACTATCTCTATTCACAGATGACATGATCTTGTATATAGAATATCTTAAGGAATCCACAAGAAAACTGTTAGAACAAATAAACAAGTTTAGTAAGGATGCAGGATACAAGAGCAAAATAAAAAACAATTATATCTCTATATATTAGCAGAAAAAATCTGAAATGAAATTTAAAAATCATTTTCATTTACAATAGTATCAAAAATAATAAAATACTTAGAAATAACTTTAACCAAAAGAGGGTAAGAGTTGTACACTAAAGACAATAAAACATTTGTTGGAAGAAATTAAAGAAGACCTAAATAAATGGAAAGACATCCCATGTTCATGGGTTAGAAAATTTAATATTAAGATAGCAACACTCTCCAAACTGATCTATAAATTTGATGCCATCCCCATCAAAACTCCCAATGGTCTTTTTTGAAAAAAATGGATAAGCTGATCCTAAAATTCATATGGAAATATTAGACAAAGGTCCCAGGATAGCCAGAACAATCTTGAAAAAGAACTAAGTTGGAACACTCACACTTCCTAATTTCAAAACTTACTACAAAGCAATAGTAATCAAAACAGTATGAAACTGGCATAAGGAAATATATAGATAGATAGAGAGAGAGATAGAGAGATAGAAAGAAACATCAATGGAATAGAATTGAGAGTCCAAGAACAGTCTCTTCAACAAATGGTACTAGGACAACTGGATATCCAAATACAAAATAATGAATTTTGACCCCAATCTTACATCATATACAAAATTTAACTCAAAATAGTTCAAAGACCTAAACATAAAAATTAAAACTAGAAAACTCAGAAGAAAATATAGGGATTAATCTTTTTGTGTTTGGACTAGGCATTGTTTTATTTATTTAGATATAACACCAAAAATATAAGCAGCCAAAGGCAAAAAAAAAAATAAATTAGACTTCATAAAAATTAAAAACTTTTGTGTGTTAAAGAGCACTATCAAGAAAATGAAAAGATAATACACAGAATGGGAGAAAATATTTGTAAATCATATATCAGATGAGGCACTGTAAGGAATGCTTTACAGTTCAATAATGAAATGACAACTCAATTTAAAAAATGACAAAATATTTCAATAGACATTTCTCCAAAGAAGATATACAAATGGCCAAAAAGCACACAAAGATGTTCAATATCATTAGGCATTAAGGAAATTCAAATCAAAATCACAATAAGATCACACCTCAAGTCCACTAGCATGGCTATCATTTTAAAAAGTTGAAAATAACAAGTGTCAGTGAATTATTTGGAGAAATTGTAACCCTCATACATTGCTGGTGGTAATATAAATGGTGCAGCTGCTGCAGAAAACAGTTTGTTCCTCAAAATGTTAAAAACAGAGTTATTACATGATCCAGCAATTTCACTCCTAGGTATATACCCAAAGGAAATGAAAACATATGTCCACACAAAAACTTGTACGGGACTATTCATAACAACATTACTCATAAAAGCCAAAAAGTAGAAACAACCTGAATGTCCATCAACTGAAACATGAATAACCAAAATGTGGTATATCCATATTTGGCTATAAAAAGGAATAAAGTAGTGATACAGCATGGATGAATCTTAAGAACATTATGGCTAAGCTAAAGAAGCCAGGCATGAAAGGCTATTATATGAATTGTGTAGAATAGACAAATCTATAAAGGCAGAAAGTAGATTAGTGGTTGCCAGGGACTGGGGATAGGGAGAATAGGGAGTGATGGCTAACAGGTACAAGGGTTCTTTGTGAGGGGATAAAATGTTCTGGAATTACTGATGATGGTTGCACAACCTAGTGAATATATTTAAAACCATTGGATTGTTCAATTTTAAATGGTATTTTTGGTATGTAAATTATATCTTGATAAAAAATGCAATTAGTTAAACTTGACTAGATCCTGGATGTCAAAATAAAACATTAAAAGAGACATTTGGTGACACCTGTGGAAATTAGAATGTGAACTGGATATTAAATATAAAGATTAGAAAATTATTGTTAATTTTTGTAGGTGTGATAATATGTAAAAATAAATTCCATTTATGTAGGAAAATGTCTTTATCTTTAGGAGATGCTTGCTGAAGGGTCAAGAATCATGATATTTACAACTTACATTGAAATAGTTCAACTAAAACAGATAGATAAATAAATAGATAGATAAAACAACCATGGAAAATTTTAACAATCCTTGAATCTAGGTAGTGATCATATGGATATTCATTATAAATCACATTTTTTATGTTTGAGATTCTTCAAAATAAAAGTTTGAAAAAAAATTTGCAAAGAACTGGGGAAACATGTACATTCATATACTTTATTAGAATGTAAATATGGAAAACCACCTGGGAGTATAATTTTGCAGTATTTATTAAAATCAAAAAAAGAGGGACATTCACTATGACCCAGGAATTTCTATTGTTAGTATCTACCATAGCAAAACTCCAGCTTACTTACACAAGAAGGCAAAAACTAAGGCTCTAACCAAAGCACTGTTTGCAATAGCAAAACATTAGAAATAAGTTAAATGTCCATTAATAAGGGAATGATTATATAAATTGAGATATATACATAATATGCCACATTATGTGGCAATTTATGTAAATGAACTAGGTCTATATGTGCATGACAAGATCTCCAAGACAATGTCTAGTGAAAAAGCAAGTTGTGGAATGATATGTACTGTATATATCCCACAAATAAAATAATACTCTATATAGGTTCCTATATATGTATGTAAACATGAGAAAAAGTTCTTAAAATATACACACCCAATGGATGACATCAAAAACTTGGAAGGGGATTGAGATCGAGTGTGATAGTACCACATATGAGACCAAGGCCAATAAACGAAATGTAATAAAAGGAGAGAATTGGGCAGAAAGGGGTTCAAGGGACATGAGGGGCAATGAATTATAGTTTAAGTGTCTAATTTAAAACCTTGACAATAAAGCTACACATGCAGGATTTTTTTCAAACAAATATTTTTTGCTAATGTGGTACAGCAAGGGCTGGGGTAGCAGGAGGCACAAAAGACTTTATCTACTTGAATTTTTTGCCCAAAGTCACTCTGGTCACTCTCAATCTGGCTAACCCTGAGCCCTTCATCTGAAGACTGGTCTCAGTTCATAGAAGCTGGCTTGGGGGCTTGCTTACTAGAGAAAGGGATATTTGTTCCACATTCATTCTGGTTCCAGGAGCAAAAATTCCATGCACTGATTCTCATGCAGTAGACCCAGTTTCCAACAGCAGCCCTGCCTGTGGGGGGACTGGTATTATCTTAGAAGTTTCCCAATTTTACCCTGGCCTGCCCGTGATGGGACACATCAAAATTGTTACAACAATTAAATAATACAGCAGGGAATTAATTGACTGAGCGAGAAAGGGAATAAGGGGGTCAAAGAATGGGAGCAAAATGGAAAGAGGGAAAGAAGAAAGGGGCAGAAAGAGGGAAGGGGAGGGAAAAGGAAGGAAAGGAAGAGGAGAGGAGGGAAGGGGAGGAGATGCATGTGAGGCATGGGGCCATATGCCTGGTCTGTTCACGGGCTGTTTCATGAAGTAGGGGGTGCTTCTGTGGGCTCTAGTCATCTTAGCAGCTCCTTCAAGCTTCTGGTCTGCTCAGAATTCCGCCTCAAGTTTTGCAAGCTGATATTTGTTCCCTGGCCTGGTTAGGGTTTGCTTCAGGCTGTGAGGAGTGGCATGTGTGTGTGATTGTCCACTCGGTGTGGATGGTTGATGTGGATCCTGCTCTGGCCAGAGATTAGCTTGGGCTATGTGAAGAGCAGGTGTGGTCCTGCTCTAGTCAAGTGTCCTGAATGGTTTCACAGGCCTGTCAGGACTAGAGAATTTTTTTGTTGGGGGAAAAGGGATTTGCACTTGACTCTGTTTAGAAGGTCCCCAGAGTTGTTAGAAATGGTATTATGGATCTTGGTTTCAAGTTTTGCCTAATGCTCTGTGAAGAGCTGGTGTGGGACTCATGTTAGGGGCTGACATACTATGACTCTGATCTGTTGTCTCAGTTTGCAAGGACTGGTACTGGTTATGTGCATTGAGTCTTGTCAGTCACTTCCTCATGTTGGAGCAGCGTACACTGGCCAGATCACAGATTGTCCAGGCTATGGGGGCAGTAGTTAATGGCAGGTCAAGTCAATAAATGCAAAGAAGGCATAGTGAAAACCTACCACGTGGTGTGCGGGGGTTGGTCAGTATCTGGACGACTACCTCATGAAGAGCTTGGTTAAGGTGCAGTCTGCTCAGAGGTTGCCTCAAGGCTAAGAGTACCCATAAGCACAGGGAGAGGTGGTGTGAGCCAATGGTTGGTGCACAATGTGTACCAAGTACTCTGGTTTGGAAGACATTTTCCTAGTGATCTGTTCATCTAGGTAGTGAGCCCTAGAGAGCTGCATAATGTTTGATGCAGGGGTTATAGGAGAGGATGATATTTAAAATATTTAACTATAGATTCTGCATGAACACGGAGCAATTAGTGCAAACATTGGAACAGGATGCTGGAGCAGGTATTATGCTTTCAGTTGTTCGATTATGAGGAGACCAGGGCATCCTCAGAGAGGGTCTAGGGCAGCTGAGGTGATGGTGGATTGTGGAGGGGGCAGTAGAGGAAGGGTTCAGGGCAGTGGCTCTTTATCAACAGGTAGGGAAGTATTCCAATATGTTAACATCTCATATAGCCTTACCAGGGTATTTGGGATAGATATTGTTCTTGGCTGTAGGATTACTATTCTAGGCAAGAGTTGGCTAATGGTGTGAGGAATTTTGGATAGTAGCAGATGGCTGGCTCACAGTTATGTGGAGAAACAAAGAGGGCAGGGCCAAAATCAGGACTTTGGAAGCCCTAATCACTGAAAAGATGTTAATGCCCACCCTCCTCTTTGTAATTCAAATGGAAACAATTCTAAACCATACAACTGATGAAAGAAGAAAAATCCAACAAAGTTCTGATTTTTCTTAGATATGACTACTTTAGCTTTTTAAATATTAAATTCCAAACTCTTTAAAAAATTATTTGATTGGTGCCTCTGCAGTTCTATGCTCTAAGCACATGCCTATATGGCCTTCTGGATAATGCAATGGCTTCACTGGGTATATGGTGAGTTGTGGACCCTAGTCTAGGAGAGGGTTGCCTTTCTGTGAGCACAATAGCAGTATAAGCCCTAGTGAAAGTGAAAGCTGGTGAGGCCAGTCTCATAGCCGACTCAGCAATGGCCTGGTCTCTGGGCTGGTTGTCCTGTTGAAAGTGGTGGCTAGTGGTGAGGACTGACCTCATGATGGTACAGTGACAGATTGGGTAGGGCCAGCTTCATTGCACTGGGGAGTTCAGTGAGAGCTCCAATCTGGGCGAGGGTTGCCTCACAGAATAAGGAGTGGCTGGGTAGGCCATAGAGGCCAGTGTCAAGGCCGCAAAATTGCAAGGTACACTCTGGTCGAGAGCAGACTTGACTCAGTATGTGTCACAGCTGAGGCATGATCTCAACAAGGAAGCTCTTACTCCATGCACATTTTATTAAAAGGAGTTGTTCTGTAAAATTTGAATTCAGTCAAAAGGCCACACCCAAGGATCCAGAAGGCCACAGGTTCCCCACCCTTGGATGGCTTCTCCTATGAACAAAGGTTGCTTATTGGCATCTGGAACATGGGTGAGTGCCAGGAGGGATGTTTTGGGGTATTCATTGGGGTATGTATTGTGCTCGTGTGGACATGGTCTGAGAAGGTGCTGTCTGGGCTCATCCTGTTCAGTGGGCAAGGGACCTAAGGGCTATGTCAAGGAAGGAAGAAAGAGCTCTGGGCTGGATGGGGGCTTCCAGTGTGGTATGGCACAGTCATGAGGGTCCTAGGTGTAGAGAGAGATACCTTACTATATGTAGCTGGGTCTGAGGGTCTCAGTCTTGGCAAGATCCTGCTTAATGGTATGTGGTATGTCGAAAGTGCCTGGGCCTAGAATGGACCTTTGAGAAAATTATAGCCAGATAATTATAGCACACAGGGAACTAGTATTCTAGAAGGGTTGCCCATTGTTGACTACTCAATTGCCTACACCTTTCTATCATTCAACATCTGTACAGATAAAGAAATAGACACATTTTGACAGTATTGAATCTGCTCCTGGGATCATAAACTTATGTAGCCTCATATCCTGAAAGACAGTGAGCATTCAATTCCCTCATCTGCACTGACAGACACTGGTAGCTAACTGACGAAAAACATTGGGAAGCTCAAATTTTCAAAACTGTTGTGGCCCCTACTCTCACCCACTCCTGAGCCAGTGATGAAAACTCATTGCTCGACCAGACACAGCTCACTCCATCAAGTATATCTGGAGCCTACACCTCTCTATATCCTAATTGCAGTTCCTTTCTCTAAGAAAAGACATAAGAAGGCCCTGCTTAAGAAACCCTTTAGCTCAATTACACAGGGGTTATGTATGTTCTTGAATGTGTCACGTATATCAGAGGAACACATATGAACCTAATACAATCGTGCACTTGAGATACCTGTGCTATGCATCTACCAAAAGTTTCCATAGTAAAAGCCACCGCTGTTTGTTCATAGCTTAATAACAGATATAATATGGCTTATTATTTAATAACAGTAGAAAATACAGCACAATATGCTGATCTTTTGTGCTTTTCTAACATGGATAAAGAGGAGTGGCAATTATTAAGCCCCTTCTTCCATAAAAGAAGCCAAAACTTTTATAGAATCTTCCACTTCCATTGCCACTGCATCAGCTGAAGACTTTATAAAATTGTGATTTATGTAAAAGAGCCAAAGGAAGGAACACATGTATTATAGTGTACTGGTCACTAGATTTGGCTCTGAGGTTAGAGAACCTTGCTTCAAATCCTGTGTCTAACACGCAGTAGCTATATGATCCAGGAAACTTATTCACTACTCTAAGCCTCGTCATTCATAAACTAGTGATAACAGTAATCGCTAGTGTCCCATGGGAATCATTGTGCAGATTAAATGAAGTTGTGAGATAATGTGTGTATGGTGCTTAAGACGGTGTCTGGCATGTAGCAAGCACGCAATAAATGTTAGCTGTCATTGTTACTAACACCATGAGGTAGAAGGACTAAAAAAAGGAAATTTTGACTATTACTCTATATTATCCATGACAAAGAAACCTCAGTTGATTTAAAGCTACACAGTACATAAAACTCTCTGGTCAGCATTGCAGTGTTTGTCCTAAATGACTCATTTTCTTGTGTTGCTGACCTATAGGTTGTTCTTCACTTCTGACGCTTGCCTGCTCCCTTAATTCTTACCCACTGTAATTTAACGTTAATGGCCCTTCCTTAGAAATTTCTGGAGATGGTGGGAGAAGTTGAGAGGAAACCTGGGAGTACATGGCTATGGTTTTTTAATCAGGCAGCATAAGGAGCTAGGCTCAGGCAGGGCCGTGAGTAGATGGTAGGGGCTACTCCAAAGTCCTCCTCACAGGCAAGTGGAAGCATTGTTTACTGCCATGTGCCTCATTATCTTCCAGGCTTCCCAGTTTCTTATTTTACAATGACCTCGGAGGTGCTGAGAGTTAGTGGATTCACTATCTGCATGGTTTTGGAAGACCAACCACTGCCTTGAACTGGAGAATTCCAATTTAGGGCCAATTTGAGATTTTGTCCTTAATGAGGGTATCTGCCCGTCTAGTAGTTATAATAGCTCTCGTTACAGGCTGAGAAGTACCTAATCATTTCACTTACATGTGAATCATCATCTTCAATCACCCTCTTTAGTTTTTTTTTCCTTTTTCTAGGCAGTTAGGATTGCTTACACACACACACACACACACACACTGTCCATAAGGCCCACTCCACTGATGTCATACTAAGCAAAGATCAGCATGAAAATGGAAATCTAAGTTATCAGAGGCTCAGGTTGTGGCAGCAACCCAGTGACGGGGGGAGGAAGAATGGGAACTTATGATTATTAGCTCAGGAGAAAAACATTTCAAAATGTTCAATATGGAAGAATAGGTCTAGAACAAAACAGAAAGGGAGCAAACGGGCACAAGACCATCTTAAAAAAGCAATTTCTATGAGTTTTTGGCTTATTGCCTGGACTATTACGCAAATTAAATTCTTGCAGTGAAAGCCAGGGAAAGGTTTCCACTGGACAAGTTGAGTTAATCAATAAAATCTCTTAAGATTTGGGATTTCTATTCAAATCTTTTTGCATTCATTCCCATATTTACCAAATATTTATTGTATATCTACGACATGCCAAGCACTCTTCTAGGCCCTGGGGATAAAGAGGTGAACAAGCTAAACAAAGTCACTGCTCCAACAAAGCATACATTGTTTTTCTCCAGTGGAAGCAGAATCTTTTTCAAGAATCCAAATTCAGATTGTCTTGTGTTATTCAGAAGGCAATAGCCCACTCTAACCACCCAAACCCACTCTTCTCTCTCCTGCTCAAGTCCAAGACCCGAGGCCCAGGACTAAGTTCTAGGATTCATTTTCTGTAGCAGCTGAGAGCCTTGGGCCATTTGCCACTTTGTCCTCTGAGTCTCTGTTTTACAGCCTCCTCCTCTCCCTTGACCATTGCCCCATCCCATGCTACCACCAGGTTTGCCTTGAGAGGTCTAGACATAGACACAGGACAAATAAGCTCTTCAATTGAAACCAAACACTCATTGTCTTGTCCTCATTAGGGACCCTATTATATACTCTCCACACAATCCTTAACACTAGCTGGTGCCAATCTGCCAACAGACAGAAAACAATCAGTCTCTGATAGGCTCTTGGCTCCCAGCAGGAGTTCAGGATGAAGCCCAGCATGGAGGATGAGGCCTTGCTTACTGGCAAAGGCAGAGGGTAGAATAACAATCTGAGATTGCTGCCAACAGCTCCTTCTGAGCTGAGGGGCCAGGCCTAGAGGTCTGAGGCCCTCAACCCAGTTCTGTTACTAACTCAGAAGAGCTCCTTCATCTTGGCAAACCACAGGCTGGCAGTGAGTAAAAATTATAATGGCCGTACTTCAACTCACAACATTAGGGAGCAAGTCAGATTTACAAAAACCTTTACATGTCTGAGTGAAATTGTTGATGTTGGTGCTGCTCACTGCATTCTTTTTGGTGTTTAAAGACTCACACTGTGCATTTGCATTGAGAAAGCAAAAGAGCGGTGATGGCTTTACAGTTAGGCTTTCCCCCCCCAAAAAACACAAAATCTTTGAGAGGCATGCTTATCTTGGTATGTGTCCCTGTGAGTAGTGAGGGGCATATATCAGGAGGCTGATGGCAAGGAGGATCACAGTGCCTCCTCATAACCCATGCTTGGAACCCTCTGCCTGGGAAAAAATCCACAGGGTTGTTCAAGAGAGGGAGTGAACTGTGGGGGAGAGGCTAGAGAAATTGGAGATTATTATAAACCACACTTTCTAGCTGTACTTCATGGGAACTAAGAGATAGGATAAACTGATCCCTCGAAATAAAGATTTCCTATCCCCCTTCGGTTGCTTTAGACTCCTCAAGGAATCCTGCTCCTGTTACTTTGAACTCTCATCTCTATGCTGATGATACAGTCCCCAATCTTTATCTCTTCCTCAGTCCTTCCTGCAGAATTCTAGACCTACACTGAAACAGTCTTCCAGATACCTCCGGGGATGAGTAAAAATCAGCATGTTCTATACCAAACCTGTCATTCCTCCCACCCACAAGCAATTTTCCTCCCAAACTTCCTGCTTTGTTTTAATGGCAAGGAATTATGAAATCATCGCTTATCTCTTCCTTTCACTCCTATAAACTCCAATCAGCCAGTTTTACTGATCTATTCTTTCATTTCTTTTTTGATTAATGAATGGAAAATTACTTATTGCTTAACTGATTTGTGGTTCCAGTTTGGAAACTCTATAATAATAATAGTGACCTGGGATGAGTCTTCCATTGTTCGTGGTATTAAATACCTTAAGATGAAATCTGGGGGGGATTAGTCTAATATTGATTTTTCCCCCATGATTTTGCTTCCTACTTCCACCAATTTAATTAAAGGTTTTATTGTTTGTTGTCTTTATTACTGCAATAACCACTCTGCTGCTAGATAATTTATTCAACATTCACTCAGTACATATTTACTGTGTGTCTACTACATACCAGGCACTCTTCCAGGCATGGGAGATACAATGATGAATAGGACAGAGAAGGTTCCTGCTCTAATGGAGCTTACATTCTACTTGTATGTAAGGGGGGATGGGAGGAGTAAACACTTTAAGAGCAAGATAATTTGATGGAGATAAATACTATGAAGAAAATAAAACAGGCTGATGTGTTAGAAAGTGATGGCAAGGAAGGGAAGCTACTTAGGTGGTGAAGAAAAGCCTTTCAGAGGAGGTGAGGTGATATCTATGCTGAGACCTAAATGACAAGAAGAAGCCTGTCACATGTAAAGATCTAGGGAAAGAACATTCCAAGAAGAGAGAAGAGCTGGAGCAGAGGGCCTAACTGGCTTGTTAACAGAACAAGCGAGACTAAAATACAGTGAGCAACGGGGAGTGTGGTGCAAGATGAGGCTGAAGCGACATGCAGGGCCCAAATCCCATAGGACCTTGTAAGTCACTGGAAGGAATTTGGATTTATTGCAAGTGCTACAGAAGCTATTGGATGGTTTCAAGCAAATGAATGACATGATCTGATTTACATTTTTAAAAGCTCACTCTGGAGGCTCTGGAGAATTCATTGCAGGCCCTATAGTTGTAATAATAATATTGAAGAGCAAAAGTAGAAGTGGGCAGACCAGTTAGGAGACAGTCGCAGTGATCTAGGCAAGAGATGGTGGTGGCTTGGATCAGGGTGAGAGCAGTGGAGATAGAGAACATGGATGGAGTGTTGATATGTTTTGAAGGGGTTGAAAAATATATGAAGAGAATGTGTTGGGTGAGAAAAAGTAGGATCGGAATGAGGCTTAGGTTTTTACCTTGAATGAATGGTACCATTTACTTTCAAGGGGAAGCCTGAGGCAGGAACAATTTGATATGGGGGTGGGAAGTACACGGATCAAGAGGATGTTTTTGACCACAATAAGAGTTTGAGATGCTATTAGACCTCTAAGTAGAGATGTTAGGTAGATAGTAGGATATCTGAGTCTGATGCTCAGTGGAGAGGTGAGAGCTGAGGACATGAATATGAACATCATCAGCATGTAGACAATTTTTAAAACCTTGGAAATGGATAAAATCATTATAAGCGAGAGTACTGAGGG
>VBSM01003151.1:6723292-6742568 GCA_008086735.1 Cheirogaleus medius | reverse complement strand
AAAAAAGAGAGAGAGAGAGAGAGAGAGAGAGTACTGATAAAGAGAAGACCTAGAACTGAGTTGTGGGGTGTGCCAACATTAAAGATAGAGATAGAGAAGAAATAATCAACAAAGGAGACTGAAGAGGAATGGCCAGAGAGAGATGAGGAAAAGAAGGAGCATACCAAGTTGCAAAAACCAAGAGATGAGAGTCCTGCAGAAAAAGAATGGAGAAATGACCATTGGATCTGACTCCGTGGAGGTCATTAGTGATCTTGACAAGAGTATTGACAATAACATAACTGGGGGTCGAAGCCTATCTAAAGCAAGTTGAGAAGAGAATGATAAGTGAGAAAGTGGAAATAATGAGTATAGACACTTTTTTTTCCCCCTAGAAGGTGTGCTATTAAGGCAATAGAGAAATAGGGAAGCAGCTGGAAGTGAGTATGCAGTCAAAAAAGGTCATTTGTTTGTTTGTTTTTTGAAAGCAGCAGGCTGCCACTGCAAATCTCTGGAAAGAAAGATTGATGATGTAGAAGAGAAAGATAGCATTGCAAGGGAGAAGTCCTTGAGGCAGCCAGAGGAGATGGCACTTCCTGTATCCTGCTGTCAGAGTGCCTTCCAAAAGGAAGGTTGGGATGATGCAATGCCTCTGCTCCATAATTCCCCATGGCTCTTCACTGCCTAGTAAATAGGCTCAACTTTGTAGCCTGGCATTTAAGCTTTCCAGCTTCGGTATCTCCCAGGAAGACTCCTGTGTCTATGCTATGCAGAAGGCAACACAAGCTACTTACTGGTACCTTTATTTCCTGTGTGTGTTCTCATCTCCAGGGCTTTGCTGGTGCTATTTGATCTCAGTTCTTTCTACCTGTTGAAAGCCTCCTCGTGCTTCGGTGCCTTCCATGATGCTCCCAGCAAGAAATGATTCCTCCCTTCTCTATCTTCCATAGCATTTTGCAATTCTTAAGGCCTGTACAAAAACTACACCCATTAGCATTTATATAGTCTGCTCAGCTTATAAAGGATATATGTATGTTCTCATTTAGCCTCATAGTTAACACTGTCCTGCCTTATAACATGTTGAGCTTGAGTATGTGTCTTATCTCCCCTACAAAATGATCAACTTTGTAAAGTCAGGGATTAGGCCTTGGTCTTGTTTGTATCTCACACGTGACACAAAGTAGGTGCTCAATAAATGCTGTAGAGTGATGGTATAACTGTCTTTCTCTACAAACAGGTGTATCTCACTTAATGCAGGGAACATGTTTCTGAAAAGTTGAAAAGCATCCTGAATTTATGTAAATGAATACTTTATGGCATTTACATCAGAGGCTGTCAGTTTTAAAGAGGGCTGTCTTTCATCCACTGGAAGTACTGAGCTGCCACCCCATTATATGGCCCGATGCTGTGGTGTATATGTGTTCTAGGACAGGGGTATGTGTTATGCCCTAGCATGCAGAGAACTATGTATAATATACATGGACTTGCAGCATTAGCCAAGTTCTGTTACATTAAGGGTTATAAACACTAAGAGAGTGCATGTGGGAAAGACAGAGGGATAAAATACTCATAGTTCTCTAATATTTGTAAAATAAATAGTGCTTACGTAGCATTTATTATATGCTAGTGATATTCTGAATGTTTTCCACATATTATCTCATGTTTCCTTATAAAACCCCTATGAACAGGTACTATCCATATCTTCATTTTACAGATGTGGACACTAAATCACACTAAAGTGACTTGTCCAGGGTTACATAGGTAGAAATTTCTGGGCTGAGATTTGGAATCCCTCACCCCATTTGTACTCTAGTTCTTAACCACTATTCTATATTGCCTCACATGATGTTATACTATATTTTATAATTTTTCTGAGTATTCTAATCTATATCACTGGTATCCTCACAACAAGTATAAATGGTAAGCTGTGCAAAGGCTATGTGGCTATTTTAAAGAGGATTACACTGAAGCCCAGTGAAGGAAAGTGACTTGTTTAAAGTCATATGCTTGTTTGACCACACACTCCTTACTCTTCATGGAATAATCCCTTCCCTACGCAGTACTATCCCATCTATTGCAGGAAAAAGAAGTCAGCCTCCCACTGGTTAGGGTTGAGCCATTTCTACCTTTCCTTTTGCTGACAGCAATGAGTATAGCACCCAGCACGGTGCCCAGCAAATAGTAAGCCCTCAGCAAATGACCCTTCTTGCCTTTCCCAGCCTTAGCGCTCATCCAGCTCTCTTTGCCCACCACTAGTCAAGACTCTTTTCTGGCCCCCAGTTGAGCAGGTCAACCAGGGTAGCCCTTGTTAACAATAGAAGATGAGGTTACAGAGTGAAACATAGATCAGTAAATGAGAAGGCTAGGTTGCCTAGTCTTAGTGGCATGGAAATGGCAGAAACAATAGATCAGAAGCAGGGTCAAACAAAGGTGACCAGTGTTGAAAATTTTCTGCCTAATGGAGCCCCAGACCAGCATCACCAATGCAGTTGAGAGTTGCCCACTGCCACACAACTTAGCCGAGCATTGGCTGATGGATACAGCAGGTGTGATGGAGTGAAATCAGCCATGGAGGCAGTGGCCTAGAATCCTGAGACCATTGCTTCCTAGAGGAAGATAAGTATTGTTCATGACAATAGAGCCTCTATAGCTGGAGGTGTGTGACCAGGCATGACTGCTGGAAAGACGTGTCACCCTTACTTAACAGAATAGATACAACTTCTGTTTAGTGAATCCAACTTTCCAATTGCCTTCCTTTCTCAACTTTCCTACTAGCTTCCTTCTCATTATCCTGGGAAAACAAACATCAGATAGTGAGTGTAATCACATCACATATAGGGAGACAGCAAGCTTAGTGAAATCTCTTATTTAAATGAAAAGAAACTCATAGCCATATGCTAAATTATCCACAATTCCTCTCAAATATCAATAGAAATACTGTGCTCAAAATGCCAGAAAATATAACTGTTGAAAATAAAAATATAACAGAATCCTGGCAACCTGGCAGTATCTGCCCATAGCATAGTAGAAAGTGTTAGCAGTTCTGCCTTTCATTTGTGTCAAACCACCTTAGCGTGTGCAAATTGACAACCAAGGTAATTTCATATACATTTTGGGCACCTTTCCCATTGCTTGCTCTTCTTGGCCTCTTTCCAGACACCTGTGCATGATTATACCTGTAGCATCTGTCGAGGATACTTGGGAAGGATAGCTAACAGCGCCTAAACTCTAAGATGGAAGTCAATTTCACTGAGGAGGAGAGAATTGGAGGAAAGGTCTGGGGAGGTCTGTGCCTGGGGTGTTTGTCCACCAGCCTTCCTTTGCAGAGGCTGTGTAGACCACGGCAAGCTTTTATGCCATATGTCATCGCCTGAATCTTCCATCTCCCAGCCATTTCTGAATCTCTAATGCCATCCCCCTAAAAAAGGCTCAGGTTTGCAATCTTAATGATCCAGCTTAGGTGGGCAATTCCAAAATGGCAGGTTTTCTTGGAGTTTCTGTTCCACTAACCTGCTTAAACATATTCCAAGATCAACTTCTGGTAGTCACAGATGACGGCACAGATGGAAAAATTAACATTCATGTGTAAAAGCACTCCAGAATTCTGGTATGTTGGTTCTCCAAAGCTGTACCTGAGGGTGGGAGGCAATGGTAGATGACAGGGGAGACCTCATTCATCAGCAGTGGTAGTCAGGCCACCACAGTAGCCAAGAAGGTACTTATACATTTGTCTTTGGTCAGGCCCCACTGCCACATCCATCTCGCTGTTTCTAAGGCAACATCCAAGGAGTGATCAAGGTATTTGGGCAGAAAGAAAAGGAAAAGGCCAGGAACCTTGACATGACTTCTTTGGAAAAGTTGCCAAAGTTTTGTTCTAGGGGTTTCCGATAAGGACCAGATGAATAAAACAGGTTTTCCCTTGGAAAAGACAGACTATAAAATGATAAGAGAAAGTGGAAGGAAACACAGGAGCAATCAAAGGCCACCGTCCCAGCATTTGGCAAAAATAGTGGGTAGCACAATATGAAATTACACTCCTTCATTGTTGGAAAATATGATGGTGACACACCTGGGTTCTTTTTCAAACTCTGTCACTAATTCACTGTGTATTCTGGGCAAATGACTTCAAGAAGTTTTCATATCTATAAAATACATGTACAGTTTTAGCCTCCCAGTCCACTTACTCATTTCAAAGCACAGTAAGAGAATTGCATGTGATATACTTTGGGTTTCTTATAATGGTTGAAACTACCAAAAATCACAAAAAAATACATTTTAAAAAAATCTTAAAATCGATAAAGAACTACTAAGGTAGTAAGTATTATAGGACAAAACTGAAGTGATAATGAGAACCTAGAGAATTGAGTAAGTATGAAGGTAGCTGCTTTTGCCCTAAGGGCATTTTCTAATACCAGCAAATTAGAACTTTCTTGTTGAAAGCCTGGTAGTTCAAAGGGGACAGAAATAATAGCTCAGAGGCAATAGAAGGTGAGAAGTCCAGTAGGAAACCTCCCCACAGAAAGCTAGGGCTCCAAATGATACACCTGCAGGGTAGGGTAAACAATGCATGAACTTTGTGGACCTGCAGTCTGAATTTACATACTGTCCAGGAAAACTTAAGTCATAAACTTAAGATGGCCATAGACTAGCAGTGCCCCAAGATCTTGGTTAAAGCAAACATAAATTCTCTCTCTGAAGAAAGAAAACTTTATCCCAAGTTTCAAATTACTTCTACAAATAGTTTTTCAAATACACTGACTAGCATATGAAGATAACCAGACACACAAGGAAATAAGACACCACGTCTAGGAATCTGCAGAAAAAGAAAACAACAGAAACAGACTCTCAAAGACTTCAGATGTTGAACATATCACAGGCACACAGTAAAATGATGCTTACTGTGTTTAAAGAAATGGAGTTAGACTGTTCTAAGGTCTGATATTATCCATGAGCAGGGTAAAAGTATGATTTTAAAACTAAGGCATTTTCCACTTTCAGCTTTTAATTTTTGAATGGTCATTGATCTCTACTGCTTGCCTGGTTGTCCTGTGAGTTAAGTGTAGGGTGGTTGTGTGGCTGTTCACCTCAGCCCCAAAAGAAATCCTGACTGATTGACAATAAATCAGAACATGAAGACAAAAAGGACATAAAATAGAGACAGCCTTGCCTTTATAGTCCAATTTCCTAAGACCTAGGGAGTGAAAAGCTAAGAGCATAGATGTAGGCACAGGCAGGGGCATGGGCAGGTTGTGTTGCACACCTATGGTGCTGCCCTTGTTCGCCATCCTCATTCCCTTGTGCTGTTCCCCAAGTCCCTGGGACAAGAGACAGGGGAAATCCACATGTGACAATGACATATCAAATGGTTCTAGATTAATTTACCAAAAGTCAGCTCTCCAAAAACGAATTTGCTCAATGGCCCAGTGCCCGAACAACCAATTTGCCATATTTGTGGTTGTTCGGGCACTGAGCCATGAAAATGATGTGGCTCATCCTGAGAGCTGGAGTGGTAGATAGGTGGGCAGCAGAAGGTGAGGATACGGCCAGTGACCACTCACTGAGTTTGGCCAACTTAATGGCTCATGAAGGCTCCAAGTCTCCAGGGGCACTATATGCAGCCCATCAATAAAAGTGGGTCCCATACATCTATCCAATGTTTACTGTATACCAGCCACTGGGATACACTCTTTCCATATATTGTCTAATTATTAATAATTCCACATTATGAGCAGGGCACTGTACTAGGTGCTGTGGGAAAAACAAGAAAACATTTTAAAAGTCCCCTTCTGGGGAGGAGGGTCCTGCGTAGATAAGAGACATCTATGTATTGGATAGAGACATATAAGCAGTAGTCAAATAACTAAGTTCCAAATGCATGACAGGTCTGAGTAGTAACACAATGAGAGTTCAGAGAAGGGCATTCCACTGAGTTGGGGTGGTCAGAAAAAGGTTCTTAAAGAAATTGAGGTTTGGGATGGGTCTTGAAGGAAAGATAAGTTGTACATACATGAGAGTATCAGGAACTCCAAGCAAGGAGAATGGATGGGAGAGAGAGGGGAAGTAGAAAGACTCACAGTGTGACAGGGAGTGGAGGTGGGATGAGGTTGAACAGTCTCCCTGAAGTAGAAGGTACGTAAGGTAGGGTGAGGGAAGCAGCTAGAGCTTCCAGAAAGAGGAGGTTGTGGAAGGCCTCAAATGCCATGATTTAGACTTGAGCTATAGATAGTGGGGAAAAGCAGCAAAGCTTTTGGGCAGAGGGGAGGCATGATGAAGGAGCATTTGGGGAAGCTGAACCTGGTGGCAAAGCCAGGCGGTATTGAGTGAGGTGAGTGGCTCTGGAGCTACCCCAGGAGAATTGGAACTGTCTCTAAAGGGATGTGGCCCAAACGTTCCCTCACGACTGTCCCTGAGGGCTACCACCCAAGAGGGCAAAGTGAGAGCACTTCTGCATCTCCAGCCCTCTCTCCTCCTCAGCCCTTCCCAGCAAAGGCCTGTCTGGACCCCAGCTCTTGCCTCAGTGCCTACGCAAACACTAATAAGTGCCAAAGCGTTGCCATAGAAACCGTTGCTTCATTTCTCTCACGGAGTGCTCTGCAGCCGCGAGGCTTCCTGCTTTGGGAAGCTTTTAGCAAATATTTGAAGAAAGTGGCAAATGCGTCAGCCAGGAGTGTATGTGTAGGACTGACTGGCGGAATGGGGGCTGGAAGGAAGGGGCTATATCGTGATACAGGGGCCACTAAGGAAGCAACTCAGCTGTGGGAGCCACTGGAAACCAATTACCTTTTAAAGCTATAATGCTTTTAGTTAATAGGCTGGGCTCCTAACAATGCTTTACCCCTTTCCACTACCACTGGGTTATACCCTCGGGCCTGATAGTTTCGATCCCAACCGTCTCCCCACCCCCACCCAGGAAAGCATCAGTGGCACTCTGGACTTTCCTCCGGTACAGCTTAGAATGGTGGGTTAAAGGCTGGTAGAATCACATGGAACACAAGAGGGCTGAGAGTTGCAGAGAAAAAAACATCCATAATGATAATAACCAGAAATAAATCTTACTTTATCCTGTGCAGGGCACGGCACTAAGCACTTTATGGGAGTTTCCTCATTTAATTCTCACAATATCCTGCGCGGTTGGTCCTATGAGCCTCAAAAGGCTAAGTGAGTTACCCAGACACTCACAGGGAATAGGTGGCAGAGCTGTGATCCATGATTTGTCATACATTCTTAACCACTCTGTCATACTGCTTTTCTTTTTCCTTTTTAAAATAATGCTTTTATTGTGAAATATAGTATGCATTTAAAAGTATATGAACATGCATATATATTTTCTTAAATAGTTATATTTGTCTGTTTCCAGTAATTGATCCATAATGGTGATGATGATGATGATTTACAATAGTTAATATTTACCGGGTACTGAGTTTTTGCCAAGAGTGCTAAGTGCTTTGACTATATTCTGTCTTATGTAATTCTTACAACGACCCAATGGGGGACTTTCATTATCATCTCTAATTTAGAGAAAGGGAAATTGAAACTTGGAGAGGTTGGAGAACTCACCCAATGAATGGAACTTAGCTAAGCAGGCACATAAACCCAGGTCTCTCTGATTCCAGGGCCGTACTTGCTGTCACTAAGTAGCATCCTCTCTGGACCTAGGTTGAGTTTTCTTATGCAGGAAAACCTTCACTCTCCACTACTCTGATGGTGTCTTGGAGACAATTTATTGCCACATCCACTTTTCCTGGGGTGATTAAATCCCCCCAGGGACCCAGCCCTTCTCTAATATGCAGGATGTCTCCTGGAGTCTCAGGGTCAGCAGGCTTGCCTCAGCCATGACCCTAGAAATTACATGCCTCAAAGGACCCCTTCTGAGCCATAAGGCACCTCATGGGCCTATCTACTCTAGGGAGATTCATTCACCTATGTGCTCACACCTTGCTTTGCCTTCCTGGCTTGGATTCCAGCCCAGCGTAGGGTGGGGAATACTGACACTCCATCTCCAATCATTCAGGAAAGTCACATCTGTGTGGGCTGCAGTCTAGTCTGGTTCTCCAAGTGAGAAATCATTTCTGCCCTAGTTCTCCCACTGCCCTTTGTCTGCATGGTCTATTAAAGCATCAGCCCGGTCTGTTGAGCTTGGCGTAACTTAAGCACTCTCTCTCTCAGACCATCACTGAGCAACCTCACCTGGAGGCAGACTTCTTCTGGTCTTTAGTGAGAGTGACAGGTGGTGGAAAGTGGGTGACTGGATGCTATTCTCTGCCCAAATAAGAGGCTAAAGTCAAACGGCAGATGCAGGCACAGCCAGGTCAGATATACAACTGACAAGCTGATGGTTTCAGTTTTATGACATGATAATTCCTCTCATTTAATAGCAACAAGAACCTCACAAATGAGGAGACTGTAAATCAACAAGCGACATTCAGCACATTAATGAAACAGTTTCACCAAAAGCCACTTGTCAATCAAATTTGTTCAGGATGTGACAAGGAGGCAGAAAGTTAAAACTGGCTTTCAAAGTAATAGCTGCTTTGTGAGTAAGGGAAGGGTAGTGGCTTGAGCCTGCCCTTCATACCTCTGAATTTCATTGATCGATTTTAAAATGTTGTCCAAGAAAACACAAGCTTAAATGAGGGTGAGGGTGTCAGAGGAGTACAAACTTCTACTGTAAAGTTCTAGCTTGAGCTGCGTTTTATTCTTGGTCTGCCTTGCTACTGACTAGCTGGATAACCTTGGAAGGCAAATCACAGAACTTTTGATCGGGAAGTGATGATAAAGTTCATCTTGTCCAATCCTCTCGTGATGCTTGAATATATTTAATACCACCGGCCTCTACTGATGTCCTGAGAATGAAAAGGAACTCACTACTCATCAAAGAACTTCCTTTGATTCTTTTTTTTCAGAATATTATGGGGGTACAAATGTTTAAGTTACATATATTGCCTTTGCCCCACCTACACGTATGTCCGTCCCCCAGACAGTGTGTACCGCACCCATTAGGTGTGAATTTACCCATCCCCTCATCCCCCCTCCCATCTGCCCGATGCCTGATAAATGTTACTACCATATGTGCACATAAGTGTTGATCAATAAGTACCAATTTGATGGTGAGTACATGTGGTGCCTTTTTCCCCCATTCTTGTGATACTTTACTTAGTAGAATGGACTCCAGCTCAATCCAGGATGATACAAGAGGTGCTAGTTCACCATTGTTTTTTTTGGTTTTTTTTTTTTGTGGCTAAGTAGAACTCCATGATATACATATACCACATTTTATTAATCCACTCATGGATTGGTGTGCACTTGGGTTGTTTCCACATCTTTGCAATTGTGAATTGTGCTGCTATAAACATTTCGAATGCAGATGTCTTTTTTATAGATTCTCAATAAGCTCTCAATTTTATTTTGTTATTTTTTTTATTTTGTTATTTAAAAACTCAATATTATATTGTGCTTTATATATGTCATTACTGATCTAAGCAAATCATGAATATTAAGGATTTGGTCTTCATAGCAATTCTATGATGTAGGTACTATTATCATCCCCATGTCACAGGTGAGGAAGCTGAGTGTCAAAGAGGCCAAAGTACTTGCCCAAGGTTACACAGCTAGTAAATGGCAGAGTCAAAATTCTGACCCAGGAAGTGTGGCTTCTGACTCTATGCACTTAACCACTGCACTGTGAAAAGCTCTTTAATTGGCCCCAAACCTGTCTACCTCCTTGTAATCTGAAACCCCGTTCGTTGATCCTAGTACTTACTCTTCCTGGAATCCCACATGTCACATTATAACCTCAGAAAGGCTTTTTCCATGCTTGACTGCAAGGCAGACTAGCGTGCTAAAGCCACTGCTGCTGTAACAATGATGATGCTAGTACCCCAAACCAGAGGAGCAGAGAATGGCAGGACACTTACCATCAAAGTACCAGGCACACAGAAGGAAAAGAACTCCTCCCAAGTCACAGAGTGAGTTGATCATAGAATTTGAGCTTGAATTTATGTGTTGGGACTACACATTCTATGCCCTTTATGCTATAGCCACTGGCACTACCCTGATCCTTGCCTCCTACCACCAACACATAATACATTAGTATTTTTGACAATAATTGTAGCTACCACACAATGAGTGCTTACCTATTCTGTGCCTGATGCTTTGCATACATTATTTCACTTAATCCTCAGAACCAGGTCTACCCTGCGAGATAGGAGCTACTATTATATTCACTTTACAGAGATGGAAGTTGAGGAATAAGGAGGACAAATAATTTGTCAACAGCCAAACAGCTAATAAATTGCAGAGCTTGCATCTGAACTCAGATCTTTCTGTCACTAAAGCCTGGGTTTACAGTCACTATGTCGCAGGCCTCTCCATAATATTCACAAGAAACCTGGGGCATCTTGTGAGCCCCTTGTTGAAAGGGAAATTATTAGTGTTAAAGATCTATGAATACCTATAGATTCCCGGCCCCTGATATAATCAGAATTTTTTAATGTTGAAAAAGAAGAGTGTGACAGAAAGAGTAGCAGAAGATAGTTTGCCTCATAACTGAGGTGATAAGACACAGCATGGTTCCTGGGGAAAGATTCATGCTTGCTTTAATTTTACAACAAACTTTTTCTCAGCACCTACTAAGTACTAGGCACTGTTCTAGCAATACAGCAGAGCTTCACTGTCTGCTACTTCATGGGCTTAATTTAGTTTTTTGCCAAGGTTATGCTGAGTCCCTATAATTAAGGGGAAAACAGTATTCACTCTACTTCTGCCCAGAACTGAAACACTTGCTTTTCCTTGAGTGGTAAAAACCACAATACCAAGAAAAGCCCATTTTTTTGAATGAACAAAGGATGTGGGAAGATTTTTTAAAACCATCCATACCAACCCAAACAAACCCCAAACGGAAATCCTCTCAATTTCAAAACACTTGGAGGGAGTCAGTAAGCTTAAAAAAATAATCACTGCACTATGCCAGCGAGTTGATAGCCTTCATATATAAAGAGCTTATACATTTGTTAAGAAAAATACTACGACTCTAATGGTTAAGTGGGCAAAATATACAGATAATTTCTAAAGGAGGAACTATAAATAGCTAATAAATATGTAAAAACTATTCAACCTCACCTAGTAATAAAATACATTAAAATGAAGCAACAATCAGATACAAATTCTGCACATCAAATGAGATTTTTTTAAAAATTAGAGGACTAAATGATGGCAAAGGAGTCTCAGCCAGGCACTCTCATGCATGGCTAGTATAAATTGAATAAGCTTTCTGCAAAGAAATTTGGTCATACACATACAAAACCTACAACACGGTTAGATCCTTTGACATACAATGGTTTGCTTTGGGCTTTTGTGAGAAAGCAGCTATGGTCTGCACCACAGGCCTATCTACCTATTTAATAAACACTCAGCACACTACCTTCCTTGGACAGTCAAGCTTAGCCTCACTTAATTATTAGTGTCTCAACTGGACTGTAGTCTATGTTCAGCAGGCCCCATTCACTGAGTACGTGTTCAGGGAATGGCTGCCTAGAGAATGATGAAGTGATGGATTGGGCAAGTCACTAGGAGCCAATTCCCACATTTTACATCATGGAGATAACAAGCATGGGCTTTGGCATTGAGTTCTTCCATTGGCCATTTGGCTTTGTAGGACTCATTTACCTATTTCAGTCTCCTGACCTGTAAATCGGGGCTACTGCTATCCATCTCTCAAGATGATCTTAGACTGTGGAGTAAGGCTTTACCAATTCCAAACTGTCTGATGTTGAGAAAGCTACTTAAACTTTCTCTCTGAACGTCAATTTTCTCATCTATTTAATACTTTCCCCAAGGATTGAAGAGAAGATTGAATGATATACTATAGGCACAGAACTTAGCATAGTGCCAACATAGAGTAAGAATAATAAATGAGAGGAGCTAAGACGTAATATATTGCAGTTGCACAGATTTAAAATTCTATTTTTATAATAGACATTGGAGACTTGGAAAGGTGGATGGGGGCTGAGGGATGAGAAATACTTAATGCGTGAAAGGTACACTATTCGGGTGATGGCTACACCACAAGCCTAGAGTTCACCACTGTACAATATATCCATGTAACAAAACTTCACTTGTACCCCTTAAATCTACAAAAATAAAAAAATGTTATTTTTAAGGCATTTTCTTTCTATTCTCTTTCTCTCCCTAGGAAAGCCTGAAAACATCCAGCTAATAATGTCTCACAGCCATGACCATAGCCTCTGCCTGCTGGCACACTACACCACTTCCACCCTGCTCTTATGCCAGGCACCATTCAGTCCCCAGCATGGCATCAACTACCCACAATAAAGAACAACAGGTGGTTTGGAAAAACCCAGCCAACTGCTTACAACTCCCTCTGGGCATTACAGTGGCTGTTTAATGCTGAACAAACTGAGGCTTAGAGATTTGGGTGAGTCCCTGCAGAGTGCAGAAGTTGAAACAAGAGGCAGAATCCTTGACTCTTGTTGACCACAACTAGCTACATTAGCACAGCACTGTATGTGTTTCAGGATGCTTTCTTGACATCTTAGTTGCACCTCCCAACAAGGCTATGAGGTTGGCAGGGCAGATGGATCATTGAAAAGATGAGGAAGTGAGGCTCAGAGAAGGGAAGACTTGCCTAACATTATAGAGTTAGTTAGCAGCAGAAGTGAAATCAGAACCCAGGTCTCTTCTCTGTTAGTCTGGAGTTCTTTCCACTACACTGCAAGTTCTGGCACAGCTGTCAAAGTCAATTTCAGGGTGGTCGAGCACCTCAGACAGGATGCAGAGGTTGTCATGGGGAAAAGACCAGATGACTGATGACAGCAAGCCCACCCTTTGGCCCCATTGTAATCTACTTGTCTTGACCTGGGAAACTACTGAAGAACTGAAACAGCAGCATCCACGGTTGTCTAAAAAATCAGCCCAAGAAGCTTATGTAAAAGCTGGATTTTATACATTGTTAGAAAGAGAGGAGTGGTGAAGCAATGACAATGTGATCATTGAAGCATTCAGCCACAGTCTCTTGCTTATGGAAGGTGGCCTTTGTTTGCTCTCAGGATCATGTTTTAAAAATGTCCTCTGGGCTTTTTTACTTTTCAGTCTCTCTCTCTCTCTCTTCCTTCTCTCCTATCTCTCCCCCCACTTGTTTAGCCCTCCCAGTAGGTTACTGTAACAAGCTTCCAGGAAACAATCTATCCTTCAATGTCACTCTCTAGCTACCATCTTCACGGAGAATAAGATACAAAAATAAAATATAGAAGAGGAAATTTAGAGTAGAATTGTGTGCAGGCACTAGTGTGTTTGCGTGTATTGCAAGGAGAGGGAGATGAGAGTTTGAATCTTGAGAGAGAGAGCGAGCGCCTAGATCTGCTATCTGCTGGGGTGATGACACTGGAATTGTCTAAGGGATGAAACTGTGGAATTCCTTTTTTAAAAGTACAAGAGATAATACCCCCTCATGTGATTGCAAAATAATAATAATAATGAAATTAATAAGTCAAGTTGTATTGAGCTCTTGTATGCTAGTTACCCTGCTAAATGTTTTGTAAACATTATTTTATTTATTCGTCATAACTCTGTGAGGTATATATTATCATCATTTGCATTTTACAGATGGGCAAATGGATGCTTAGAGTGATTAAGTCACTAGACCAAGGTCACATAGCTAATGTCAGAACTCAAATTGAACCCATGCATCCAGCTCCAGAGCCCATGATTGAAATGTTAAACTCTATTCCCCTGCATGGACACAGGGAGGTAGACAAAAAGAAAAAATACAATATTTACTAAAAGTTCCAGAGTACCCTTATACTTTTTACTTTGTTCCCTCCTTACCGTGAGTATTATTAGTCCCCATCCTATAGTAAGGAAAAGTTAGGAAAGAGAAAGGCAGGAAAATTGTTCAAGGTTTCACAGCTACCTAAGGGTAGAGCCAAATTTCGAAGATGAGATTCCTGACTGCCAGTACAGTTCTCTTTCCATTAAACTATTTATGCCCCATAGCTTCTGACATGGTTCCCAACAATCCCACCTCTGGTATTCACAGGCATGGAATGTGGGCTGGACCTAGTGACTTGCTTCCAGGGAACAGATTATAGCAAAAGTGATAGGATGCCACTTCAGTGATTAGGTTACAAAAGACTGTTACACCCATCTTGCTGGCATTTCTCTCTCCATTGCCTTTTTGGCTTGAAAATGTTGAGGAGGTAAACTGGCACATTGGAGAGGCTGCGTGATAAGGAACCGAGGGCAGCCTCTGGCCAACAGCCAGTGAAGAACTGAGGCCCTCAACAATCCATAAGTAACTCAATCCTCCCAGCAACCACATGAGTGGGCTGAAAAGCAGACCTTTCCTCAGTTGAGGGGCAAGGGAAGCCTTGTGAGAGACCCTACAGCAGAGGATTCAGCTAAGCTATGTTTGGATTCCTAACCCACAGAAACCGTGCGATAACAAATGTCTGTTATTTGAAGCCACTAGGTTTGGGGGCGATTTGTTACTTAGTAATAGAAAACTAATGCAATGTGATTGCAGCCAGCAGCTTCACTGATTTTCAGCTTATTCATAGCAAAATAAATCCACCGCACAGCCCTTGAGAGGGTTGAAAGAAAAGATCTACGTGAGCTTTGGAACTTCAGGGGAGAGCTGTGAATCTAAAAATCACCTTTTGGCTTACATCAATGTTTTTTTCTGCCCTGCAAGTGTGATAGCCATGGCCCAAGGTGGCACAGGTCTTTTTAAGGCCTCTCATGCTCCATTGGTCCCTGAGCCCATAATTTCTCAGTGCTCAGCCTGTGTTCGAACCAAGTGGCTTGAAACATCAGGTCAGCTTCTTTTCTCTGTCAGCTTGGGAAGCCCTTCATAGTGTCTCTTAGGAGTTCCCACAGGACCCAAGCCACCATACCAGGCCATTTCCATCCTAGCACCCTAAACTGCTCCCCAAGCTGCTGCCCCAACCACAGTGTTATTTTGGAATTTTTAACTGAGTGTGGGCTGGAGTAAGCGAGGGGTTTTGACAGACTCCTTAAAAGCAATTAGCCAAGTGGGAATCACTTCCACTCAATTTTCAAATGGCTAATTTGGTGTCGGGGAATCTTCTTGAAAAAGTGTGGGTGGCAGACACCCCAGCGTCTACTGTAACTATTTAGCTGGATAGCTTAGCCAAGAGAGTTGCCTTCCCACATGCTGAGAAAAGTCTTATCAAGGGGGTCCACCCAAGTTTCTCCTTTGCCGGCTCTGGTGACTCTACAAAAATTAGAAACAAGTCAGGGTGAGTGACATTTCACCAGGTCAGCAGCAACAGCAAGGTGAGTGCAGTCAATGTGGAACCCTGCAGGTCTGTGCAGTGCCTGTATGGCAAGGATTCTGTGACAGACCTGCCCCTTAGGTCTGTGTGTCATGAATGCCTGTGTGTGTGTGTGTGTGTGTGTGTGTGTTTGGATCTGTATGGACAGAGGAAGGAGAAAGAAGAAGAAGGACATGGCACATCTGAGAATGTGTGCTCCCCACAGACATGTATGCTTGGACAAGGATCACTGCTCACAGAAATAGGTAAATAGGTGATGGTTTGAAGACATGGCACATCATAGCTCTTTGTGACGCTGATGTATACGAGGCTGTGGCAATAAAGAATGAGTGTGTGTGGCCCCTGTGTGTGCAGAGGGAGGGTGTGAATGTGTGAACTCTACCGAGCTCTCACTCTATAGAGTTGGGATGTTTCGGGGCCAGCATATCTAAATCTGGTGTTAATAAATCAAGTCACAATGAAACTATGTATGCATGTATAGCACGTCTCAAATTCTCAGTGTGAGTCATTCACTGACGTATGTGCATGAGTATACCTTCCTGTGGGTTAGTAATGAGGGGAAAGAAGACAAGTATGTGAGCATGGGACACAGAAACTGACAATGAGCCCATCGAGAGTGCTTTAAGACGAGGACAAGGAGGAAGACCTGGCTCATTAAGACCCTACCTCATTAGGGCCTGAGTTACCAGGGAGCTGAACCAAACTACTTCATTTCCTTGACAATTGAGCCAATTTTCCCCCTTCTCCCTTCACTTCAGTAATCAGGAGAAAGGGAAACGGAGAGAAATTGCCCCCATCAGATGAAATTTACATGTCTTCCATGCCTCTTTCTTTTCTAACAAATGTCTGCAAGTGCCTGCCTAGTTTGTGCTCAGCATGGGGTGAAAACCTATGTTTTTCATTATCTTCATTTGATCTCCACAAATACATTGTTCACAGGAGCATCCAGGAAAGAAGAATGGTTAAGTGTAATACTATGAGCTACCAAAATCTCAATTTCTGACTATGCCCACAAATAACAGGAACGGTGGCTACAAGAAGAGCAATAAATGGATTATCTTGTACCCAGAGGTCTGGTGCCCTAAAGAATCAGGCTTGGCTGAAAACCAGTTTTCACATAATGTTCACATAATGTTCCTTTTTTGCTTGTAGTTACACAAATGCAATCCGGATTTAATGGTCTTCAGGGGTATTGATCGAAATGTTTACAAGCTTGGGAAAGTTTCTGAATGGAAGCTGCCAACATGGTGGCCAAAAAGAAATGTGTTACTCCTTCCCTTTTAGAAAGAGCAATTATTAAAAAATGCAGTGTAGAGCCTCTTAACTGTTTTTGTGCTATAAACCTTTATTGAAGTCTGATGAAGCCTATGGATCTTTCTCAGAACAATGTCTTTAAATGTATAAAATTAAACATATACTATTACTAAGGAAATCAACAACATTGAAATAACTATTATTAAAGAATTTCTGATGTTATCATATATGTGCTTCTTTATTAACATATTAAACAAATTCCAGCAGCAGGTCTCATAACTACTGTAACTTTGAAGTAGTGATGCACACAAACAATATTTCAAGATATCAGCAACAGCTGTCACATTATGAGAAAATATCTGTGATTTCTATTAGTGATACACATTATAGGAAAATATCTGTGTTTTCTATTAGTGATAAAGTCACAACCACTGCTGATACTACTATCATTTGTTGCCTACATTCATAATTGAAGAATAAGCTAAATTTCAGTTAGAGATCAGTAAAAATACAAATGTACTTTTTTTCCCATCCAAGTTCATAGACCCACTGAATTCTATCCACAGATCCCTATATGGTTAAATACTTTTGCACTTGAGAGAGAGAGAGAGAGCCAAAGCTGGAAATGAGGTTGCAATATTAATAGTAATCCCTAAATAAGACAATGTTCTGACCACTACTGAAAAGTCAAGGTAGGCTGTGAAAGATGAAGACATTGACTGTATTGGAAGCAAAAAGAAACAACAAGTACACAGTCAAATGATAACAACAAAGGAAAAGCTGTTTTTGCCTTTGATTTGGTTCACCAAATGTTTGGAAACCAGAACTGATTCAGCCATAGATATTTAGTCACTACAGTCACTAAGCATGATGATGGGCCAACATCAACCAGAAAAGGTTAAAATGTATTTTGCTGCTCTGTTTTCTGCTCAAAGAATTCCTTCATTGGTTGGCTTTTCTCTATAAGAGGAAGCCTAATCTTTTGGGAGTTGGATTCCCAGTACCTCCCTTCTATAAGAAGCCTTCTCTGACCCTCTCAAGTAGCTCCGCTAGCCCTCTCTACCTATTTCTAATCTAGTACTCACTTACTGTATCCTACTTCCCTGTTCTACATATCTATTTCTCACACTAGACTGTGAGCTCCCCAAAGATAGGAGCTATGTGAGACAAATGTCTTACAAGAGGTAATAAATTTGTATATGTTGCATGTACAGGCTAGTAAGTAAAATGTCTTGTTTCCACTGGATCAGTCATTTCAAACAATTGCCATTGACCATATCATAGTTCACTCTGCAGTTTGGTTGGGACAAGGGTTCTATGAAGTTAGTTGTTTACCAGGTGCCAGAATTCTAAGACAGTGAAGAGCACAACTGACTACAAACTAACTTGTAACTTAAATTTTCATAGTGAGAATTAATGTCATTCAAATTTATTGAAACTAAGCTAAATGTAGCATTTGTAGCAATGTTAGGCACATTTAAAACCTAATGAAAGAAAGTGGAAAATGACCAGGAAGTATTTCATGATGTCTTGAGGTAGGTCTGCCTGAACTTCGAAAACAATCAAGAAATAAGCAGATCAACTTGAGATTTTTTTTTCCATTTTCTCAGTACAGCTATTTATCCATACTTTCATCCATCCATTCATCCATCTATCCAACATCCCTTCAGCTATATATCCAACATCTATCCATCCATTCATCCATGATCCACACATCCAATATCTCTTCATCCATCCATCCATTCATCTATTTAGCCAACATAAACAGGGAAGTTTAATTTTCTTGTGATCTTAAGGCAAGTGAACTCCACAGTTAATCTAGTCTCTTAAACTGAGTGTCATGTGAAAATTTTGGTAGGTAGGGAGCATGGAAATCTGATCTTTAACAATTACTAAACAGCCCCTCTCTTAAGCTTCCTTGATCTTTTCAGTTCTGCCGTTGCATCTCACTACAGATTCCCAATAATTCTCACACATTAATCCTACCACCCTTCTACATAAAATTTATCCTTAGTGAACATTAGCAAGGGTTTGGGGAAGAAAGCTTCCTTTTCAACATCATTGAAGGTGGGAATTCTGCTCAGTCTTTGATAGATGTGGAGAAACAATAAGGAGGTTTTAGGGATAAAGGGAACCTCTCCTTAAAACTCACCTCCTCCACAACTCCCTGAGGCTTCACTAGCTTCCGGTTCCTTAGAGAAGGTATCAGAGGACAATCAACAGGAGACCAAGAGTAGCTGGATTATCTTAAAGCTGTATGGAAAGTTACTGCCCCACCAGGCCAAGCCTCCTATGTAAGTTTGCTGAGATTCCAGGCAATAAGAGCAGGTCAGTGTGAAATCTCACTGTGACTTAGTTCCTCACTGGCATTGATCTACTACTTCTGGGGGAATTGAATTAAAGCAGTCAAGTGCAGCAAAGTGGGATACATTGCCAAGAGAGGGCTAGCAGCTTTCCTCCCAACCCCATGGGAAGATATTCACTGTCTGCTCCCTGGGGTACATCTACCTCATGTTCCTGAGGCTACAGGGAAGCCAAAAATACAAATTATAAGTAAGATTATCCTAGAAATATTATGGAGTATCTGGTATACTGCCTCACAGCTAAGCTCCATTATCCTGTAGCTGTGAACATTTGCCATTGGGTCCTGGGCTTTTCTTTGGAGTATTTGATTACTGATTCAATCACCTTACTAGTTATAGGCCTATTCGTGTTATCTATTTCTCCTTCCT
>VBSM01003151.1:6697465-6714532 GCA_008086735.1 Cheirogaleus medius | reverse complement strand
AACAATTTTTCCACGGACGGGGGTGGAGTGGGGTGGGGGACCTGGGGGGGGTGGGGAGACAGAGCTCAGGTGGTGATGCGAGTGATGAGGAGCAGCTGTAAATAGAGATGAAGCTTCGCTCACTTGCCCACCACTCACCTTGGGGATTGGGGAACCACAGTACTAAATGACACTGAATTGTTTGCTTTAAAATGGTTAATTTTCTGTTATATGAATTTTACCTCAGTATTAAAAAAAATTCAAGGGTTCTCAGCAGCATAATTCTGGAAAGGATTTTATGCAGACACTGGCCCTGGCCTGGGGTTCAAAGAGCCCCTTGTGGGCAATGAATGCCCATTTGTGTCCCTCCTGTAACCTGACCTCTCAGTGCTTTCCACTCATGTGTATGATTTTTCAGAGTAGCTCCTGTGATCCTTGACTGCACGACTTTTCTCAAACAATAGCAACTATAATAACACTCAGCCCTTATTAAGCTCCCACTGTGTGCCCAGCTTTAATCCTCACGGCAATTCCCCGAGGTAGAAATTATGATCACATCCATAGTATAGATGAGAGAATGGAGACTCAGAGAAGTTCCAGGAGTTGCTAGAAAGTCACCCAGCAAGTTAAGCAGACACGCTAAAACTCGAACCCAGGCAGTGAAGCCACTGATGGCTGTGCTTGCAGCGTAGTGCTCTGTGCTTCATGCACGGAACACCTACTCGCTGCAAGGTACCATGGAGACACCAGAAACAGTTTAAAGGACAGGGCCTCCGCCCTCAGGGAAATGACGGTGCAGATTGGGAAGATCTACTGCAGGAGGCTGCAAAGTATGCTTCTAAAGGGTGCTTAGCTGCTAAGTAAATCTCATAATACCAAGGCACTTGGAAAAGAGCTAACAATAATAATAACCACAACAATTATGACAATTCACGTTGGCTGAGCACATTTCTATGTGCCTGCCATGTGTTTAACATACCTGACCTCATTTATTTCTTACAGCAATCCTGGGAGTTATATACTAGCACCAGCCTCATTGAAGAGTAAGGGAACTGAGGCTCAGAGAGGTAAACCAAAGTAACTCATTGAAGCTTCCACAACTAGCAAGTAGGGCAAGACTGGATTTGAATTATTCTTTGTCTATACACAGAAGAAACTCAATAAATACCCATCAAATGCATGACGAGCTCCATTTATTGAGCAGTTGCTGTGCCCTCTATCTCATTTAATACAATCCTATGAATTTAGTACTATTATTGGCCTCATTTTATAGATGCAGAAACTAAAGCTCAGGGATGTTATGTGACTTGCCCAAGTTCACACAGCTATTAAATGATAAAGCTAAGATCCACACTCAGGGCTGACCAACTCCAGGGCCTTTCTCGCCTGTCTTCTACAGCCTTTCTCTGGGGTTACATGCTCAGTAAAGTCCAGCTGCTTTCTTCTGTGTTCGTTGGCCTTGATTTGGATGTCAACAAGGGATATACAAATAACAGCCTAGCCTCTAATTCAATGCATGGAAAACACAATCACAGGACACAGGCAGAGGAAAAAGGAGCTGCGATGAGGGAGGAAGGAGGGAGCAAGGCCTGGAAAATTCTGATGGAGGCAGAGCCCACTAGGGGAGAGACATTTTGGCTCCACTTACAACAGAAGCAACAAACTTGAAGCATGCCACAGCCAGCACAGAAATGGGAATCTTCCTTGGAATTCTGTTTCTAATATATGATGCCCTACCTGGAAGAGGCAGCCAGGCTCAGACAGCCTGTACCCTGACACCTTGTCAGAACGATGTTGCTACCTGTAAGAGCCTCAGCTGTGCTCCAACGGCCACCCACTGGGAGGGGCTGTACATTTCCTGTGACCTGTGCCATGCATGGGCTTGCTTTTGAAGAGACCAATCCATACCCCCTTAAATTTGCTGCAAGCCTTTGTTTATGCTCATTCTGTTGGGTGCTCTGTTCTGTTCTATAGATCAGAGTGACTCCCATACGGCCAGATCATGTGGCTCACAGGGAGTTGCCATGGGCAAGGGGTCAAGATCATGGTCTGCCAATCCATGAAAGTCTGCATGCCCATTCTATTTCATTTACAGAGTTTCTCTTGCAATGCTGAGCTCCAAGTAGGCAGTTCCAAAACACTTGTCAACTGACTATGGTGGGGTAATTCAGATGAAGAGCTTTGCTTCTCCAAAGGTGGTCCATGGACTAAGTGGCATTAGCATCACCAGGGAGTCTATCAGAAATGCAGGATCTCTGGCTTCACCAAAGACTTTTTCAATCAGAAACTGAGTTTTAACCAGATCTCTGGGAAATCTGTATGAGCATTAAAGTGGAAGAAGCACTGGTGTAGGACGGTGTCTCAGAAAGGCTTTCACTCTCACCTGTTTATAGCAGGTCCTTATTCCCTCTGTTTTACCAAACCCAGTGGTTCACAAATCTGGTTGTGCATTTCATCAGGGGAGCTGTTTTTTTAAAAAAACAAATTTTATTTGGAAATAAGTTTAAATTAACAGAAGAATTCTAAGAATAGTGCAAAGAACTCCTGCATATCCCTCACCCATATTCACCAAATGTTAGCATTTTGCTGCATTTGCTTTAATTCTTCACTCTGTACATTTCTATGTGGTTTTTTCACCCTAATCTACTTGAGTTTGTTGCAGACATTATGCCTTTCACCCCTAAATACTTTAGCATGTATTTCCTAAGGAGGAGGACATCCTCTTACGTATTCACAGCACAGTTACCAAGTTCAGAAATTTTAACATTGACACAATATTACCTAATATATAGTCCATATTCAAATGTAGCCAATTGTCTCAATGACGTCCTTTATGGGAATTTTGTTTTCCATTGACAGAGCTTTTAAAAAGCTCCACCAATGCTGTGGCCCTAACTTCACAGGAATTAAGACAGAATCTCTGAGGGAGGGGACTGTGCATATATATTTTGTAAAGCTCTCCAGGAGACCCTAATGTGCAGCCAGGGCTGAGAACTACTGTACCATAGTCTGTCTCTGTGAATTGTGTCTATCCTAGGGGTGGGAACTCTTGTCAGCAGGGTAAGCCCTGAGTATAATTTGTCTAGACCCCATGTCGCCTTTAGTCTGAGTCCTGACATCATTAACTGCCTATGAGGTTCCCCCGGCCTCTTCTCACTGTGTTCTGATGCCACCTCTATTATGAAAACAAAACATTCATTTTCCATCCTGCTACTTCTCCTACAGCTGCTCAGCACAGTCCCTCTTTATGAAAAACAAAGCCTCGAAAATGGTATATGCTCTGTGTTGCGTTCCCCACAAAGCTAAGCCTAACAAGTTGGCTGCATCACCTTGAATTGCAAGAGAGCAAAGGCAGATGGTGGGGAAAAAACATCAGGGATATAGCGAATCCATTAAGGTGAGCGACCAATTTCTCTTCGGGCTTGCCACAAAGTTTCTCTAGTGTTCCAGTGTTCGACAAACTGCTTTCTCATAACTAGACTGTTCTCAAATTATCTTGGCTGGGAAAGCAAGCTGCTGAGGTGAGCAGATGTGGCAAGCTGGGGCTGCACTAGACAGGAAGGTAATGTACAGATGGGTAATGACTGAAACACCAGCCAGCTAATCCCATGAGCCAGCAGGATTTTGCATTTCCTGAAAGAATTTGGGTCAATCTAACTGGTCAGTGTACCCGTTTCAATATATCTGTTCTGTTTCCATCCCTTAGCAGATGAAGGGAAAGCCTGGCAGGTCTGAGAGATTGCTGATAAAGAATTCATGATATTAAGTTTCTGGGTGCAGAACTGTTCCCTAAGCATTGCAACAGCATTGCCGCCACCACCCACCCTAACACCTGTGTCACTACAGCCAAAGAAAGTCACTTTTCTTTGAAAAGGGTCTGTTACAGGGGGTTGAATCCAGATGTGTATGTGTTTGTGAATATCTTCTGGAAGAAAGGTGAAGGCAGAAAAGGGGCCATTTGGCTTTAAAGTTGTTTTGTAAATACCTGACTACTCAACTTGCTTTTAGTATGTATTGACATTCTTGAATATTCGAGAGCACTAGCCTACTCAGATGAATTGCTTTAACAGATGTATCTTTGCAGTTAGTCAATGACAAAATATTTCTGAGTGGTTAGTGTCTTTCCTCTTCACTCAATAATGTGCCAAATGAGATCATTCTCTCTGACCCAGGCCTCGAGAACATTCTGAATTGTGTTCATCCTGATTAGGAGCTAAAGAATACTCTAGTTATCGCCAAAGTCCAAATGGAGAGTACTTGTATTCCTAGACAACCATTAGAAACATCCCTTAATTAGGACTCAGTGTGCACTGCTATTGCCATCTCTAATCAACTCTTTCATCTGAGGACTCCTTGTCTTGTTACAGATTTTGGTTCCTGCCAATAAGACAGAATGTGCTTAAATTGATCAAGTATGTGCGAATTGTACATATCCCAAATTTTCTTTCAAAAAGGCCAGCTTCCGAAAATGTTTTCATGGAATATATTTCACATAGCTTCACTGAAGCTAACAAAGGATTGCCTTTCACATTAGAACTATAAAAATGTGGCCAATATTCTCTCCATTAATTTTTATTCTCTAGTTATTTGATAGTCATGTATGTGTGCATTTCAGGCTCTGTTATTCTGAACTCAGGTTTATATGTTAGAGTGGAATTTAGACATACATTCACTCAAATATCCTTCTTCTGAACCTGATTCTTGTCTCCTTCCTTTGAGTTCTCTTGCCACTGCCACAGTTAAGATCCTGTGGCTTCTTAACTCTCCCTCTCTCCTATCACTCTGCACCCATCTGTCCTCCTAATACGCATATCTCTGCCTTCAGAATAAAAGCTTCAAATCCTTGCATTGGCATTCACAGTCCTCTCTACAACCTAGTACCAAAGATGCCTCCACTATTACCGGTCCTATTGCCAGTGCTGTAATCAATTCATCTCATTTGCTGTTATATATGAAGTAAGGTCACCAAAAATCTTCTAGAGCACTTGCTATGTGCCAGACACTGTGTTAGCTAGTTCATATCATTATCTCATTTGCTCTCTCAACCCGATGAGGTATATTGCTCTCATCTTATACGTAGGAATACAGAGGCCAAGAGATGTTAAATAACTTGCCCAAAGTCAGGCAGCCAGTTAGGTGTGGAGTCAGCATTTGAAGCTAAGCAGTCTTACTACAGAGCCTGTCCTCTTAACCTAGCCTGCCTAAACAGTTTTGTGGAATCTGTCTTGTTTCCATATTTTTGTTCGCGATATCCTCTTCTTTGGAAACAACCATCCTTCCTACTCTACCATCTCTGTTTGCTGAAATTGTGCCCAGCTCACATGACACCACCTCCGTGATGCCTACCCTGATGTCCCCCAGCTAAAATTCATTCCTCCTGGCTCTGTGTTCTCACAGCATTGGCTCTAGAACTTATACTACTTTTTGTAATTGTAGCTACCTGTACATAATAAGTTTCTTCCTCCTCCCCACCTCCACGCTGTCCTACAAGAAACAGAGCTCACTCCCACTGTAACCTTGTAATGCTAAAGCCAAGAAAGTGCCAGCCAGGGATGCACGACCAGGCGGGGGTAGAGATGGACAATGGAGTAAAGAATGTCTAAGCTCCCTCGCAACTCAGAGGTTCTGTGATCCTGGGTGGCGGTTTCCTGAAGGGCAGGGACTGCACCCTCCACAGCACCAAGCACAGTAGCTGACATGTCTCTAGGGAACTGCTGAGCTGGCACTACATTAGCTCCGATGCAGGTGCAGATCAACAAGAACTGGCTCCACCCTCCCTCCCAGTCTCTATATCTATCTGTCACTGTCATGCGTGTTTGAAGGTGACACTGCTCTGCAGGTGTGCCTCTAGGGCTGCAGTCGCTGCCTCATTTCTTCTCTATGAAGACTATCCTTTTTTGTGCTGTGCGAGTTGATGATCCACATGCATATTGATGTCTGCAGTGCTCTGCTTGTCAGCCCAGACCAGTGATTTTCAAACTTGAGCGTGCATCAGAATCACCTGGAGGGCTTGTTACAGCACACACTGCTGGGCTACAGCTCCAGTAGGTCCAGGGTAAGACCCGAGAATGGGCACTTCTAACAGGCAATGTTGATGCTGCAGGACCCTGGGCCACACGGAGAACCACTACTCCAAACAAGGCTTCACTCACAAGGAGATGCCTTCTCTCTGACTGCTGCCCACTGGATCTGGGCAACTGGTGGGGGTAGGGCAGGAGGATGAGCACTGAACTGGGAGCATGAATACCAGAGTTCCACTGCAGCTGCTAGTTCTAGCAAGCTGTGTGACCTTGGGAAAGTCTCAGCACTGCTCTGGGTCTCTAGTTTCCTCTTAGGCCCAAAGACAAGGTGAAGTTGGTGGTCGCTACTCTGGGTATTTCTGGAATTCACAATTGGTCTGTTGCTCTTCTCCCTATCCCAGGCTTTCAACTTGGGATGCCAGGTGGCCCCTCGGCACCTCCTCAAGCAGGTAAGTGCCCACTCCTGTCCACCATCACTCCAAGCTGCAGCTGCCCCACTTGCTTGGGGGTCTCCCTATACAGCCATCCTTGTGTATGGAGCCCAAAGAGCGAAGCTGGTGCCTTCCCTCTTGGAGACCCAAATCTGCCTTTTCAGGACATGTATGTTCTGCAGGTCCTATTTTAAAGGCACTTTAGCACCTAGGTAAAGACACAGAATCCCACAGCCAATGTCCTGCATGTAATCCTGGTTCTAACCACTTACTGTGTAACCTTGGGTAAATTATTTAACATCGCTAAGCCTCACTTACCCCTATTCCATAGGGTTGATGTGAGAACTAAATAAGATAATGTATGCAAGGCATTTACCATAGTGCCTGACCCATAGTACGTGCTCAAAACTGGTAGCTGCTGTTTCTAAAAGGAGGATAACATAACACTATAAGGTCTCCATAACACTAATCAAGTAAGGAACCAGAAAGCATTGTGGCTGTAGGTCTTCTACTTTATTTATACCTCCTCATCATAGTACATAATGGCAATGATAATAATAACTTACACATATCAATATTTTACACTTTTCAGAATACTATCCACTAAATCCTATCATCCAGTCTTTATAATGCTATCATGACAAGGCAAGCACTCCTCTGTGGATTGGTCAATATCTTTCAAAAACACCATTGCTGTCTACAAGCTCCCCATGCAGTAGGCTGGATCTCCCCATATGGATTTCTGCTTCTGCACACTTGGTGGAAGACAAAGTGTCCTTGGCCAAGGCTGCCAGCTGAGGAGCCCCCAGGAAACCCCACTGGTATCTGGCCTGTCTTATGCAAGTGTACATCCAGCCAGGAGGCTGCTTCCCATGCGGCATCATTGCCTGCATACTATTTAGTTCATGCATTACCAGGCCTCAAACATCCCAATGATGTTAATTGGATACCTCAAGCACTTTTGATAATAAACATAAGCCAAACCAGAAAGACGTTCTGCATTTTTCATCAATCCCACTCATTAGTCCAAAAGAAATCATCTCAACCCTTTTTGCTGCCAATTACACTTCTCACAATTTTACACTTCGTAAAATCAAGACGGTGTCACAGGCTGTGGTACCAGTGCCACACTCGGCATCAATTATAGCTCCATGCTTGGAGAGGAATAAAGCAAGGGAGACTCAGAAACTTGTCATGGTGCTTGATACGGATCTATTTACTCACCAGAAATTGGACAGGGATTCTACACTTCAGCCATTTCGTCTCCCTGCTCTTTCCTTCCTTTCATGTTTCTGTCATCTGTGACTCTGCTGGAAATAGAGGACAACAGCAGGCCTTCTATTTGGTGTCCCTTGTTTGACTTCCCTGATCTTTCTACTGTGGCCAGTTTCTTTTGGTTACCTTCAAGACCACAGAAAGAGGCAAAGCGATTTTGTTCACTCTGCTCTAGCCACACGGGGTTTCATGTTGTTCCTTAAATTGGGCAAGTTTGCCACACCCTCAGGGCCTTTGTGTTTCCCTTGGACTGGTGCGCTCCTCCTAGTGGCTCTTGCTCCCTCTCCTAAGTCTTTGCTCAAATGTCATCTTCTCAGTGAGGCCTTCCATGACCATCCTACTTTAAAATTGTCTCTCTGCTCCTCCTTACCTCCCTTTCCTACTTTATTTTTCTTCATCATATCCATCCACGACCTATTATACTATATAATTTCCAGATTGTTTATTTGTTCTCTCTGTCTCTCCCTCCCTCTCCTTCTCTCTCTCTCTCTCTTTCTCTCTCTCTCTCTTTCTCTCTTCCACACCGCCCTAGCAGATAAGCCCCAGGAGGGCAGAGCTATTTTCAATTTTTTTCTTTTGAAATAATTTTAGGCTTTATAGGAAAACTATAAACATAGCACAGAGTTTATAGACCTTCACCCAGTTTCCCATATTGTTAACATCTTATACAATAATAGTAAGATTATTGAACCCAGAAAATTCACAGTGGTTATTAACTAATCTATAGACCTTATTCAAAACTTCCCAGTTTCTCCACTAATGCCCTTTTCCTATTCCAGCATCCAATCCAAGATGTCATATTGTGTTTACTTGCCATGTCTCTTTAGCCTCCGCTAACCTGTGATGTCTCCTTAATCTTTGTCTTTCATGACCTTGACAATTTGACAAGTTCAGGTCAATTATTTTGTAGAATTCCTCTCAGTCAGGGTTTGTCTGATGTTTTCCCATGGTTAGATTTAGGGTGTGCATTTTGGACAAGAATGCTGCAGGAGAGCAGGGTTTTCTTTAATTGTTTTGGTCACTGCTGTATCCCCAGTTGACTAGAACAAGACCTGACACATGTATGTGCTCAGTATTTGTGAAGACACATAGGGACCAAACCACCAGCCACCCACACTCCTTTCTGGAAATGGAAAGATTATGTTCTATGGTATATCTAGTATGTTGGGAACCTCTTAGTTTTCAAGAAGGGGAAGATAAGGTGATTTAGGTTAAGAGGTAGGAGTTCCCTACCAGAAAGCAAAACACTAACAGACCAAGGAACCCAAGTAGCATGTGCCCCAGGGAGAGGGAAAATGGTTATAATGTTTCAAAAATGTGATAGCAAAAATTGTTTTACTTTTAAAAAGAATAAAACCATCATCACCATGCCCAGATAAAACCCAGTACTTTGCATGTATAAGTAAGTGGCACAGTCTACAGGCTCTGAAGCCAGACTACCTAGATTCACAATCTGGCTCTGCCACTTACCAGCTGGGTAATGGTGAGCAAATCACTTAGCCTCTCTTTGCTTCACTTTTCTCATCTGTAAAATGGAGATACTATTCATATTAATCTCATAAGGTTTTTCTGAGGATTGACGGAGATAATACATGTCAGGAGTTTAGAGCAGTATCTGAAATAAAGTAATCATGCAATAGGCATTATTGGTATGCAAATTTATGTATTTTACAGAACTCTACCAAATAGATCATCTCGTTAGATATTCAAAGCAACCCCTTAGGGGAAGAGATTATTATTTTCACTGGCTAATAAGGAAATTGAGGCTTAGAGAAGTGACAGTGCAGTTGACCCTTGAACAACACAAGTTTGGACTGCAAAGGTCCAATTATATGTGGATCTTTTTCAGTAAATTACACAGAGTGTGCCTGCATCTCCCGCCTCCCCTGCTATCTCCTCTACCTCTACCACTCCTGAGAGAGCAAGACCAACCCCTCTTCTTTTTCCTCCTCCTCAGCCTACTCAACATGAAGCCAACCAGGATGAAGACCTTTATTGTGATTCACTTCCACTTAATGAATAGTAAATATATTTTCTCCTTATGATTTTCTTAATAACATTTTCTCTTCTCTAGCTTTACTTTATCGTAACAATACAGTATATAATACATATAATATACAAAATATGTGTTCACCGACTGTTTATATCATTGGTAAGGCTCAACATTAGGCCATTAGTAGTTAAGTTCTTGAGGAGTCAAAAGTTATATGCAGATTCGACTACAGGTGGCATTGGTGCCCCTAACCCCACACTGATCGAGGGTCAACTGTATTTACATAAGGTGTCCTGGCTAATGAGAAAAGAGCTAGAATAAGATATAGGTTATTTGTTTCCTAGTCCATTGCTCTGTTTCTCTACTGCCCTAAGCACATAGTATATTTTCACCAATGCTAGTAGTCACAGAATGAGAATCTGGGCTTAGATTGGCCTCTGAATATCACATTCTTCTTGGTGCTAGATGGGACCTGGAACACTATAAACCTTCTACGATCTTACAATAAAAGGGAGAGGGAGAGAGTACTAAGACCAATAAGTATCCCTGGAACAATGGGTACACTGACAATCACAGGCAGCTTCCACCTTATATAAACAGGGCTCCCAAGATGGTTGTTTGGAATATGAAAGGCATGTTCCAAGGGAAGTATCACTGCAAATGGTAGTAAACACCCAACTCAGACTACCAAAGCTATCTAAATCAGCACTGCTACTGCTATGGAAGCTAGTCCACAAGTTTTACTGGGGAGTGGCCAAGAGAGAGAGAGAGAGAGAGAAGGCTGGAGAGGTAGGCTTCTTTCAGGCCTTGATCATCCAGGAAGAAAGTTGGATTTTATTCTAAGTGTGATGAGAAGCCACTGAAGGCATTTAAATAGAGAAATGGTATTACATGATTTACATTTTTAAAAGAACAGATTGATGCTATAATAGGGAACCATATAGAGTGTGATTCTGTAGTGAGCCAGAACTAGGCTTGAATTTCAATTCTATCTCATTGCAGCTTGAATATCTTCTGATCAATGGAGACAATAATAGTATCCACCACACAGGGCTGTGACAAGGAGTACAACAGATGATGTATATAAAGTGCTTAGCCCAGTGCCTGGCCCATAATAGGTGCTCAATATGTATTAACTGTAATTATTAGAATTAGTAGCAGAAGTAGTATTTTAGTATTATAGTGACAACTTTGAGAAAATATACAATATGTGTCCCAGATCAGGTGTTAGGTCAATGCTGGCTGAAATAAAATTTTTGGACTACTAAAGAGCTGACAGACACAATGATGAAGTCTCTGGGTGCAAGAGAAGGTGATGGAAGTATGACTAGGGTTGCTGCCAGTTATGGGGGCTTCCCTATTCCTTCTTCCAAGCCCAGGATATGCTCTTCCTGCTGGCTGTGCCCTTGCACAGATCTGTCTGGACAGACAATGAGGTGACAGGGAAGGCATGGAAAAGAAACGTTCTTTCCTCCCCTTGTGTCACTTCCTAGAGTCCCAAAGGGTCTATTCATTCAAAAGTTGCCGAGCACCTCCTACGTGCCAGTCTGGCTCTGGGCCATGCCATCTTTCCAGCAACATATGAGTCATAGGCACCATGAGGGAGCCCCAATGGGCCAACCCATCACCTTCAACTGTGGGGATTATGCAATGCAGCAACTGAGATGAGGCAGGTGCCAAGGCTTCTGGTCATGGCATGGACATGGGCTTCTTCTTCTTGGACTTTGGTTCAGTTGCTTCTTGGACTGAGTTACATGAGGTTATTAACTACCTTCCAACAAGCAGGAACAGGCTGGGATGCCAGTGAGGCATGTATCTTAACACACATCTTGCGCCACAGACAGACCATGCCCAGAGAATGGTAATGACGCAAAGGGGGTTCTCTTTTGGCATATTCCTGAGCTCTATGGTCTCGTCTGGCCACATCCAGTTCTTACAGTCCAACAGCATGTCTGCTCCCTGGAATGGGTGACTACAGAGACATAACATATCCTTTTAGCAAAGGGAGTTGGGCCATGCCAACCCATTCTCAGGCTGTCTGGGCCTGGGGCAAGTTTGGTGTGCCAGGAGTGTGGCAGGAATGCTGGAATTCAAGCCAAGGTGCTACCCAATTCATCTGCCACTTTATCCTGCTATTATTTCTTGCTCAACTCTTTGACATCTACTTTCATTTCTTCATTCATTTGATCATTCACTCATTCAACAACATTTACTGAGTGCCTACTATGTACCGGGCACCTTGGAAAGTGCTGGGGATGCACAAGACAAAATTCCTGACCTCATGGAGCTTACATTCTATTGTGGGGGTGGGGCTGGACCATTCTTATTAGAATCTTAGTTCTCCCATCCATGAAAGTTAATAAAACCTTCTCTAGCCCTAATTCCTCTTCCAGATACCACTACTGCCCATCACTCTCCTCATTTTACTAAAATCTTGAAGCATTTGTTTGTACTTATTGTCTCCAAATTCTCTCCTTCCCTTCTCCCTTCAACTCACTCTAATAACTGCTCTGATCAAGATCACCAGTGACCTCCATGTTACAAAATCCAATAGCTAATTCTCAGTCCTCATCTTACTTGAGCTATCTGCAAGTGCTTGATAGAAGTGACCATTCTCTCCTCCTTGAATCACCTTCTCTTGGCTTCAGAAACCACATTCTATTGGTATTCTTACTTCTTATCTGCCTGCTCCTACTCAGTCTCCTTTGCTTACTGCCCTTCAATCCAACCTCTAGAGTTTGGAGTGCTTTTGGGCTCAATCTTTGGCTTTCTTCTCTTTTCTATCTGAATTTACCCTCTAGGTGATCATCCAGTCTTATAGCTTCCAAAGTTCTGTCTCCTGATCAGACCTCTCCTATGAACTCAAGGTTTCTATATCCAACTCTCTCCTTGACATCGCCAGTTGGATGTCTAATGGGTACCTGTCTTGGTCTGTTTGGGCTGATACAATAAAATACCACAAACTGGATGGTTTATAAATAATAGAAATTTATTTCTCACAGTTCTGGAGGCTGGAAAGTCCAAGATCAAGGTTCTGGTGATATCTGAGTGGAGTCTACCTTCTCATGGATGGTACCTTTTCGCTGTATTCTAACATGGTGGAAGGGGTGAGGAATCACTTTCTAGCCTCTTTTATAAGGGCACTCATCCCATTCATGAGGGCTCCACCCTGACGACCTAATCACCTCCCAAAGGCCCCAACTCTTAGCTAATACCATCACCTTGGAGAGAGTTAGAATTTCAACATATGAATTGAGAGGAGGGGCACAAACATTCAAATCACAGCAGCACTCCAAACTTATCAAGTTCAAAACTAATCCCTTGATATTTCCCCCTTAAACCTATTCCTCTCACAGTTCTTCCCATCTCAAGTAAATAGCAACTCCATTATTCTATAGGCTCAGGCCAAAAACTATGGTGTCATCCTTGACTGTATACTTTGTCTCATGCCCAATATACAGTCTGTCAGCAAATCCTATATATTCCATCTCTCAAAATACATACAGATTTTGATCATTTCTCATTGGTTCTCATATCACTGCCATTTCTACCACCTTTCTCTAAGCCACCATCATGTCTCATCTGGATTACTACAGTAGCCTCCTACTTGGTTCTGCTGCTTCCACCCTTTCCCCTCTTCAGTTTATTCTTTGTATAGCAGATATAGTGAGTCTATTAAAATCTAAGTCAGATTATGTTACTCTCTGCTCTATTATACCGTTTCTTACTCAGTAAAAGGCAAAGCACTTATGATAACCTTCAAAGCTCCAATTACCTGGTCCCCATTAATTCTCTGGATTTATCTCCTACCACTCTTCCCTTTGTCCTCAAATATCCAGCCACTCTGGCCCCCTTCTGTTCTTCAAACATACCATCGTATGATCCAGCCTCAGGACTTTTGCACAGACTACTCTCTGCCTTAAATGCACGACATCCAGATAGCTTCAGATCTAGATCTCTTACTTCCTTCCAATCTTTACTCAAGATTCACCTGTTTAGGTCACTTTTTCTAAAACTTTTCTCCACCCAACAAAAACATCATATCTCTCTTTTCTGCTTTATTTTTTTCCTTAGCACTTATCATTATTTAATATATTATATTAATATATCTTAGTCTGCTTGGGCTGCCATAACAAAATACCATAGACTGGGTAGCTTAAACAATAGACATTTATTTCACACATTTCTGGAGGATGGAAGTCTAAGATCAAGGTGCCAGAAAGGTAAGTTTCATTCTGCAGCCTCTTTTCTTGGCTAGTAGGCAGCTTCTATCTCACTGTGTGCTCACATGACTTCTTCTTTGTGCAGGCACAAAGACAAAGAGAGAGAGAACATGCACAAGCTCTCTGGTGTCTCTTTTTACAAGGGCACTAATCCCATCAGACCAAGGCCCCACCCTCATGACATCATCTAACCCTAGTTATCTTTCAAAAGACCCATCTCTAGATACCATCATATTGGGGGTTAGGGTTTCAACATATGAATTTGGGGGGAACACAACCATCCAGTCTATAATACTATCTATGTTGTCTGCCTTTTCCACTAGAATTAAAGTTTCATAATGTTTGGGATTTGTGTTTATTGTGTTCACTATTTTAATCCCTGTGTTTTGAGTAGTGCCTGGCACATGGTAGGGGCTTAATAAATATTTACTGAATAAATGGATAAAATAAGCAAAATAATTGCAGCTTGTGATAAGCACTAAGGAGGAAATAAACATGCTAATAGTTGAGAACAGAAGCTTTCAACCTCAGCTATACATTAAAATCACTTTGGGAGCATTTAAAAATACAGATGACTGTGATTCATCCTCTGAAATTCTGATTTACTTGATCTAGAAGGGGCTTGACCATTGTTTTATTTTTTAATATTCTCTGGGTGATTCTCAATATGAAGTGAGGCTGAGAACCAATGAGTTTAAGAATAACAGGGGGACAGGGACCTACTTGAAATAGGGTGTATGGGGAAAGCCTTTCATCCTTTTCTGAGTTGGTATCATTTAAATGAAAATCTTAAGGACAGAAAGAGGCATGGGGAACTTGGGGTAAGGGTGGGATTCAATTCCTGGCAGAGGGTCAGAACAAGAGTAAAGGCATTGAAGCAGCGATGAGCTTGGTGTGTTTTCAGAACAGAAGGCTAGTGTGGGTGGTACATAGTAGGCAAGAGGAAGAATGGAACAAAATGAATTGGAAGAGATACACAGGGATCAGATTATTCAGGGCCTTCTATACCATGGGAAAGAAATAAGAATTTATACTATATGAGGTGGAAGCCATGGGACCATTTTGAGGATGGAAATGATGTGATCTGATTTTCTATTTCCTAAAGACAGCTCCTGCTGCTGTATGGAGGTAGGAGTGAAAGCAGGAAACAACTTAGGAGGCTGTTGTGGTAGTTTAAGGTGGACTTGATGGTGGCCTAGACTGGGCTGATGGCCTAACGTTGTTTCCTTCCCATCTAGACAGCAGAAGTCTGCTCAGGTAAACACACACAAGGCCACTGGTTTCTGGGAAAGCTTTCCAAAGCTAAGATTCTGTAGATTGCTAATTCTATGATCAGTAGCCCAGTCGTTGGAATATGTATGCCATGACCTGCCTTAGAAAGGAAGTTCAGTTGATCAGTTAATGGGAGAGGTGCTTTCTAACCAGAACACAATCCAATCAATCAGAAAGTGGCTGGGAAAAAGTGATCGCAGCATTCATTCACCTAAATTTTAAAGAGCCCCACTACTTCCCAGCACTGGCTCTCTTATGCTTTCTAGGGGAGGGAGAGAGTAGGGTGAGGGTGAGGAAGAGAACAAACACTGTGCTCTTAAAGGACCTTATAAATTAGAGGAGGAGATCAAGGTGTGAACACAAATAGGAGTAACACAAGAAAGAATGAGGTAAGTATCCAAAGGGAGATAAAAATACAATCAATAACTGCCATCATTTATTTAGCACTCAGTTTATGCTGAGCACTGTGTGTGTGTTTTACATATGTTCTTGTTTAATCTTTACAACAAGTCTATGGAATAGGTAATATGATTCCCGATGATGATGATGATGATGATGATGATAGTAGCTAACATTTATTGAGTGATTAATATCAGCCAGGCATTGAGCTAGGTGTTTTAAAGTATCTCATATAGGCATATCTTCATTCTATAGATGAGGGTATCCAGGCCCAGAAATGGCTTATCCAAGGTCACAGAACTAGGCAGGTGCAGATCTGATAGTCAAACACAGGTTTGGCTCTCAAGCCCATGCTCTTAAAGTCTTTTGGGGGTTCAGAGTAGATGGCTCTTACCTTGTTCTGGGAGGTGCATATGTGCAGGGAAAAAACCCATGGAGGAATAAAGGTGTGAAGATAAGAAAAAAGGGGTCTATTCAGGGCCTAGCAAGTGGCCCTACTTGGTCAGAGCTGAAGGTATAAAACGAAGAATCATGGCTCAATGGCAAGGCAATTTTCCTTTCCCTTCTCGCCCCTAATCACCTTGCCTGTGCCAACCAGGGGCTGCAACCTCCCATCAAGCCTGTCTGTCATTCAGGGCTTGATCTTGGGGTGCCTTGGTCCTCTAAAGGCCCCTGGGAGCTCAAACAGCCTTAACTCTACTCCAAAGTAGGACAAGTATAGATTTTAGAACTCAAACCATGAGGAGTAGTAAGTTGGAAGCCCCCTCATTAGTTCTTGTTTCTTAGGTGGAAGCAGCAGACCTTGGGCATTTAGGACATTGACCAAAAGATCCAAAAAGGACAAAAGGATGGGGAAACCAGAGAAAGCAACAACCAGCACCCATCACAACAGCTCATCAAGTCAGCAAAGACCACTCATCATACAACATTGTTTGTAATAGCAAAAGTTTGCCAGTGATATAAATGCCCATCAGTACAGGATTTATTAGATAAATTATGAAATATCCGCAGGAAAGAATGCTATATTGTTGTTTAAAAGGAAGAGGTAAACTTACATGTTCTGACAAGGAGAGATGTTTCCAAAAGATTATAAGTGAAAAAAAGCAGGTCACGTAACAGTCTCTATATCATGAGCTCACTTAAATCCTAGATCTGTGTTTGCATATGCGTAAAACCATTAACCGAAGTTATTTGGTAGGGTGTCGGCACACAGAATTACAGAAGGAATTTCACTTTCTACTTTGTATAGTTGTGTATGCTGTTAACCTTTACAACAAGCCAGTATTACTTTACAATTGGACAAAACTGTACTAGAATTTCCATTTTGTAAACAAAAAAGCCCCATCTTAGATCATCCTCATCCATCCTATCTTTTGTAATGACCACATATCTTGGCTTCAGCAGTGCCTTTGAAATTGCCTCATAACTTTCTCATGAATGAACTAAGATAGGGCAGTAACATATTAACCTGATTA
>VBSM01003151.1:6653894-6691715 GCA_008086735.1 Cheirogaleus medius | reverse complement strand
AAAGGATTTGTTCTGTAAAATTTGGATGCAATCAAAAGGCCGCACTCAAGGATCCAGAAGGCCACATGTGGCCCCAAGAACGCAGGTACCCCACCCCCATGAGCAGACATAAAACAATGACAATAATAATCCTTTGCACTCATATGGAGTTTTACTGTTTCCAAAGCATATGTGTGTCTATTTTCTCTACATTTATACCTTTCAGCTATTCTGTGAAGCAGGTGGGGCAGATGACAAAACAGAGACCCAAAGAGAGGAAGCAACTTATCCAAGGTCTCAAAGCAAGTTCACAGACAAGTTGTGATACTCTGACTCCCTCCGGCAAAGTCTAATACTGCACTTGGGCTGGTTTTCTCCAGAGCTCCCAGCTCCACCGCATTTCAAATCAAGCTCCCTTTAAGGCAGGAGAGGAAGAAAAGGCTTGCTTTTTGCCTCCCCCACCAAAAGAGTTGCCATTAAGTGCAGAAATGAACATGCTCTCCATACACACTGCCTGAGGGACAGGTTGCCTCGACCTCCACAGGGCTGTGTTGAGGACTGGCTGCATTTCTATTTTTGCCGTGCAATCTGTAAAAAGCTTTGCACTGTGCTTCAAAGAAAAATAATGGATTTCATGATGAAAGGAAAAGCCTCCATCCCTCCCACAGAGGTTAAATGCCACCAGCCACTAGCAAAGCAGCCTTTGGAAGTCTCTGCCGAGGAAAATGTTGAGAGCTCACCGAAAACCTAGGTGGTGGAGTGGACCAATCTTTGCAATGACAGAAAGAGGCTGGAGGGATGAATGGCCCCCATTTAGCTTCCTTGGCTGAGGTCCTCCCTCCATTAAGAACATCCCCTCTGTTTCTGCCACATAGAAGGGTGTTGTTTGCAATGTGTGTATGTTTTATGTGACAAATGACTAGTTATTTATCAAACACTGTATTGATTCTAACATTTTTCTGTACCCCTTTCCCTTCACAATGCAGATCTTTCCATCTCTCTCCTTAACAGCTCCTGAGGCAAACCTCCCACTCATACAACACACACACACACACACACACACACACATACACACACACAGAGACATGCACATGCTTGGTGAAAATGAAATCAAAACTCCTTTCTCTTGGCCTTAGTCTCCATATCTGTAAAGTATGGAATGGGTTGAACCAAATGGTCTTTTAGGTCCCTTCTCTGGTTCTAGGGTTTTGATATGTAGGGAAATATGTAGGGAAAGCTCCAAGTATAGCCACAAATTTGTGTTTCCAGCTCTGAGCATAAAGGGGTAAACTGACTTCAAGTTGTACTTTCAATTGTCATCTTTTATTAAATGGAATCAAAAAGTGGGATAAAGAAAATAATTCTATTATGCCTATGAGCATGCAAACATCTTAACGATGAGGATTACACTGCCTTTTCCCTCTCTTGTTTTATTTTTCATTTTCCTTATGTGCAGTCAGAGCTACAAAGCCTGCCTATTCATTTGCCTCTTCCCTGTGTGTCAATTTCTCTTCCCAGGTGAAGGTAGCAGGTGCAATGCAGCCCTGTAATAGCTGAGGTTTCAGCCCCATAGAGCTTCAAGCTAATGCCATTCTCACCTCAGTGGAAATGCTCCATTTGATGTCAGAAAAATTCGAAGAGGTGTTAAATTTACTTTGTGGCTGCAACTCCTTTTTTACTTTGGCGAGGCTGGCTTAGGATTTGATGGCTTTATAGATTTCAATATCAAGAAAGTACAAAATATCTCAGCTTTTTAATTTATATTGTCAATCATCGAAGTGGCTCCTTCCCTGTGGGGACGCTAACTAGATCTGCACTCACTGCTGCTTGCCAACATAGCACGCTCCTACCTGCTCCTCAGGGCTGGGTTCAAGACAATGAGATTGCACAGAAGTTGGGGGGGGCACTCCCAGGGTGTTTCGGAAAAGAAATCAGAGGAAATGAGAGTCTTCTCACTGTTCTGCAATACAGCATAGGTTTAAGTCAAATTGTGTCTGAATCCAAGTCACAGTATCTCCTGGGTCTCAGTTTGCTCATAATCAAATGGGGATAATACTGTACTAGGAGACACTTCATAAGGTTACTGTGGAGATTAAATGAGTAAAGAGCCTAGAGGCAATGCCCAGCACATGCTAGTATCTCAATAACTGCTGGTTATGCTGATTATTATTTCTCCTGACCAAACCGGACTTTCAGCTTTCTGATGTGTAACAGCTTGCATTTTCTGGCCATCTCATTTCACCAAAGGATATGAAAGCACACTAGGGATGGGGCTGAGTGACGTTCATCTTAGTGCCACTGGAGCGAGGGGATCAAAATTGCCCATTGTCCTGTTCATTTATTTATTCACTCAGCAAATATTTATTGACCACTTATTACATGCCAGGCACTGTGCTAGGTGATGAAGACATAATGGTGAACAAGACAATGTCCCTGCTTAATAGAGTTAACACTCTAGAAGCGGGGAGGTGGATGGAGTGGGGAGACAGATAGACAAGAAATTCAATGAATGAGACAGGAATGAGCTTGGCAAGCCCAAGGGACAGAAAGCCAGTGTGGCTGGGGTTGGGGCAGGCACGAGAGGGAGGGTGATATGGAATGGGACTGCAAACGAAAGTAGGGGCCAGATCTCTCATGCCTTGTAGGCCAGGTAAGGAGTTTTGTCTTTATCCTAAGGACAGTGGGATATATACGAAGGTTTTAAGTAAAGGATCAATATACTCAAGTGTTTGTTAAAGTTCTTGCTGACTGTTGTGTGGAGCTGAGATTGTTGGGGACAACCCGCTACTATCTAATACAGTGTCTTTGTGTGAATTACAAAAGAGACATCCCTCCCTCACTTTAAAAACAACAAAAAAATTTAGGTTAGTCTTTTATTGTACAACTTAAACAAATTTAAGTCCTGCCCAAGGCAGTTTTCCAGAGTCATGGTGGGCAGGAGCCTTGGCTGTGAGCACCCACATTCTTCTTACTTATGCATTTCTTGTCATTGGAATACATGTACCATCAACAGCACTTTGCACCCCACTTTTCCATCCCCTCCCTGATGAGGCAACTGGGGGTGGGAGGGATGGGAGTTCAGCCTGTGAGAGCAATGGGCAGTGGGAGAAAGAAGTGAACTCGGGGGACACCAAGGGCTTGAGCAGGACAGAGTCCATTTGTGTGTGCCTCTGAGTGTGTGCATTTATGCATGCGTGTGCGTTTGTGTATGTGTACATGTGCTTTCCTGAGTCTGTGCAAGGCCATGTGCACTGATACAGTTTTGTGTAGGAGCAGGCTCTCTTCCGTTGCTCTCAGACTTGGAACCAAGAAGCCAAGAATGTCTGCACCCATCTGCACAATCTTATGTAAGTTAGTATGTGTCTGTGATATAAATGGCACACCTATAGCTATGGCGCTCTTGTGTAGTATACAACCTGAACATCCATCCATGGCAGTCCTAACAGCAAAAGTGGAAGCAAATAAACTACTTAGGATGCTGTTGCAGTTGTCTTGGAAATAGATGATGGTGGTTCACACTAGCTAATAGCTGAGGACGTGGTGAGAAGTGGTCAAATTCAGGATATATTTTGAAGGTAGGTGAACAGGATTTGCTTATGGATGGGGTATGATGTATAAGAGAACAGGAGGAACTCAGGAGAGCTACTAGAAGTTTGACATAAGCAGCCAGGTTAGTGGTAGTGCCATTTACTGAGTGGAGTTAACTGGAAGAGGAATGTATTTGCAGGAGAAAAAAAAATCACAATTCTTGCTTTGGGCAGTTTGCATTGACTCCAGCTGCCCACCTAGGGTGGCAGATCTATTCGTCTCTTTATCTTAAGTTTCTCCCCACTGAGGATCTCAAAGCACTTCATTCGTGGGGCCTCTGGAAAATTGATAATCCCTGATACTCATCTTCGCCTCAGCAGGTTTCTTTCTGTACCTCCTTTTTTCTGAGAGAAAATAATGATTTCAGTTTGTTCCTACCAGATTCTCAAGATTTCTCTCTCTCTCTCTCTCTCTCTCTCTCTCACACACACACACACATGCACACACACACACACACACACCACTCATACACACACTTACCAAAGGTCCTTTTCTGAGATTGCTTTTTGTCAAAACCCTCAAATCTTGCTCTTTGGGGACACCTTCATTCAAGCACAGGGATCCTCCATCTGCCACAGCCAGGCAGCTCCAAACTTCACCACTTCACCCAAACCCTCTCCTCGGTAGAGGAAGAAAGTACTTGGAGCATGGAACGGAGCCAATTGAGCTGAGAAAATGAGCCAAGTGCTGAGAAATTAAAGAAAGTAATGTTGACTGGGGAGAAAAAAAGAATTAATCAGAAAATCTTAAGGTCATTGTGATCTTTTTGATTGCATTAACATCTAGGAGCAGAAGACTACAGACTGATTAGTGCTTCTGTGGGAGGAAACAAATGGAAGCTACAAGTGTGGTGCCCAGAGCTACACCTTCTGGAGGGGGATTCGGTGCCAGCAGGTGAAGCCAGATCTCCTCCCTCCTGAGCCAAGCACATTCCCTTCTAAGCCACTGCCTTCCTAGACATGCATCAGGGACCTAGGCACCACACACCTTTCCTAAATGCAAAGACTTTGGAGGAATGAATCACTCCTGGTGATCTAGGTGAGTCTTTGGGGCCTGCCCTTGCTCCAACAGCCCCAGCTTCAACTCTAACTTCCTAGAGCCCCTTGTGCTTTCCTCTTTACCTACCCATATTGCCAGAAGAGGAAAGGAGTCTACCTTTTACAGTGACAGGTTGCGGACCTGCCCTCCATGAGCAAAAGATGCCATGCTGTGGTAGCCTTGCCTCATTCCAGCCAGCAAAAAAGGTAACCTAAACTGGGAGGGGCCTTTTTGGAGAAGGCTGCCTAATGTAGACAAACACATGAAAGGAAATAGCAATAACAATCATAGCTCCAATTTCTTCAGCTCTTCCCATGTGCCAGACAACGGGCTAAGTGCTTTATATAGGTTATCTCATCCAGTCTGCACAAAGCAAGTATGATTATTGTCACCACTGTGCAGCTCAGAAAACTGAGGCTCAGTGGGGTTTAGGCAGTTGTTCAGGGTCACAGAGCCAGATATGAACAAAGCCATGATTTAAACCTAGATCTGTCTGACTTCGGTGCAAGGACTCACAACTGACTAGGTGTGCAATGGGGGACCCAGATACATCCTTCTATTTTCAGCTTCTTTCTTCCCATTGCAACAGGTGCTCCAAATATCTCCAAAACCACTGTGATGCCTCCCAAACCTCTGGCTCCAGCCCTGACCTCTCTATTGAGCTTCAATCCTTAACCAATTCCTTTCCACTGGATGTTCCCTTCCACTCATGTCCCCTGTTCACTCGAGCTCAACAGGCCTAAAACTTATTTCTTTTCTCCCAACTAGCTCTCTCTCTCTCAATTGGCCTCTTTCTGCCAACATTGTCCCAATCTCCAAGCTCCCAAATTCAAAACCATCCCTACCTCTTCTCTCTTTGACCACATTAGTCAGGAAAATTACCAAATTGTAGTAATTTTCTCTATATAATGTCTCTTGAATATACCTTTTTTTCATTTCAAATCCTTCTTACATACCTTTTGCTCATTTTGAAAGAAAAAAAAAACACAAATTTATTTTCTCATAGTTTCTGTAGTTTAGAAGTCCAGGCACAGTGTGCTTGAATCTTCTGCTTAGGGTCTCACCAGGCTGAAATCAAGGTATCGACAAGGGCTGTGATTCTTATCTGAAGCTCTATTAGGATAAAGCATAAAAGCATAGTACAAAGAATTTCTATATACCCTTCACTCAGATTCCCCATTGTTAACCTTTTGTGATATTTCCTTCATCCTTTTTGTTTCTTTCTGTACATATTTATATATGTACACATTATTTTTTCCTGAACCATTTGAGAGCAAGATGGACATCATGCCCCTTTATTCCTGAATACTTCAGTGTATATTTCTAAAAAATAAGTGCATTCCTTTACATAGCCACAGGACAATTATCAAAATCAGAAAATTAATATTCACATAACATTATTATCTAATCTAAAGACTAGCTTTAAATTTCACCAATTATCCAAATAACATCCTTGAGAACAAAAGAACAAAACGTATCTGGTATAAAATCCAAACATAGAACAATCTTTGAGTTCAGTTTCCATGTTTCTTTAGTCTCCTTTAATTAGAAACAGTTGCTCAGTTTTCCTTGTCTTTCATGACCTTGACATTTTTGAAGAATACACTGGCCTCTGATTTTTGCTACACTTTGCCTCATGGCGGACAGAAAAGCAGAATATTCCCTGACTTCCCAACTACAGAATTATAGAATTTGGAAGGGACCTTAAAATGAACTACTCCTCTGGGTTCCAAATTATTCTCTGCACCCCTCAAAATTCTGGCCATATCATTTACCCAACATTTTTCTTTAAATTAGTTCACATTTTAAACTTAATTACTGTGGCAGGCAGAATTCTAAATACATCCCCCAATGACCCTTTCTCTTATGTAATCTCCTCCCTCTGAGTGTGGGTGGAACCTATCAACATGATTAGAAATTACTCCAATGATTATGTTACATTATATGGCAAAATGAAGACTATCTGAGTGAGCCTAATCTCATCTCATGAACCCTTTAATAGCAGAGAGCTTTCTCTGGCTAATAAGCAGAAGTTGGAGAGATTTGAGGCATGAGAAGGATTTGACATGCCAGGTTGCCAAGTCAATGGCTTTGAGGATAGAGAGAGCCATGTAAGAAGGAATGCAGGTGGCCTCTACGAGCAGAGAGTAACTGCTGGCAGACAACTAGCAAGGAAACAGGAACTTCAGGTCTACAACCCCAAGGAACTGAATTCTGCATACACCTTATTGACCTTGGAAGTAGATTTATCCACAGAACCTCCAGATAAAGAGCCCAGCCCAGCTGACACCTTGAACAGAAAACGCTGTCAAGTCTGCCAAGACTTCTAACCTAGAGAACAGAATGAAAATGAAAATACAACACACCAAAATCTGAGGGACACAGCTAAAGCAGTGCTGAGAAGGAAACTTGCAGCACTAAAATTCATAAATTAGAAAAGAAGAAAAGTCTTGAATCAATAATCAAGCTCCCACCTCAAGAAACTTTTAGAAAAAAGAACAACAACAACAACAAAACCCTCAAAGCAAGCAGAAGGAAGAAAATAATAAATATATGAGCAGAAATCAGTGAAGTTGAAAACAGAAATACAATAGAGAAAAATCAACGAAATAGGAGCTAGTTCCTTGAAAAGATTAAAAACATTGATCAAATTAACCTAGCAAGACTGACAAAGAAAAAGAGAGAAGACACAAATTACTGTCATCTGAATGAAAATATCACTGAAGGCCCTATAGACATCATAAGGATAATAAGGGAGTAGTACAAACAATTATACACACATCAATTTGACAATGTAGATGGAATGGGCCATTCCTTGAAATACACAAACTACGACAAATCACCCAGTGTGAAATAGATAATTTGAATAGACCTGTAATTGTTAAGGAACCTGAATCTGTAATTTGAAAGACCCTCCAAAAGATCTCCAGGACCAGCTTTTACTGGAGATTTCTGTCCAATATTCAAAGAAAATTAACACCAATTCTCCACAATGTCTTCCAGAAAACGGAAGGGGAGAGACAGAATGGAAACTAGTGGTTGTCTAGGGCTAGGGGAAATGGTGCATTGGGTGGTGACAGCTAGGGGCTGTGTGGTTTCTTTTGGAGGTAATGAATAAAATTGATTGTGGTGATGGATGCAAAATTCTGTGAATATACTAAAAGCCATTGAATTTTTTACTTTAAATGGGCAAATTGTATGGCATGTGGATTGTATCTCAATAAAGCTCATTTTAAAAAAAGTAAAACTACAGCTAATATCATAATGGTGAAAGACTGAATGCTTTTCTCTTAAGATTGGGAATGAGGAAAGGATTTCTACTTTCATCACTGCTATTCAATGTAGTACTACCCAGTGCGGTAAGACAAGAAAGGAAATAAAACTCTTACAGATCAGAAAGGAAGAAATAAAATTGGCTCTAATTGCAGATGGCATGATCATCTATATAGAAAATATCAAGAAATCTACAAAAATGAGCCTTGGTATAACAATGGAGTTTAAGTTTGCAGGACACAATATCATCATACAAAAATCAATTATATTTCTATATACTAGTAATGAACATGTGAAAACCAAAATTAAAAATATAATGCCACTTATAATCACTCAAAAGATGAAGTACTTAGGTATAAATCTAACAAAACCTCTACAGGGCTTGTATGCTGAAAACTAAAAAGCAATGATGAAAAAAATCAAAGATTTAAATAAATGGATAGACATATTGTGCTTCCGGATTGGAAAGTTCAGTATAGCAAAATTGTCAATTCTCTCAAAATTAACATGCATATTTAATACAATTCCCATCAAAATCCCAGCAAGATTTTTGTGGGTATAGGTAATATTCTAATACATATTTTGAAAGACAAATGACCTAGCATAGTTAAAACAATTTTGAAAAATAAAAATAAAATGAGAGTAATTGCTTTGCCCAATATTAAGGCTTACTACAAAACAACAGTAATCAATAGAGCATTGTATCGGTGGAGGGATACACAAATAGATCAATGGAACAGAATAGCTAACTAAGAAATAGACATGAATATGCCCAACTGATTTTTGACAAAGGTGCAAAAACAATTCAATGGAAGAATCACCTTTTTGACAAATGATACTGGAGCAATTGGATATCCATAGGCAAAACAATGAACCTTGACCTAAACCTCACGCCTTACACACAAAAATTAACTCAAAGTAGATCACAGATTTAAATGTAAAACATAAAACTATAAACTTTTAGAGCAAAACATAGGGGAAAAATCTCAGGGACCCAGGACTTGGTAAAGAATTCAGACATGTCATCAGAAGCATAATCCATAAACCATAAATCCATAAATCCAATAAATCAGACTTCATAAAAATTTAAAAAACTGTGCTCTATGAAAGACCCTATTAAAAGAATGAAAAAACAAGCTAATGCTTGAAAGAAAATATTTACAAACCATATAGCTGACAAAGGACCAATGTCTAAAAAAATAAAGAATTCTCAAAACTCAACTGTAAAAACCATAAAATTTATTAATAAACAGAAAATGGGCAAAAGCCATGAATAGACATTACACTGAAGAGGATATATAAATGGCAAATAAGCATATGAAAAGATGTTCGATATCAATAGCCATTAAGAAAATGCAAATTATAACAAGATATCACTAATACCAGTCATATTGGCTAAAGTAAAAACTCTGTGATGCCACCAAATGTCAGAGAGGATGCAGAGAAGCTGGATCACTCATACATTGCTCGTGAAAATGTAAAATGGTACAGCCACTCTGGAAAACAGTTTGGCAGTCTCTTATAAATCTAATATGCACTTACTTTATGACCCAGCAATAACACTCCTGGACACTAGTCCCAGAGATGAAAACTTCTGTCCACAAAAGAACCCTGTACACAATTGTTCACAGCAGCTGTATTTGTAATAGCCCCAAACTAGAAACAACAAAAATGTCCTGCAATAGGTTAATGGTTAAACAAACACTGGTATAGCCATACTACAAAATACTATGTAGCAATAAAAAGGAATGAATTATTAATATATGTAACAACCTGGGTGGATCACCAGAACATTATGCTGAGTAAAAATAGCCAATCTCAAAAGGTCACATACTATTCCATTTATATCACACTCTTAAAATGACAAAACTACAGAGATGGAAAACAGATTAGTCGTTGCCAATACTTAGGGACAGTGAGGGGAGAAAAGTGGGTGTGACTATTTTGAGGTAGCATGAGAAAGATCTTTGCAGTGGTGGAATAGTTCTGTTCCTTGACTATAGTGTTGGATACACAAACCTACACATACAATAAACTGACATAGAACTATACACACACATTATACCAATGTCATTGCCCTGCTTTGATATTGTACGATGGTTATGTAGATGTAACCATTGGGTGAAACCAAGTGAAGGTTACACAGGGACCCCTCTATATCGTCTTGGCAACTTCCTGTGAATCTATAATTATATAAAAGTGAAAAGTTTATGAGGGATTCTACATAAATGTCTGGATTTCTATCTTCCTTTGAAAAGTCGTAAGACGTGGAAACACAGGGCCAACATTTCCAGGCTTCCCACTGCTCCTTTATCTGGAAATTGCTCTCTCCAGCACAGCACAGCTCTCACCCAGGACCCTGCAGTCATTTATGCTACCAAAGGTATTTGAATTTGTGGCCTCTAGTTATGCCTTTGTCCCTAATATTGCACCTGCCTCTTTTACCCATTTACAACACAGCCATGCCCAAGACAAGAACCCTGCCTAAGAAGTCTCAGCGTTGGCCCACCTCCAGCTCATGGACGATTCCTCTAGGGCCTTCCCTTTCTGTTAGCAACTATGACCCTTTGCACTCATTGGTCCCTGATCTATTTGCTTTGGCCCCCTTGGCCCTGTTCCAGTTTTTGCCCCTATGGCAAGACTTTAGGATATGAACTGTACCATCAGGTTCCTGAACCACAGTCAGGGCAGTCAGGGGCACAGGGTATCCTAAGAGAGCACACCACAGATCAGCGTCTTCCACTCCTACCTACCTGTCTGGGCAGGAAGATCAAACACTCTTGGACCTGACTGAGAACTGAGCATGCACCTCAAAGGTCTCTGCAGCCCTGCTGAGTAGTCTAGAATTCCCTAGAACATAAGACAATGCTGTTTGGCAGCACACACAGGACACAAATGCTCTCCAGTACAGCCATTCTTGGGGGCAGTATCCACCCTTCACAGACAGTACAGACATATCCTGCTCCTGCTTTCTTATTTTCCTTACAACTTGTTCTAATGGCAAAAGCCATTCACATTTATTTAGAATTCTGGAAAAATTACAGACACTTTAAAGGAGAAAAGTAATCTACAGCTTCACTACCTACAGATGATTACTGTTAACATTTTGGAATGTTTTCTTCAAGTCTTTTTTTCTATATTTGTACACACACACAGAGACATTCCAAAATGGTGTCACACTCTATATATTTTGTAGCCTGTTTTTCTCACTTAATTGGACATTATGGACATATTTCCTTTTCAATAAACATTCTTCTAAAACTGCTCTCTCAATCTATTTAAGATTAGCTTTGAATGGGACTGACTTGACAATTTTTTCCTTCTCATTTTCTTTTAAGAAGTGTCTCCTCTTCCTCTCTCTCCGACTTTCTCTCTCTCAATTTCTCTCTCTCTCTCTCTCTCTCTCCTTTCCCTCCTAAACCCACTTCTTTCACTCCCTCCCTTTCTTTGACATAATAAGTTAATCAAATTCACAGGGCTAAAGGTTATGGGGAAGCGGGCCTGAAGGGGCTGTAGAATGAAGAGGAGGCGGTTTGGTGGGTAGAGATGAAAAGCTGCTCTGGGCATCATAAATGGTTTGCTAAGCCAAGTGGCAAAATGAATTGTCCTACCCTCCTTTGTGTGTGAGTGAATGGAGCAGGAGCCCTGGGGCAAACAAAGACCATCACTCTTTCCATTAGGAAGACTCTAGCTGTGGAAACCCATATTTCATATTTGAAAAACATATATTCCTTTTTTAGGTGCCACATATTTAGCCAGTCATTGAAAGTGTGAGGCTAAATCAGTTTAGTGAATCATAACCACCCTCGTTTATAGAGGAGGTACGTGTGCTGGACACTGCTCACCCCTCTTTGAGTTTGTGCAGTAAACCATAGTGCATAAGAGGTGGCCTCTGGAGCAGAATACCTGGCTTCAATTCTCAGCTGTTCTGTTTACCAGCTGTGTGAGCTTGTACAAGTTACTTAACCCCTTCGATCCTCAGTTTCTGCATCTATAAAATGGGGATAATAAGAGTTCCTCTCTCATACGGTCATTTTGAGGATTTGGTGAATTACAGCACTTAAAGTGCTTATGAAGAGTGCCTAGTCCACAGTAGGTGCTCTCTCAGTGTTAGCTTTAATTATTATTAACAATAAATCCTCACAATAGCCTCACGAAGGAGGTACTATAGTTATTCTTCTGTGAGAAGTGACAAAACTGATGCCTGGAGAAATCAAATGATTGCCTAAGCTCATGTAGTTAAGCTCTGGATCCAGGCTGCCTCACCCTGAGCTGGTGTTCTTAAACCACAGTGCTACAGGCCCCTGTCCTTTCTGTGAATAGAAGCTGATTTCCTTGTTCCCAAAGGCTGATGTTGAGGCTGAGCAAAGGAGGAAAGAGACAATGACAGCCAGCTGCCCCTCCCTCACCCTTAGCCACTGCAACAGACCTCAGACAAAGAGAGGGCTAGGGTAGCAGCCCCTGACCAGAGGAGGGCAGTTTAGGGATATCTCTATAGGTTTTGATCTCCTGCTTGGGGAATGTCAGCTTAAGCTCCCTAACTTTCTGACTCAGACACTTTGACCTGTCCCAGAAGAACTGCTTACCTGGGTCTGATTTTCCTCCGTTCCATTTCCAATGCAAACCCACCTCCTCCCCTACCCTCCCGAGGCCCACATGGCCTTCAGGGCAGTCAGCCTCACTGTGGCCAGAAAAGACAGCTGTCTCAAGGCTGGGCCCTTTGTTTGGGAGAAGCTGGAATATCAACAGTAATCCCTGATTCACAGTGATAATCAGCTCCCTGTCTGGACGGTCAGAGCTGCACAAAATAACAAGTGGAGCCGCACCTGTTCTGGGGGTCTGGCACTCGTAAAGCAAGCTGCTATGAATGGCCCAAGCCCCCACACACAAGCAGCAGCTGCGGCCTGGAATCAGGGCTTTGTTAGCATAAGAATGGAGCCGGCCACGCCAGCCAGCCAGCCAGCCAGCTTGCCAGCCAGCCAGCCAGCCAGCTAGCTTCCTTCTCCCCCTCCTCCCCATCTTGCCTCAGAACACCAAATGGGCCACCCTCATTGTGGGCAGACCGGCTTTGCGTTTCTTTTCTCAACTGCACTGATCAATTTTTCATTTGTGGGGGAAAGAGCACTTCCCTTTCTTCAGACATGGCCCAGGTGGTGGTAGATCCTGTAGGTTTACTTACTACTTACCATGGTCTCAGTCCAGGGCAGGTGCACCACAGCACACAACTCCAGAAGGCACACTGTGCAGAAACTATAATGCAAACGCTGTACCCTGGAATTGTGCAGTGTACAGCCTGTGCAGCCCTGCTCCAGGAGCAAATGTAGGCCAGGGGGTTCCTATATAAAGACTTCTAGCCTTGCCACTGGATGTGTGGTTTATGGACCTGCTACATCAAGGAGAATCTGCGGGTCTGTTACAAATGCAGAGAAGCCCAGGCCCTCCCCCAGACCTACTGAACCAGCAATTTGAATGTAGCAAGATCTCCTGGTGATTCATATGCATATTAAAGTCTGAGAAGTACTAGGTGAAACAAGGCCTTGGATCTCACATTTTCTCATACGTGAAAATACTTGAGCTTTTGAATCAGAAAAAAAACATGCTTCAAATCTCAGTTTCATCAATTCCTAGGGGTGTGACCTCAACCAAGTCACTTCACCTTCCTGAACCTCAGTTTCCTCATTTGTAAAAGTGCAAAAATAATAATAATGATAGGTTCACTGTGGGGGTGAATAACAAAAGTGTATATGAAAGTGACTAGCATACTCTTTTGTGTATGGCCATGTCTCAATAAATAATAGCCCTTATTAATATTTTTCTCCCTAGTAAACAACACTACCCTTTCAACTTCAGATGATTCAGATGTTGACTTGCCCAGTTGTGTATTAATCAGGAAGGCCCCTTTACTTCTTCTGCTGCTGCTATGGGAACTTCAAGCAGTAGCTTTAATTAATTCATCTCACATTTATATAGTACTTTGAACTTTTCAAAGCATTTCACACCAATTATCTCCTAGCATCAAAGACTCAAGGTATCAGAGCTGAAAGGGATCCCAGTGATCATCTGGTCCAACACGGTCCTTTCCTTGTTCAGATGAGAATTGTTTAGTGACTTGTCCAAGGTCACATAGTAAACTGGGTGGCCCAATCAGCTTTAGAACCTGATGAAAACCTAATTTTCAGCTCAGTGCTTTTACTTAACAGCAGTTGTGATAAGAATGTTTGCTTAGGGAGAAATGACACTAGAGACTCAGGTGAAGCCAGGGTATGGCCACAGACTTGACTTACCATGAATGTTCTCTAAACTGAATGAAGACAATTTTATAGCATGGGACTGGAAACCACCAGATTTGTCAATGGGAAAAAAAAAATTTCCCTTTTTATCGGCAAGAAGGTGCATTTTCCCCTTTCCTGAATGCAGACGAAAAGCCTACAGCCTGAGTTTAATCACAGTTTGGAAGAGCAAATTAGGGCCACTGAGCTGTCCTGAGAACTAAGAGCTCACTGGGAATCGGTTCCCATGGGGGTCACAGCATGGGGGCTGGACAGGATGTCCCAAGGTTCTCCCAGTTCTGATAGAGGGAACAGAATTTCATTTCACAAAGAAAACATGTAATAATCTTTGATTCAATGGACTATTCTACAGCTTTTATTTATTATTTTTTATTTTTTTTAATTTCAGCATATTATGGGGGCACAAATATTACAGTTATGTATATTGCCCATGCCCCCCTCCCCCCTCGAGGCAGAGCCTCAAGCAAGACCATCCCCCATACAGCTTTTAAATAGGCTCTTTAATCACTTGGGAGGATATTGGAGATATGTTAAGTAGGAAATGCAAGTTACAGAACTGTATGCAATTTGATACCTGAGGCTGATCAGGGATGGTGCCTGCATCAAGGCCATGCGTGTTCTTCAGGCAGAGTTCTGCACTTCATGTCTATGACAGGCACTAGCAATCCCAAAGGGCAGAGAAAGGGCCTTACGACACTCACAGAAAGTCACATCAAGCTGTGAGAGGCCTCAGTCTTGGCCTTGTAACCAAATTAACACCATCTGGAGGGGACATAGTTTCTGGACACAAGGCCTGTGAAGCTTTCATACTCTTGACGTAAGAAATACTTTTCTATTCCTGATAAATAGTAAACTTATTAGTTTGTTGTGAAGGTCAACATCAATGGCATTCAGATTTTTCTTCTGGCTGTAGAATTTTCATTCTAATAGAAAATGTCCTCAGAAACCCAGGATGATAAACAGACACAAAGCACAGTTGCCCTAGCTAAATTCGGGGTTTTACCCTGTTATGTGGTTTACTCAGCCTGCTGCCTCCAAACTTCATCCCAGAATACACATAGGGACCCCTGAAACCACTGCTATGAGTCCCCAGGAGTCATATGAGCAGGTAAGTAACATGGTAAGTTTTGCATGGTGGAAATATTGTTCAGGTTTAGAAGACAGCTTGAAGGAGGCTGCTATAATGGCAGGCACTCCAGTTAGGGAGATATGCTAATGGTCCAGATGAGAGATGATGAGAATCTAGAGAAGTGGCAGTCAAGACGCAAAGGAGCAAATAGATAACAGGAAGATTTTGGAGATAGATTTGGGAGGGTTGGTAATTGTGGAAGGTGAGAGAGAAGAAGGAGAAATCTTGGATGACTAAAATTTCTGGTGTAGTGGATTCAGAGTATATATAAAAGGTCAAGTTCAATTTTGGACATGTTGACTTTGAGGTACCTGTGGAATTTCCAGGCAGAGAGACAGCCCATAGACAGTCCAATAAACACATCTGGGGCTCAGGAGAGAGATCCATGGTGAGCGTATATATATATATATATATATATATGGGAGTCATAAACAAGTAGGTGATAGTTGAAGTCATAGGCATGGATACAATTGTGAAGAAAAATGTGAAGTAGTAAGGAGAAAGAAAGAGAGAGATATTCTTCACATTTTCCTGGACTCATATTTCAGGTCTGGGAAAAGGAAGAAGAGCCCAAGAAGCATCCAGAGAAGTAGGAGGTGAATCAAGAAAGAATAGTGTCACGGAATCCATGGGAGAACAGATTTTCAGGAAGGCAGGCAGTATAAATTAATGAGTCAGAAACACCAAGTAAGGTAAAAGATTGAGAAATGTTCATTAGATTTGTCAGTTGGGAAATCACTGGTGTCCATGGCAAAAGATGTTTCATGAGAGCAGAAACCAGATTCCAATGGACTGAGGAAGTGAATGGAAGGTAAGAAAATGGAGGTAGGCTAAGCAGACTCCTGTAGCATAAAAATCCATGCTTTGGGATTCTATGAACTCTTGGAAAGCATTTTCTACATCCTACTGGTTATGGAAGCGTTTTCCCTGCAAAAAGGTGTACAGATACTTAAAGAACTGGTAGCCAGTTGGTGAGAGATCAAGTGAATATGGCGGATTAGGCAAAACTTCATAGCCCAATTCGTTCAACTTTTGAAGCAGGGCATTGTGGTCGAGAAGAATTGGCCTCTTTCTGTTGACCAATGCCGGCTGCAGGCATTGCAGTTTTCCATGCATCTCATCGATTTGCTGAGCATACTTCTCAGATAAAATGGTTTCCCTGGGATTCAGAAAGCTGCAGTGGATCATACTGGCAGCAGACCACCAAACAGTGACCATGACCTTTTTTTGGTGCAAGTTTGGCTTTGGAAAGTGCTTTGGAGCTTCTTCTCAGTCCAACCACTGAGCTGCTCATCAGCAGTTTTTGTATGCAATCCACTTTTCATCACACGTCACATTCAGAATGAGAAGTTGTTCGTTGTTATTGTATACAAGAAGAGAAGATGACATTTCAAAACGACAATATTTTGATCTTTGGTCAGTTCATGAGGCACCCACTTATTGAGCTTTTTCACCTTTCCAATTTGCTTCAAGAAGCTTGGCTGGGAAGCAAAAAAGAGACATAGGAAGTAGCTAGAGAGAGAGGATATAGGGTTGAAGAAAAGGTCTTTAAAGACAAAAGAGAATGTAGATATTTTGAAGGGAACCAGTAGTGAGTGAGATGTTGAAGAGCCATAAAAGGGAGACAAGTTTCAGAAAAATCAGAGGAAAGAATAGAATAAAAGTAGATACACATGCATCTAGGTTTGAGGTAGCAGGGCAGGAGGTTAAGACCCCAGAAGCCTCTATTTTCTCTATGAAATGGTAAATGAAGTCATCTTCTAGGAGAGACAGGGACAAAAGTGGAGTTGAAGGCTGGGGGACAGTGGTGCAGGTTGGTTTAACACTGAGAGAAATGTGATATGTAGCTCACTACGGTCACTTTGAAACATTTCCACACAGTTTGCAGGAAGCAATTGAGATTGGTTTCCTGCTCTGGTGTCGATGTATAGAAAGAGAAGAGGCAGATGCTGGCTTAGTCCAGAGAGTCTCAATCTGGTTGCTCATTAAAATCACATGGGGAACTTTAAAAATACCTACCTCTGGGCCCCATCCTAGCCCAGTGAAATTAGGCATCAGTATGTGTTTAAATGTACCAGGTCATTCTCATGTGCAGCCAGAACCAAGATCCACTAAAATGATCTATGGTTTGAGCTTTGCTGATCCCGTGTAGTATAAGGATAAGCAGGCAAAAAAGTTGACACATGAGAATTGCTGGAAAAGATGCACCATGAGCTTTAGGAGGGAGAGGGAAAGAAGGGAAGCCAGAAGGGACTGATATCCAGGAAGGCCTTGGTAGGGACAAGAGATGAGATAATTAGCTGAGGAGAAACAGAGCGTACAATTAGAATGAAAAAGGTGGATATAGAAGCTCTTGCAATCACAATACTTGAGTTTAAGATTCCAGAGGGAGAGCAGTTTAGGGACAAAAGCCAGGAGTTGGCAATGGGTTTTGATGGCAATGATCAAAATGAAGTCGAGACGAAGGTGAGTGGAGATAAGTGATATCAAAGAAAATTCAAATATAAGTCAGACCCTATCCTATTCTCTACCCAGAACTCTCCCCTCCAGTGGCTCACCATCTCATTCAGGATCAGAGCCAGAGTCCTTACAATTTCCTACAAGGCTGGATAAGACCTGCCCCGATGTTAACACCCTGACCTCATCTTCTAACTCAGCTTCAACCAGACTTGCCTCCTCACAGCCAGGTATGCTCCTGTCTCGGGACATTCGCACTTGCTGTAATGCTCTCCCACAAGATATTTGCATGGATAGTTCAATGAAAGATACCCTTGTCAAAATACCTTCCCTCATATTTAAAATTGATCCCTCTCTCCCAGCATTCCCTACCTCATTCCCTGCTTAAATTGTTTACATAATGTTTATTACCATTTGACATTCTATGTATTATTCTTATTTATTTGTTTGTTTAGTGATTGCTTGATTATCTCCCCTACTCTCATCCCCTGCCCCCTCATCGTAAGCCTCTTGAGGGCAGGGATCTTTGTCCATTTGTTCATTGCTATCTACCTAGCACCTACAACAGTGCCTGGAACATAGGCACGTCATAAATATTTGTGAAAGGAATGAAGGAATCATGAGTCCAGGATGTGGGATGCATTATCCACAGGGCCGCTGCTATTATCAAGGATAAAAGCAGGACTTAGGTTGGAGAGGAAGCCGATAAACCGGTGCAGAAAAAGTGTGGGTGCATGAGGAAGACAAGAGATGACAAAAGGAGACTAGTGGGCAGTACAGATGGCATGACACCTCCAGGGAGCATTGATGTAATTTTTTGCTTTTAAAACAATTTTTATATTAATAAATTTAGTTTGTATTTAATTTTGTTATCTGCTGTCTTTTCTTTTCCCCCTTATCTTTTTTCTTTCTTGGATGAACACAAAAGGCCTGAGAATTGTGCTGAGGAAATAGGAGAGTGTGAACATCACCCTTCGGCTCTGTGGAATGTGCAACCCAGGAAGATGAGCAGCTTATGCTTGATAAAGCTACAAGAGAGTCAATGTATCAGTAAGGAAAGCAGGTATCAGTGGTGTGAAAACCTGATGGCACATTAGCGTCACCGGGAGTAGCTCTTAAAAAGTGTGGCAACCCAGGCCCCTCTTCAGGCCAATTGAATCAGAATCTCTAGGGACAGGGTCCAGGCTTCAGTATGTGTTAAAAAGCTCCCCAGGTGATGCTAACGTGCAGCCAGCGCTGTGATGTGCTGAGGTAGATTATACTGCAAGAGGGTGAAAGGCCAGGGGAGTTTGTTGATATGTAACGTAGGTCTCAAAGGGCACAGACCAAAAGCCTCGGAGAGATGATGGAGTGTGAAGAGAAAGCACAAACATGTATGGGGATGAAACTTCCTCGGGAGAGGAAAGGGACTTAGATTTGGGACAGTGGCAGGCTATGGCATGAAAGGAGAGACATTAAGAGGAATTAAGAGGTCTCGACATTCTGAGGAGACCACTTTGGAAAGAAATTGTCAGTATGAAGTTGTCCCAGAGTTGAAACCAATTACCTGAACAATTCAGGCCACCTCTGGTCTTTGGCTCTGTCCATCCTGAGCTAGCCTACACACTCCCATGAGGCCATTCTTCTGTGACCATACAGCCTTCACTGCACTACTGAAGACCAAAGTTAGGTGTGCCGTGTGTGTCACACCGACACAGCAATAATTGTTCAAAAGATGATTAAGTTCAAAGTCTGTATCAAAGCAGGTATTTCTTCAAGGGTGTCATATTCGTTTTATGAAAAGGCTTAATCCAGAGTCAAGTCTCATGCCTTAGTGAGAAGAGTGAAAGTTGAAATAGAAAGGAACTCCTTCCCTTAATGAATCAATCAGTCAATATTCAATACATCATGTCTTGGGTACTTTATGGGAAATGGAGATGAGTGAAACATATGCAATGTCCTTAAGGAGTTCAAAATCTACCTAGAGAGACAACAATGCTTGTGTTAACTATCATCAAAACAAGATCGTATAGGATATATGCTAAATGAGCATTATAGACCAAATATGGCCCAGTAGGGGAGCTCAACTCTCAATCTGCTTCAGGACACTTCCCTGTGCCCGGAAATGGATATCCAATCCACCACGTTGCTCAAGCCAGAAACATGGAAGTCTTCCTTGCTTCCTCTCTCCTCTCAGACCCCATATCCAGTCTATCAGCAAGCCCTTTCAGTTCTAGCTCAAAAATGTATCGTGAATCTGCTCTTCTCTTTGTGGCCACTGCCACCCCTAGTCTAGGCACCAGCATTTCTTATCCTGGACTACTGTCATGGCCTCCTAACTTACTTCTCTTTCTCTTCTTGCCACTCTCCAGGTCAATTTTATATAGCAGCTGAAGTGATATTTCAAAAATATAAATTATATTATTTTGATTCCACACTTAAATGCTTCAGTGGCTTCCCACTGTACTCAGCATAAAGACAGAACCCATTACTGTGGTCTTCAAGGTCCTGCATGGTCTCCAGCTTCATTGAGCATTACTTTCTCCCTGGTTCACTGTCTCTTCTAGTTGCTTGAATATGGCAAGCACCTACCTCAAGATCTCTGCACAAGTTGTTCCCTCTGCACAGAACTCTCTTTGTTAATATTTATTTATCTTTGAGGTTTCAGCTCAAATGTTATTTCCCCCAAGAATGGCCTTTCTTCATGCTTTCCCCCAATCTCCGTGAAGTCTCACTTGTTATTGTCTCTCATACTACCTTGTTCTTTTCCTTCACAGCACGTATTACAACATGTCTGGGTTGATCTGTTTAATGTCCGCCTCCTCCACTAGACTGTGAGCTTCATAAGGACAGGGCTTATGTCTGTTTTGCTTATAATCAGATTCTAAATGCAGAGCACAGAACCTAGTGTATAGTAGATGATCAACATGTGTCCTTGGGATGAAAAGATGAATGAATAAAAGAATGGAATAAAAAAGTGAGATGGTCTGAGAAGGATTTTTGGAGAAGACCCAGTAGGAAAACATTATAAACAAAGGCATGGAAATTTGTGTGAAAGATGTGTTCTGCAGATGAGGGTAGCCTAGTGTGGCTGGAGTATAGGGTCCATACTATATCTACTATAGTGTAGACACTATTGGAAATGTACATTATAGCCATTTATAGCAATATAGTTGAAAGCCTAAAAAGTGGCTAAGAAGTGTGACCTTTATTTGGAAACTCCCACCATGCCTCTACCTTATCCTGATCCCAGCCATTCCCAAAATAACCCAGGGTGGGCAGGATGTACCACTCCTCCTCAGCTGCTAGCAGTTAAGGGTTGACATGGCCCTCCTACATCCAGCCATGGCCAGGGGCCTAGCAAGATTCAGAATGAGCAATGTCTACAGTACCCAAGCCAAGCACCTGGTGGGGAAGTAAAAGGGATGGTGAGAAAGGACTTGTCAAAGTATATCTGAAGTCCTCTGGGTCATGTAGCTTGTCTGAATATTCCATAGATGTCTGGGTTCCCACCTGGCCTCTGACTACTCAAGATCTTCAGATATCTCCAGTAGTAATAATAATGCCTACCTCATAAAGTTATTATGAAGATTAAATGAGAAAGTATGTGTAAGGGAGTTAGTATAGTGCCTAGCATATGGTAAACACTCCATAAATATTAACTGCTATTATTATTCCTCCTCTGTAAAGTAGGAATAATAGTGCCTACCTCACAGGGTTGTTGTGACTATCAAATAAAATAATACATGTAAATGCTTAGCACAGTGCCTAGCACATAATAAGCACTCAATAAGTATTAGTCATTATTACTGTTCTAGCATTAAAAGAAGCAGCAACAATAATATTAAATAGTTTAGGCAAGAAATAATGATGGCCTGAACTAAGGCAGAGACATTGGGGAATCCAATGAAGGCCGAATTTGCCTAAAATGGTCACTTTGGGGCCCCAGAGATGAGGATCAATGTATAGAGAAAGGCTCAGAGACTGGCACACAGCCAGTAGTGGGCAGGGCAGGTTGCTTGGTCACCAGGCTAAGGCAGGTGATACCTTGGGAGGTGTCCCCTCTCAAGGCAGGCCCTGTCACCAGGGCTCAATTCCCAGCTCTATTGATCAGGTAGGAATTGTCACCATGGCAGCATCTAGTTGTCTTATTCGACATATTATTAATATTATACTTGGCGAAGAGATAAAGGGCTCTCTGGCTGGTTGTCTTGGAGGAATGCCAGAAGAAAATACACAGTTAGTGTGGCTGACAGGAGAGGTATGGAGGGGACACTGACAAAACTATGCTGCATGGAACCAGGCTCCTGTGAGAGTTGCTAAGTAGGGTCTCATTTGTCCCCATTTTTGTCACTATGTGAACCATTTTTGAGCCCAGGGAATCAGCTGCTCTCCAGAAGCAGCCCGTGTGACACTGTGGAGTGCTTTTGCAGGAAGCCCTCTCAGTCTCAGGAGCTCCCCATTCAAAAAGGTCATCTCCTCTGCTTAGCTCAGACAATATATACCTCATAGGCATCAGAAATCTCTGCTGGGGTGGAAGCTAGTCTCAAAGGTGTCCCAGACACTGAAAAGCCAGAGGCCAAAGGACCTACAGGGTCACTGAGGATGGCAACTGAGTGATAATAGCAATACCTTATTGAGCACTTCTATGAACCAGGTGGTGTCCTGAGAACTTTGCAGAAATTGTCTTCTTTATTCCCTAAGGAACCCTAAGAGGTAGCTACTACTATTATCCCTGTCACACAGGTGAAGAAACCAAGGTTTAGTGAGGCCAAGTGACTGTCCATAGTCCCTGAGCCAGGACTCAATCCTCTCCATGGAGCTTCATGCACTCATAATATAAACAAAAAAATAACCACTGTAAATGGCAGTGCATAAATGAGCACTATGTATGGGGAGGACATAGATTATCTCTTTGATTCCTCATGAGGTAGGTACTAATATTACTCTTTCCATTCTCCAGAGCCAAGGCACTTAGGTGGTTAAGAAACTTTCCAAGACTACATAGCTAGTAGGAGAGAGAGCAGGGATTTGGACTTGAGCAAATGATCCCTTTAACCTTTACCCTACCCTCTTTTTTCCTCCAAAACATCTCTTTTGCCAGGGAAAATATGAAGACACTCACATTCATATATCTTGGACCATTTCCATTTCAAAGTAGTCCGTTTTCGTGATGTGATTGCTCCAATATCTCCATGGAGAGGGGAGAATCAGGATCATCCCAGATGAAAGAACTGAGACCTAGAGAAGCAGAGTGACTTGTCTGGTATTAGACATAAAGCAAACGACTGAGGCCTTACAAGAGCTTGGTTTCTTGATGCCTATTGACTCTCATGACTGGGAATGACAATAAAGAGGACAGACACTGCAGAAAATGTGTTCAAGTCCTCCTCTGAGGGCTCTAACTGGAAGGGGATTTTTAGAGAAATTCTAGCCACTACAAGATCTTTCTAAGAAAGAGCCAAGAGAAAGAAAACATATGGTTTGATTCTGTGCAGCAAAGTTCAATTGCTCTATGTCCTACACTATAGTCAAAGTGAAAAGTTGGGCTCCTTCAAAAGGGGCATTATGTTAGGGTTTGGGGATGGACTCGATCTTGTAGGTATATTCTGGAAATTGCAGTGCATGGTTTTGTTGTGCTCATGAGTTTGAATCCTATCAATCCTAGTTCAATGACTCTGTGTCGGTGAATGCCAAATACCGCTCACTGCCAGCTGCAGGTGTGATAATGAGACTCAAACAAGAAGAACTCTAGTCAGCTGAAACCCAATAATCCAATCTAACAAGACTGTTATTCACCCTGTTCTGGGCTCTCCCCCTGTCTCTCCCCACCCAGTCCCTTTCGGCTGAGAGCATCCAGGAAGTCACTCTCTACCTCCCAGAGGTTGTCTGTACCCTTGGCACCAGCCTCCTGATGGGAGTAGGAGGAGGAAAACAAAAGTATGTTTCACATTCCCATGATCTGTGAAACTAGCAATAGTCACAGAGGTTTCAGGAATTTATCTCTCAATGCCAATATTTACAGGTTTACTCAGTTATAAATTCTCAAGAATCAAACTAATCTAGCCCCACCCCTATGATGATACATAATAACTCTGGCAACACTTCACTGCCATTAAAATGAACCCCCCCCCTTTCTTTCCTGGTGTTTAAAGTTACTTCAAGGCCCAGACTGGTCACACCCAAGAAAATCTGTTGCTTAATACATTCCGCTCTGGTGTAACACAGTCTTATTACCATGGGGAGCCCTTAATAGCAGAATAGTCTTTACCATTCAGGCCCCAGGACCAGACAGGCAGAGTCACTTTGCTACTCGCCAGCTGAATGAACTTGTGCAAATGACTTACCTGCTCTAAGCCTCAGTAACCTCCTCTGTAAGATGGAAATGCTAATCATTCTGATCTAATACAGTTGTGGAGGTGATTAAATGAGAGAACACATGCAAAGAAAGTAGTGCAATACCTGGCACACAGCAAATGCTTCCTAAATGTAAGTTGTATGTAAAAAGGAAGACTTACTGTCTCGGAAAGTTTGCCTTGGAGAAGCATTTCCCTAGCTCCAACTTCCCCATAATGAAGTGAAGGGCTGAAGGGACACAAGGGGCAGATTGAGTGTACATTAGTGCTAACTCCTTTCCTTTTGGCATTTAGAGGGCAAGATGGTATTGAAAGAGTGCCTATGGCTAAAGCAAACAGAATAAATGATGCGATCAAGGAAGGCGGTGAAGAGTAGGGAGAAGGTATTTAAACTGTAGTGAGGGGAGGGTAGCATAAAAAGCTAGAGTGTTGCAAGCAGGAAAAACCTACTACAACACTGTGAGTTTAATGAAGAGAAGAGAAGCAAGAGTTGAAAAAAGCCAAAGAAGGAATAGAAACTTGAAAAGGGATTCAAAGGAAAGCTTGGGCCAAAATGTTCTAAGAGTTACAAAAATCACTTTGTCCTTTGTCGGTAATGCTTCTACTGCAGGTATTGTGCCAAAAGACCTGAAATATGCTCATGATTGAATGACTGGTCAGTTTGTTCATCCACAATTGCTTTTATTAAAAAGAACACTCTGCTTTCCACTCACCTCTGCAGAAACCAGCCCCGGGGAACTAAGTCAAAACCTGGTCTCCTCAAGTGCAATCTCATCTCATAGATTTCTAAGGCAGAGCTACTGGGTGAACGTGGACTTCCTGACTTTAGAAAATGGTGTCATTCCCTCAGGCCAAAAAACCCAGGAGAGCTTACCTCCTGAAACTTCCCCTGGGAAGGGCTTCTAGTCTTCTTCCAAATCACCTAAGAACCTAGTTAACAAAGTTCCTAGGTCTACTCTTGGAAGTTTCAGATTCCTTTGGTTAAGGTGGGGCCTCCAATATATTTTTTAAATGTATCCCCAAATGATTCTGTCCCAAAGCAAAATTTGACTTTGGAGATGAGAATGCTTTGTTTAAATTGAAGGAACTATAATATGGGTCATCTATTCCTAACCATGCCCTCATTTTATGTGTGAGGAATCTGAGGCTCAGGGACACTTAAGCACTTGTCCAAGGTCATACAGTTAACTAGTAGCAAAACTAGAACTGGAACCCAGGACTTCTGCCTCCCAATTCATTGTAAGCTCCATTTGCCAACTCTTTTTGTCTCTTCTTTAATGACATTTTCCTTTTTGGATTAAGTATGGTGACAGATGTATCCTACTTGTTCTAATCAGAGTTCAAAAGCAATGCTACCTTTGCAGAATAATTCAATAGTGAAAAAAAAAACCCATGAGAATCTCCAGTTCTGCTGAAAGTACCAAGTATAGTTTTAAAAAGAAAAGATGTCCCTTCCTCTTATGACCATAATAAAGGAGAAATGTATCATATGATTTATGTGTACAGACCATCTTTGTGGCTTTGATGTTTCAGTTTTAAATTATTCAGCATCGAAGAGGAGATACCCCAGCTTTAAAATGGGACAGTTATTACCATAACAACTAAAATTATTTTTTTCAAGGCAGCAAAGATTAATAATTTTATTACCTGGCCATAAGTTCCTCTATGAACTATCCTCACTCTAGTACAAACAGTTAAAAGGAAAAAAAACACAAATAATAGATAGGATCTAAAGCCATTTGCCAAATACCAAGATTTTGAGGTAAGTGGGAAACCACAACTTATAATTGTCAATAGTTCAAGTAATCCAAATTATTCCTTTGGGGACAATAACCCACCCATCTTCTGACAGCTCAAAAGCATCCCAGGGGTGGGCTGTGCCAGTACCACACTAGGTAAAGTAAATGATGGATAAGTACAAAGGGCGTTCTTAAATCTAACAGATAAGGAAACTTCACTTTAAAGGCGCCCATATCTATCCCTAGGGGTGAGAAGTTGCCAAATTTTTAGCTAGCAAGTGTTAGGAGATATGTCAGGAGGCTTTTCCAGCAATGTCCAACTCTTAGAGCATTTCTCCTTTCCGGATATGTTCATCTGTAAAATTGGCAAGCAATAACTGTCACCACTCTTTCATGCTTCCCCATTGTTCTGCCACCCCAAAAGAATTTTAAGGTTGCCACTGTGCTCTTCAGAAAAAAGACATTCTTTAGCCACACAAAATGATCACTCATATTTCCATCTTTTCCTAATCCATAGACTCTAACCTTGGCCTTTATCAAACACCAAAATCCCCTCAACCATATGTGGATGTTAGCAGAAAAGAGATACAATAAGATGAAGCAAGCCCAGGCAGAATAAGGGGAAAAGCTACACCTGTACCTGTTTGCACACTATTGCCTTTGCGGAGGGTGACATCACTGTTTATTTCTGTTAGAATAACTTCTCATGGGAGGACCTGAAACTAGTCCTCTTTGCAGGAAGCCAAGTTTGAGAGAAGCTGATTCCTACTCATTACTCAGCCTCTGGAAAATTCTGGAACCAATCTAGGTGACCTCAGAAATCGGTGAAGATGCAGCAGTAGTTCTTTTCCGAGTGTCTTAAGACAAAGTAGAGCTCTAAAGTTAGTCTGTTATTGCCTGCTGCTGTGGCTGCTGTCAGTAGAGATGACCCTAAATGGCCATTCATTTCACAGTGAATTTAGAGAGATTTGATGTTGGAAAATGCTTTTGACACAGTTGTAGCTAGAAATGAATCAAAAAGCATGTTTGCTTAAATAATTGAAGGTGAAACATGTATTACATGTGTTCCATGTGCAGTTACGGATTTCTGATCCCAGCCTTTCCTGGTGTCAAATACGAATTCCAGCCTGGCTCTTGATTTAAGAACCAAATCCTGAATTTTCAGAAGATACCAAGAGGAGGGGAAAATGTGCTTTTATACATTGTGGTTGGAGTGTAAATTGGTATAGACATTTTAGAAAGCAATTTGGCAATATCTAGAAAAAAATTAACTGAACAAATCTAATCCTGGGAAGTTATTTTTAAAAAATAATGGGCTAACTGGATATATATATATATATATATATATCGCATGGATTTTCAATTGTGCCATTGTTTGTGTGATCATAAAGGAATAGATTGACAATTATGATTTTTAAAACCATAAACATTTCTCTACGGTGAAAGATACCCAAACCAAAGTTAAAAGACAACCTTCTTAATGTATTTTCAACATAGATAACAGTTAAATAGTTACTATCCAAAATATATAAAGAGATCCCAGTTATTAAAACAAAAAAGAACAACTCAACAGGAAAACAGGCAAAGGCTATGAAATGGCAGCACAGAAGAAGAAATACAGATGGCCAATAAACATATGAAAAGACGTTCAACCTCCTTAGTACTCAAAGAAATGCAAAAGGGAAAAAAGAGATTTTTTTTCAGTCTTCACATTGTCAAAGATTAAAAAGATCAATAATATCTGAAATTGGTGAGGAAGAGCGTGGAGAAATGGCCATTGTTGGTGGGAATGTAAATCGCTATAGCCTTCCTAGAGGGAGACTTGGCAGGCTCTATTAAAATCAGAGATGTGCAAACCAAACTCTTTGAACGGGTAATTCTACTACTGTGAACTTATATGACAAAAACGCTTGCAATAGTATGCAGAGATGCAAGTACAAGGAGGCATGCTGCACCAATATTTAATAATGCAAAAAAAATTAGAAATAATATAGAAATTTATCAACAAAAGGCTGGATTAAAGAAATCATGACACAATCATATAATGGAATACTATGTACTTATTAAAAAGAATGAAATAGCTAGATGTATACTGGCAGGACAAGACCTCCGGATACATAGTTCAGTAAAAGGCATGTCGTAGAACAGTATATAGTTGCATCTTATTATTTTATGCACATGAATACATATATGAATAGCCATAAAACCATGCACAATATGATACATACCGAACTGTGGACATGGTCAGGAATCAGGGTTGAAGAGGCCAGGAACATTCTACTTCATATTTCTATTTTTACAAGCACGAATGAGCATGCATTCTTTTGATAATAAAAATAATCTTTTTAAACAAGAAGTGACGCGTGCTGTGCCACTCCCCTACAACGTCCAGCTCCCACTCTCAGCTTCTAAAGATGTCCTTTTCAAGGACATGATGTTCCAGCATCTAAGTCAACTTCTAATATCCAAAGCAATGAGATTTTGTTATTTAGAGGTTAAACAAGGGTAAGAAATGCTGGAGAGAGGTGGAAGAGTTGTCCCGTTCTTTTGGAAGAGTTTTTATTTCACTCAAATATGGCATGATTGCCACCCTTTCTGGACTGACCCACTCTCCCATCCTCCCAAATCTCCCGCCAGTCTTCCCACCATGCCTTCTCCCCACCTCCACCCCGCCCACTTTGGTTCATAAGGTTGGGGGAAGGGGGCATGATTAGCTTAGTTAAATTCCTTTTCTGTTTTTACCTCAAGTTCAGAATTCAATCCCAATCTTTTATCCTAAAGAAATTCCACTCTCACTACCCCTCCACCAGTCTATTTGGCACAAGGTTCATTCCAGTATTTCCAATCACCTCCAAATTAAGGTTGACAATTTCACCTCTGGGAACCTTTTGTATTTAGGAAGCATCTCCCAGTGACCCCAGGTTGTGTACCAACACCAACCGCAAGCAGAGCAGGGGCTGTGGACCCACGCAGCCCTGAAATTACATGCACATGTTAGTAGACGAAGGCTCTGGAGAGTGCATCAGTAGCTTTCATTAGACTTTCACGGGGGCCCTTGGCCCATAAAAAGATTAATTAATAACCACCAAGGTAGAGAGACTAGGATGACTGAATCATCCACTCAGAATTTAGGACAGAACACCCACCCAATCCTTAGGTTTTCAAACGGCTGCTCGGCTTGGTGAATCAGACAACTGTACACTCAAGAGGAATGGAGAGGAAGAGAAACATGGCCTTTTAGGGATCCACCAGAAACCTGTCCCTCTGTTAAAGTTGCCATGTGAGAGCCCACACACCTCAGGGCTGCACATGACCTCCAAGTCCCACTCAATGATCCAACTCACACTTCCCCAAACTACACAAGAAGAAGGCTAAGTCTAACAGAGGAGCACTAGGAGGTGACAGATCTGAGTTTTAGCTGTTATAGTGACTTCTGTTCTGTCATTTGGTAGCTGTGTGACGTTAGGCTACTAACTTCACTTCTCTGGTCCTCATTTTCCTCATCTAAACAAAAGGTTTGTACCAGAGGAACTTCTAAAGGCACTTGTAGCTCTACCATTCTATGAATCTGCCCTACAGGACAGGTATCTCCTGAGCTTTCCAGAACAGACAATGACTTCACTCTCACTTTCCAGCATCACACAGTCTTCAAGTCACACAGTTCTCTCTTGTGGCTAAAAGAAATCCTTCCTACTGTAACTAGAGCTTGCTGCATTCATGCAAAGAAGGCCTAATCTGTGTACAGAGCACTCTAGAACCAGGAACTCAAAGCCTCCATATCAATCTCTACCCCAAAGCCAGTTTGCAATGATTATTAGCCATCAATTCACAAGAACTCCATTCTCCTTTCAAGGAAGTTTGTAAAGCAAAGAGGTCCAAGGAATTAATAGGAGTCAAGAGAACCAAGAAGGATAAATAGTCACATGAGTGCTATTTCCTTTACCTTTAAATTTCCTTAAAGACGGTCTCAGCTTCCCATTGACAAAATGGACCCCTAAAATTGGTGTTCAAGAATCCTCTCTTGCAAACAGGACTCGAGCCCAGATTGGGCACTGGAGCCACTGAAGATGAACCCTGCAACAGCTAGCTTCCAAGATGGTCCTTTGGAACTGCTTCTGAATGATAATGGGTCTGAAGGATAAAAACAACTTTCCAACTAAACTTAATTCCCACCTCCAGTGTTCTCCAGTCAGCAGGGTGTGTTCAGATTGATGGGCTTTTTCTGAAGGCTGCACTGATGATACCTCTGGACCAGGAAATTAAAGGCCACAGTGAAATTTTCAGGATGTGAAAGGAAATAAACCTAGAAAACTGAGTCACCCAAGGTTGAATGAGGATAGATCTTTGCAGTCAAAGCAGAGAAGAGAAGAGGCAGTCTGCCCAATAAGCCAGCAGAAAAACAGGACTGGGGCCTGAATTATCGGGATAATTGCCTTAATTCTTCACTTCCCTTTCATAATAACCTTGAGTTTAGATAGAGCCTTTCTTCCAGGGAGCTCAAAGTACTTGCAGAGATATTATCTTGGTTGTCATCACACCATCACAGTAAGAGTGATGATTATTATCAGCCTCACTTTACAGACGGGAGAAGGAAGGAAAGCCTGGAGGGGCAAAGCCAGTCATCCAAGTTTACCCAGCAAGATGCCAACCACCTCTGAACTCCAAGCTCAGTGGAGAATGCTCTTGCCCAGCATTGCCCACAAAATGTTTCTCTCAACACCAGTCCAGCCAAATGCTTGTTGGAGCACCAGGTTCTGTGGGCAAATACATCTGAGAAATGCTGCATATTTTATTCTCCTGGAGAGTCACAATCTACATTAGCCTAGTAAAGGTTTTTAGAAGCCCTGTAGTAAACAAACTGTTTCTGTTTAAGCAAGAATTTCCCAAACTTAACTTGGCCACAAAACTGTGTGTGTATGTGTGCGTGTGTGCATGTGTGAGAGAGAGACTAACATTCTGTGGCACTAGTCTTTTTTGGAACTCACATCGGGAAGCACTGATCTAGCCACTAGACTGATCTGAGTATCAGCACAGCAGACAGATCAATTCCATTCTAGCCCAAGCTGTAGGGGATATATCTTAGAGATATTGCCTGATAACATCTGGTATTGACATCCAGTGAACAAAGGACCTTGATGCACCCAAAGGACCCTAGGCCATCATCTCCTCTGCAACAGGGCAATGGCCAGACTAGGAAGGAAGTCAATTCAAGTCCACCCACTTCTGCTGACATTCCTTTCAAACAGAATTCAGTGTTATTTTTGGTCTTCATTTAAGGGAGGAGGTGCTCAGGATGCTGATCCACATTCTCAGAGCTCACACTCTTAACTAGCATAATTTTGTGCCCACCAGGCTCTTCCAGTAGAAATCATCAATCTCTTAGTCTCACTCCCAGTGCCATTCATCAGCCTATGTATGCAATCAGCACCAACACAACAAAATAGGAGACTCAGAATGTGCCCCTGTTCTGGCTTAATTGCATGAGTATTAGAGTAGTCATTATATATCCATTTCAAAACTAACATGCAGCACAGAAAATCTTGTGCTATTGTTAATTACCAGTGACACTACTAAAAGTACCTAAAATGTAAGAGTCCCTGAAGAGCCTGTCCTCATTAATTTGTATTTTATACACAATTTGAATGATAAAAGATCACAGTCAATGGATTTAAATTTATTACTATAATTTTCATCTTTTCTTTTACTATTTATTAAATATCCACAGCATGAGGGAAAATGCCTGCATTGAAATCGGTAATTTTAGTGTAAAAACTAAGTGTAATGCAGGTATACCTGTCTTTACCCATGCTTTGGCTATGTGAAAATTCTGTATAAATGATTTTTTATTTAAAAAATTTACTGTAAAGGTCAGAGAGGCACTGCTAATTAAGGTGGTCTGATTATGAATCCTTTTGTAAAGCAACAAATTCTGCAATGTGAATACTGTCCATTTAAGTTCATTTGCTTTGCAGACTCACAATTACATATATCAGATTTGCTTAAAGCAAAACACACTAATATTAATAAATGAGCTAGATGTTTCTTAAGATAGAGATGTATTCTGATTCTTATCTATCTGAAATACTGGCTTTTTATTTATTTATTTATTTTATTTATCGTCATTCCAGTTCAGAGAGACTCATTCTGAGTTTGTTGATAATTTAACCGTCACACTTCCAAAGACTCCCTGCAGTCTTACTTAACTATGACCTTTTTGCCTTCATACATGCTGTTCCTTCAACTTAGGATACCATTCTCCACTTAGCAACCTTCAAGACTGGACTCAAATGTCACCTTGCCCATGAAGCCTTCCTTGATCACAAACCTCTTCCCAGTTAGGCACCCCTCCCCCATGCTTCCACAGTACCCTGCCTGCCCCTTGTCATACTCTACTCTAATTGTCTGTTTACACGCTCTATCTTGCCTACCAGACTGTGCAATCCCTGAGAGCTGAGATGATGTTTCATTCATTTCTATACTTCCAATACCTAACACTGCTACTAACACATAGAAGATATGCAATAAATGTCAGCTGTTTCACTAATCACTATCCTTAACTGTATATTTTTGGACCTTGAAAAACAATGCTTTATTAAAACAACAAATAAAAATTTCAAAGAGAAGGTTTAGTAGTTTTGTTCATTTTTATTGATTTTTTTGATTAAAAACAAAATGACCATACCAGTTCACACCTTATGGTTCAAGGAAAAATAAAAACACCCCTAAACCAAATTCATGGCTAATACATAAGTCCATTTAGTTTACTCGTTTTTCTCCAAACACACAGCTACATCCTAGCACACCACTAACTTCTCTGCAGTAAGGAAGACATGACAAGAAGATCCACTAATTAAAGAGGGTTGAGGGAAAGCACTGCAGGGATCACTGTGGGAGCTTTGCATCCTCATTGGCTGAGAGAGGAAAACCTGCTAAGAAAGTTGGGCATCTTTGGGAGAACAATAAGGATGTCTAGTAAGGCTTGGTCAACCTGGCTCGAAATTTCACATCCAGAAAGTACTAAGGAACAGCCCCAGTTGGGGGGATTTCCATCACTTTGAAACCATTATTAGCCTTCCAATGTGGGCAGAACAGGTTGGACCTGATCCACCTGCGTGTTGCTGCAGTCTGACTTGGCATGGGATGAGACCCAAGGACATGTAATGCCAAGAGTAGCCCAGCCCCATGGCGCGCGCGCACACACACACACACCCCACTTCAACTCACACTGAATCTTACACAAAACCCAAGCCATCTCCCCGACACACAACACTGCATTCCTGTGTGCCCAGTAACACACAGGGAGTGCCCCCTCACATTCTCTCACTTCCCTAGTCTGCGCGGCCCACACCCCACACCGCCGGCAGACTGCAGCCTAGCCTGGAGCTGGAAGCTGGTGAGGACTGGTTTTTGTTGTGTGTAACAAAGCCCCATGCACCCAGGTGCCCGGCTGGATCAACTCCATCCATCGCTCCCCGCCCCCATCCCTGAGCTCCCAGAACAAGAGAAAGCTCAGCCCTGGGAAGCGGATACGGGGAGTGGGGACGCAAAGAAAGAGAGCTGTAGGGGTGGGCGGGGGCAGGAGTCCGGGCAGCTTCAGTTCTCCCTCGCCATGAACCAAGAGGGACGGCGAATTGGCAGAGGGACCCAGCTGCCTTCCCACCCTATCGGCCCCCATCTATTCATAGAGCAAGACTGAAAACTGAGAAATAATCTACCCTCACGTCCGCCCCGTCCCCTCCCGGCGGCTCTTGGAGCCACGGGAGCTCCAGCAGCCCGCAACAAAGCGCCCCCAGCACAGACCTGTTCCAGCCTCTTCGTGGTCCGAGCGAAGGGGAGCCGCTGCCGAGGGTTCTGCCCTTCGCCGCTGGGCAGGAGGAGCTGGGGATGGGAGGAGGAGCAGGAACTGGAGGAGGAAGGAGGATGAGAGGGAATGGGAGATCACAGCGGCGGCGGCGGCGTTAGGAGGAGGAGGAAGAGGAGGAGGAGGAGGCTGCTTCTGTGGCAGCTGCTGAGGATGCTCTGGCAAGAGGCAGGGCTGGGTGCGCGGGGTGTGGGTTCACGTGCGCCCCATGGCCCAGGGATGCGCGCGCGTCTGGGTGTGTGAGAGCATCTGGGTGTATTTTGACTGTGATTATTCCAATTCCGACCTAGTCTTTAACTTGTGGTTCCTGCAGCCAGGCGGAAGTGAAACCCTTCCAGTCTCCCAAGCCTAACTGTGTGGGTCAGGGATGGGGGGTGGGAGTGGGGGGTCGCGAGGGCGGGGAGAAGGTGCCAGCACCAGCTCCTTCAGTCTTCTTTCTGGGCACTGGTAGCTTGCATCTGCACATATCTCTGGAAACCCTATAGCCAAGGAGAAAAGAAAGAGACCAAGGACAGTCACCATCACCATCACATTGTATTGAGTGAATGTTCACTCTGTCCTGGGCACTGTCTAGGCTGTTCAGAAGCTAACTTCTGTTGGAACTGGGATTGACTTTCACGAGTTGGGGTGTCTATAACTTCATACACAATCGACATCTACCTTTCCTCCTATCTCTCATTCCATTGCAATATCTCTGTGCTTGTAACCAACGAACTGCTATACAATCAATTCTCTACTTTTTAGTCTGCTTACCCAATTAGCATTACGCAGGTCCCTGGCTTCTCTAGTGTCAAGGGCTCAACTAATCTTCATGCTATTTCTCCTCTCGGAGTGAAGTACTCAGTTTAGATGAGAACTAAGATTGGTTTCCTGGAAATCAGAGGGTTGAAGATCATCGTGGATCCAGCTGGAGACCCAGTTTGGACTGGCACCCCTAAAGCTAAGATAAGAAACCAATTGTGAGAGGTACAACTTTCCCCATGATTCAACCCTTGGTGAACCCCTTGTGTGGGACCCTGATGAACATCTCTTTTCCATTGTTGAGCTTTTGAGCATTTTGTTTCGTCTTGCCTAAAATCTTATCCTTGTAAAACACTTTGAGATTTACAAAGCACTTTCTAATAACAAGTTCCCTACTATAGAATCCTTGTGCATTAGGCAGGGAAGATATCATTATTCTTATTTTAGAGATAAAGAACTAAGGTTCAGCAAAGTTAAGTGGGTTTGCCTAACATTACATGTTAATAAGTGGCAACTCCAGAATTGGGACCCAGGCCTTTGGATTTCCAGGCCAAAGTTCCTTTTAAAAGTTACATCTTGTACATAAACTTCAGGTTCATCTATTGATCTCCATGTTGGAGGCAAATGTTTTAGTGAACAAAGTTGAAATTGTTAACTAAAATCAGATTTAAAACAATATTTTCAGTTAAGTTGATACATTGAGGTGCAACCCACAAGTTAGTAGATAAAAAAAAGAGTTAAATACTTTTAGGTCTCAGCCCCCAATCAGCACACATAATTATTCCTTTGATTCTGCTACTAGCTACTGTAAGAATAATTTGAAATAAAAGTACAGAGAGGACAATAGGAAGAGAGTCTATTTGAGTTTCCCAGGGTGATAAGCTTGTAAATGGTTCCCCCACAAGCTAGATCTGCCTCCTCTAGGTCATGAGAATGAATCATTGTTTGCCACCAAGGGAGGAAACCTGTCTCCTACACACCAGCCTGGGCAGTCCCAAGAGTGTAGATATCAAACAAGAGAAGCAGGCTAGTGCAGTGGACAAAAGCTCAGCTCTGGAGCCAGACAGCTCTAGCTGGAAAACCTTGGACATGGCCTTATATCAATTATTCACCTGTAAAATGGGTGTAGAGATGTGAGAACGAAATGGATGTAGGTGCTTGAGACAGAGCAAGGACCAATAAAAGATAAATGTTATTATTAGAAAAAAGAGAAGCAACAACTTCATTAATGAGTCTTTCTCCATTAAAGGCAGAAATCCTTTATTACCAATAGTGCATCAACATTGAGGGGCTGCAGAGGAAAAGATTGCTGTTCTCCAGGATAAGAGAGATCGAGTGTTGGTGATAGGAGATAGGTATGATAAACACATAGAGATGAGAGATTCTCTGCAATACTTAGGACCAATGTGGAACTTAGAAGAGACTAGAACCAAGAGAATAAGAGGATGATGAAAAGAGGCCACTCAGGATTGGGCAGTGGATTGTGACCCAGATTCTTGCCACTCATGATTATTGTGGTTGATTGGGAGGATATGCCTGTTAATGGCTTTGTAACAATGTACATGTTTTAGCAAAGGGGTGTTTTGGCTCTGTGAAACAAATTCCTGTTTATCAAAAGACCTAATAAAGAACTCCATTCAGAATCTATCAAAAATACCTGAATCTGATACTTAGCCAGGGACTCCCTGTTCCAATCTGGTACCAAATAGGGCCTATTCTTGTTTGAGCCTCGCCAAGCACAGAGAGGTTGAGTCATAACAATGCTCAGAGCCAATCTGCAGAAAAATTGTGAAGGAGGTAAAATCTGTTTCTGATACACTTCCAGTCTCTCTGCATTGCACCCTTTCCTTCCCACTTCCAAGCTCTTAATGTCAAAATCCCTGCCTTTCTGAACCAGGAAAAAAAGTGACCTGAGTAACTCATTCCCAATGAAGTTGATTTACACACTTCTCTTCTCAAAAGGCAGACTAACAGGAGGAGACAATGCTAAACCCAGTGAAATGAATGGATCACTAACAGTAGAAGTTCGGGCATTGCAGGTGATAGAAATACTTTGGGTGCCCTCAGATCACATTTAGTATGAGACTCTCCGTGAATAATGCTAGGCTTTGGGAATTCTGATTCACAACATAACAGAAACCTAGAACAGTAAGAGACATTATCTCCAGTTCAGTCCCTTTGTTTTACAGGTGATTAAACCAAGGCTCAGGAAGGTTAAGTAACTTTCCCCAGAGCACATAGCTCCCAAGAAGAAGAGTTATGACTTGAATTCCAAGCACAAAGCTCTTTCCACTACACCGTGCTACTCCATCAGCCAGGAGTAGTTTAGAACTGCTTAGAAACTCATATTCGAAATGTTTTTCTGGGTACACAGAGATGGTATAAAAATAAGAATAGAGGTAAGAAAGGAAGAAGCAGTCCTCTTTTTTCTTCCTTTAGCTTTTTCCTCACAAGTCACTTTTTTTCCTAGTTGCTTCATCCAGAGGCCACTTCAAACAAGATTGACATGAAGAATTGTCTTTGTGATGCCAAGCACCTAAAACTGGAAATGATATTAGAAGTATCAGTCTAGGCTGAGGGTGGTCAGAGCCGAGGTAAATCCTTGAATCTTGCATTTTTTTAGAATAAACTCCTGTTATGAGCAGATTATAATGAACCTCTACTCAAAACAGAATGCCAGGAAAAAATCTAGTCAGTGAAAGTTTCCAGTTTGTTGGGGTCCTGTCAACTAAGGCTTTATTGTAATTTCAAATAACAGAAATGATTTAAAATAATCTGACCTTTAAAAATAGGATTAAAAAATCCCAGCCCGATTTAATTTGCCTTCCTTTGTTTTATCACCATGTTTCCTGTCTAAGCTGTTGACAGTTATTTGGGATTAGAAAGTTCCCCTGAGATGTATTAACTAGTCTCTCTACTTCTCTATATGTCTGAAATTTTCCACAATACAAATGTGAAAAAAGACATGGTCCACTTATCGCAGAAGGTGAAGAGGAGCTGATATGTATAGAGATCACATGGCAAGGGGGGAAAGGTGCAAGACTCTTTAATGACCAGCTCTAATGGGAACTAATAGAGTGAGAACTCACTCATTACCCAGAGGATGGCACCAAGTCATTCATAAAGGATCTGCCCTCATGACACAAATACCTCCCACTAGGCCCCACCTCCCAACACTGTCACACTGGGGATTAAATTCCAAAATGAAATTTGGAGGGGTCAAATAGTATATCCATACTATAGCAACCATCCAGTTGTATACTATCATACTATTTATAAGAGAAATGCCTCATATTTCAACATAAGGGTGCAGAAAGACTGAATGTCAAAGAATGGAAAAAGAACCTGGGGACTGGACTCACTTGAGGCTCTGGCATGTGGGGGGGGGGGG
>VBSM01003151.1:6610250-6653835 GCA_008086735.1 Cheirogaleus medius | reverse complement strand
CCCCCATTATATGATGAAATAAAAAAAAAAAGAATGGAAAAAGATATTACTAGGTGTCGTGTTATAAGATATATATAGGTTTTTGTCCACAGTTCCTGGCTTATAATTCCCATAGTTCTTGTTATAATGTTGGGGTACTTTAGGCCTCAGGAGCAGGCCTCAGGAGACTTTCTCTCTGACCCTCTCCTGTCCTCCTTTCTCCTGCCGAAGGCACAACTCTAGTCTAATTGTTGGTCAAAAGACTCTCATTCCAGACAGAGTCCTGTTCCATACCCTGGGGGAAGGAATGCTGTACAGAGAGGCCATAAAGAATCTAAACAGACAGGCTTTGCTGGGTTAGATCATGTGCTTTTTGTCCAATCGCATTTCTACATGCTTGTCAATCATGCCTGTGTAATGAGGCTGCCATGAAAACCCAAGAGGACTGGGTTCAGAGAGCTTCCTGATAGCTGAATCCGTGGAGGTTCCTGGAGGGTGGCATGCCCAGGGAGGGTTTGGAAGCTCCACTCCTCTTCTTTCATACCTTGCCTATGCATCTCTTTTTCTGTGTCCTTTGTAGTATCCTCCATAGTAAACTGGTAAAGGTAAGTGCTTCCCTGAGCTCTGTGAGTTGCTCTAGCAAATTCATCAAACCCAAAGAGGATATCATGGGAACCCCAACTTGAAGCTGGTCTATCAGAAGTTCTGGAGGCCTAGACTTGCCACTGGTGTCTGGGGGAGGTGCAGTTTTGGGGACTTAGCCCTCACCTTTTGGGATCTGACACTATCTCCAGATGAATAGTGTCACATGTGAATTAGAGGACACCCAGCTGTTGTCCACTGCTTGGTGTGTTGGGGAAAAGAGCCCACATTTGGTCACAGAAGTCTTCTGTGTTGATGATTGTTGCATTGTAAGAACAGAGGATAAAACGGTTTTCCTGAAGCACTAGGCAAAAACTAACCAAAAGAAAGCTGAAGTGGTTATTTTAATATCAGATTTTAAAATTTAAGGCAAAAGGATTTCAAGGGGTAGAGAGTCACTTCATAATGGAAAAAGTAAAGTCACCAGTAAGATGTAACAATTCCAAATGTGTAATCATCTATTAACATAGTATAGTAAATTCTTATAATTTTATGTTGCTTTGGCATCCATTTTGAATACAAGTTTAACTTTTTCAGACCAGAAGCAGGGCTCAGTCATGCTTGACACAGTTTCCAGTTCTACACCACACCCAAATGGCTCGGGACATAGCCAGAGATAAGAACTTAGAGGCATCTCTCTTGACCAGCACACTGGGCTCCCCATTTTCCCACCGCTTCTTTTAAAGAGACCATTCAGGCATTTCCTTAAATGAACTTAAAGTGACCCACACCCTATTCCCTTATATATACGGCTAATTTCCACATGCTTTTCTCTCTCTCCCTGCCTAACTCTTCATTCCTGTCTCACATGACCCAAGAATGGAGGATGCCCTCCTGACTCATTACACCTTCCTTGCCCAAGATCTGTAGGCAAAAACCTTTGAACTTGTTTCCTATTGTGGTAGTATATTTAATTTGTGCCTTACATCTGAAGAAGTAGGGGCTACCCCAGGCTGGGTTTTCCCCAGGATGTCTGGAAGAATACAAGGTCAGGCTCTCAGCACCAAAGCGATAATCAGGTAGGCACACACTGGACACGGGTCAGACACAAATCACAAGGGCATTGTCTTCCAGTAAAAACAAGTTTCCCATGTGAGGGACCCCCTAATCGTAGATTGGACAACTAGGCATAAGGTCTTCCATTAGGTAAAAGTAGTATCCCCTGAAGAGCACACAGTAAACACCAATGTCCAGCTCCCCTTTGTTTTTTTACCAGAGCAGGACTGCTAGCTGTTTTGGAGCTGGAACCTCTGTTTAGCTGAGGACTCTCAAAACATACGTGCAAAGTATTTTAAACAAAAATCGACAGATGAATAACGAAAAAATTGCTAAACCCTCTATCACAGTTGGAGATTTTAGCACATCTTTCTCAGTAACTGATAGATCAAGCAGAAGAATATCAGTAAGGACATAAAATATTTGAACAGCATAATTAACAAGCTAGATGTAAAAGACACATATAGATAATTCCAGCAAACAGAGAATACACATTATTTTCAACCACATATGGAACATATACAAAAATTAACCACATGCTAGTTTCAACAAATTTCAAACATTGTTATGTCACACCACCTTCTGTAATTACAATACAATTAAGTTATAAATCACTCTAAAAATATGACTAGGAAAAACCCATATGCATGAAAACTTAAAACACATTATTAGATAATTTATAGGTATGAAAGTTCATAATGAAAATTAGATTTGGAACTGAATACTTAAAACTGAAAGATAATAAAAATACTACATATCAAAACTTGTGGGATGAGCTAAAGTGACACAAGTCATTCTATAATAAAGACATCTGCACTCAAATGTTTATGGCAGCACAATTCACTATAGCAAGGATGTGGAAACAACCCAAGTGGCTGTCAATCCATGAGTGGATTAATAAAATATGGTATATGTATACGATGGAATACTACTCAATTATAAGAAATGATGCTGATCTAGCACCTCTTGTATTTTCCTGGATAGAGCTGGAACCTATCCTCCGAAGTGAGGTATCACAAGAATGGAAGAATAGGCTCCACATGTACTCGCCATCAAATTGGCACTGACTGATCAACACTAAGGTGCTCACACAGTAGTAATATTCTTTTGGGGTAGGGAGGTTGGGGGTGGGTAAACTCACAATTAATGGACGTGGTGAGCATTGTGGGGGGGGAAGGCACGTCTCAAATGATGGCTGGGATGTGGCAAAGTCATAACATGTAACCAAAATGTTTGTACCTCCATAATTTCCTAAAATAAAAAAAAAATTTAAAAAGAGGGAAATGAATGGACTTAAAAGCTCTCACGCTAGAAGGAAGACTCAGAATTGGTTAAACATTGAATTTAAGAAATTAGAGAAAGAATATCAGAACAATCCCCAAAAAAGTAGAAGGGCAGAAGTAATGAAGATATGAATAAAAGTGAATGAAATATAAAACAAATATATAATAGCATTAACTAAACAAAGAGTTGTTTCTTTGAAATGACAAAATAGACAAACTTCTAGCAAGATTAATCAAGGGGAAAAAGACTGGTAACACAAACATTATACATATATATAAAATTAAAAAGTGGGAAATAATTACAGATGCTGCAGAGATTAAAAAGATAACAATAAGATAATATGAAGAATTTCATGCCAACACATTTGAAACTTGGATTTAAAAATGTATACACTCAGCAAAGTCTCAGGTTACAAAATCAATGTACACAAATCAGTAGCATTCTCATACACCAATAACATTCAAGCTGAGAATCAAATCAAAGACTCCGTACCGTTAACAATTGCTTGCAAAGAAAATAAAATACCTAGGAATATACTTAACCAAGGAAGTGAAAGATCTGTACATAGAGAACTATGAAACACTGAGGAAAGAAATCGTAGATGATACAAACAAATGGAAAAACATATGCTCATGGACCAGTAGAATCAAATTGTTAAAATGTCCATACTACCCAAAGTAACTTAAAGATTCAATGCAAACACCAACAAAATACCAATGTCATATTTTACAGATCTAGAAAAAATAACTCTATCCTTTGTTTGCACCCAGAAAAGAGACTGAATAGCCAAAGCAATCTTAACCATGAAGAACAAATCAGGCTGGGCGCGGTGGCTCATGCCTGTAATCCTAGCACTTTGGGAGGCTGAGGCGGGTAGATCGCTCAAGGTCAGGAGTTCAAAACCATCCTGAGCAAGAGCGAGACTCCGTCTCTATTAAAATATAGAAAAAAATTAATTGGCCAACTAAAATATATATAAAAAATTAGCCGGGCGTAGTGGTGCGTGCCTGTAGTCCCAGCTACTTGGGAGGCTGAGGCAGGAGGATCGCTTGAGCCCAGGAGTTTGAGGTTGCTGTGAGCTAGGCTGATGCCACGGCACTCTAGCCTGGGCAACAGAGTGAGACTCTGTCTCAAAAAAAAAAAAAAAAAAAAAAAAAAAAAAAAGAACAAATCAGGAAGCATCACATTACCAGACTTCAAATTATACTACAAGGATATAGTAACCACAGCAGCATGATATTCGCACAAAAATAGAGACATAGACCAATGGAACAGAACAGAAAACCCAGATATAAAACCATCCACACACAGCCAACTGATCTTTGACAAAGCATACAACAATATGCACTGGAGAAAAGAATCCCTATTCAATTAATGGTGCTGGAAAAATTGAGATAGCCAAATGCAGAAAAATGAAACAGGATCCATATCTCTCACCACTCACAAAAATTAATTCAAGATGGATAAAAGACTTAAATGTAAGGCATGAAACCATAAGAATTCTAGAATAAAATGTTGGAAAAACTCTTCTAGATGTCAGCGTAGGCAAAGAATTTATGAAGAAGACTCCAATGGCAATCACAGCAACAACAAAAATAAATAAATGAGACTTGATTAAGTTAAAAAAAGCACCTCTTGTATATTCCTGGATACAGCTGGAACCCATTCTACTACGCGAAGTATCTCAAGAATGGAAAAACAAGCACCACATGTACTCACCAGCAAATTGGCATTAATGGATCAACACCTAAGTGGACATGCAGGAATAACATTTGTCAGGTGTAGGGCGGATGGGAGGGGGGAGGAGGGGATGGGTATATACAAACATAATGAGTGAGATACGCAACATTTGGGGGATGGTCATGCCTGAGGCTCTGCCTCGAGGGGGGAGGGGGGCATGGGCAATATACGTAACCGTAATATTTGTACCCCCATAATATGCTGAAATAAAAAAAAAGCTTCTTCACAGCCAAGGGAATAACCAATAAAGCAAATAGACAACCTACAGAATGGGAGAAAATATTCACAAGCTGTACAGCCAATAAAGGACAAATAACCCGAATCTACAAAGAACTCAAGTAAATCAGAAAGAAAAAGTCAATTAAACCCCATCAAAAAGTGGGCAAAAGACATGAACAGAAGCTTCTCGAAAGAAGATAGACAAGTGGCCAAAAAACATACAAAAAAATGCTAATCATCGGGGAAATGCAGATTAAAACCACAATGAGCTATCATCTTACCCCAGTCAGAATGGCTTTTATTAAAAATTCCAAAAACGATAGATGCTGGCGTGGATTCAGAGACAAAGGAATGCTTGTACATTGCTGGTGGGACTGCAAATTAGTACAACCTCTATGGAAAACAGTATGAAGATTCTTCAAAGAACTAAATATAGACCTACCATTTGATCCAGCAATCCCAGTACTGGGTATTTACCCAAAAGAAAAGAAGTCATTTTATCAAAAAGACACCTGCTCTCAAATATTTATTGCAGCACAATTCACAATTATAAAGATGTGGAATTGACCCAAATGCCCATCAATTCATGATTGGGTTAACAAAATGTAGTATATGTATACCATGAAATACTATTCAGCCATGAAAAAGGATGACTTAGTGCCTTTTGCAACAATCTGGATGGAACTGGAAACCATTATCCTAAGTGAAATACGTAAAGAATGGAAAAACAAACAGCATATATACTCCTAGCACAACTCCTGTTCAGCTTTATACTGGAGGTTCCAACTAGTGCTGTGAGACAAGAAAAAAGAAAGATTAGCAAAAAAAGAAGAAAAGAAAGAAATGGTAATTATTTGAAATTTGTGCAGCATAATTTATGTCCATTACACCTCAGTAAAGCAGTGAAGAAAAAACCTTTCTGCCTTGATCTTGGCCTAACCTGAGCCAGCCTGGCCTTGCATAATCTAAATTGACACTTCCAGTATTGAGATAGAAGCGATCCTATTACAAGAAGACCACTGCCCAAGCACTTTACTCATGTGCCTCCCTTTCTGGGAAAATGGCCCCAGCTAAGGTTGAGGTTAATTACTGAGCATAGGAACAGGAACTGCTGGCAATCAAGGCTACCTTTGAGGCATGAAGGTTTCTGCACCTATAATAATATAGCAGAACCTGTGTATCCTGATGCTGTTCAAGGAAGCTCAGTTTTGCCAGATGAAATGGCACTGTTTTAGAAAAGGTAGGATTTTCACATCCACTGTGTCCTGTTGAGTAGATGCTCAATCATATAAGTCTGGGCACAGCCAAAGCACCAACCTAAAAAGGTCCTCTGGCCTATAAGCTATACTCGAGTGCATCAGACTGAGGCAAGTGAAATGGACAACAGGCAAATCCTCCATGCAGGAGCACTGACCGAGGGGCCAGAATATTATAATGCAGGGGAGACAGAAGGGTCAATGCTAACTATATGCTGGCATTATGTCCTGGTACAATCATTGACTCTGCCATAGTGGCCTATTCAAAACTTTGACCCACTAATACAGGGACTTATGGTGGCCCCATATCTGTCACAATGTCAGCTATTACAGAAGCACTTGGAGTATTTATGCTCTGATCAAGTGTATATCTGGAATGCCCAGCAGATTAATATACCCATTACCAACCCTCAAACACACTCTTGACACCATTGCTATGGGATTGATCATGAACCTACTCCCTATTTCATGACTGTAATACTATTTTGGTTGTAAGAGTATACCCTTACCAGAAGGCCATTGCAATTGGTAGCATAGCATAATGATGAAAGAAATGGGCCTTGGAGCCAGACAGCAGTTGCTTGAAATTAGCTGTGATCTGGTGTGAGCCACTTAACCTTTGGAAACCTAATTTCCTATGAATATAATGAAAGCCATTGAAATGCACATTTTAAATGTGTGAATTGTATGTTATATAAATTGTATCTCAATAAAGCTGCTATTAAAAAATAGCATATAAATTAAATATCCCCTTTGCAATCATCTGTGTCCACCTTCTTCTTCTTTTGGTAGGAAGTCTGATATGTATCATTCCAGATTATTCAAATAAGTTTTCATACACACCTGTACATATACAACTAACTAGATGTCTTTACTTTGTTCTAGGGGAACATTGTGCATTTATTCTGCAATTTACTTTCTTAGTCTACCAATGGGGCTCAGAATTCCTTTCATGTTAGGGCACATAGTTCTCATTCATTTTAACTGCTGGATTATAGTTCAGTGTGATGTGGATGATGATGGGCGAATCATAATTTATTCACCATTCTTCTATTGATGAACACTTAGATTGTGTTCACTTTTGCTATTATAAACAATGTTTCAATAGACATCTGTGTACATTAGCAGATTATGTTTCTAGGAAAAATACAGTATTTACAAAGAGCTTGCTGTATTGAAGAGTAAAGTACATTTAATTTTTTTTGATTCTGCCGAATTGCCCTCCAAAAAGGATCTCAGATTACATACAAGCAAACAGCTTATGCAAGTACAAATTTCTCCTTAAGCAGTGCCCATTTTTTAGTTGAGTTGTTTGTCTTCTTATTATTGAGGTTTGAGAGTTCTTGATATACTCTGGACACAAGTCATTTCTCAGATTATAATTTATAATGATTTTTCCCAGTCATTCCTTGAAGAATGCCTTGTGAAGAGCAGAATTTTAAATTTCAATGAAGATTTTGTTAATTTATTCTATTATGGATCATACTTTTTAGGTTATATCCAAAAACTCTGCCTAACTCAAGGTCATAAAGATTTTCTCCTATGTTTTCTTTTAGGAATCTTACAGATTAAGATTTTACATTTAGGTTTGTAATCCACTTTTAGTTAATTTTTATATATGTTTTGAGGTATGAATTGAAGTTCATGTTTTTGCATATGAATGTCCAATTGTTTCAGCACCGTTTGTTGAAAAGATTATCCTTTCTCCACTACATTGCCTTTGTACCTTTGTAAAAAAAAAACAAGTATCTATATACTGTATATGTGTGTGTAGGTTGATATCTGGACTCTCTATTCTATTCCATTGATCTATTTATCTTTATGTCAATACAGTAATGTTTTGATTAGTGTAGCTTAGTAAGTCTTGAAATCAGTTAGGGTTGCCCTCCAATTTTTCCCTTTTCAAAGCTGTCTGGAGGCTATACTAGGTCTTTTAGGCCTTTTTTAAAAAATTTTTTTTAATTTTTTTTTTTTTAAATGAGACAGTGTCTCATTTTATTGCTCAGACTTGTCTCAAACCCCTAGCCTCATGTGATCCTCCCACCTTAGACTCCCAAGCAGGGACTACAGGCACACATCACCATGCCTGGCTTAGTCTTCTATATGAATTTTAGAATCAGCTTGTCAATTTCTACAAAAAAGCTTGCTGGGATTTTGATTGGAACTGCATTTATTCTATAGATCAATTTGAGAAGACTTGACACTTAAACAATATTTACACTTCAGAGCAATGAAGAAAGTATATTTCTCCATTTATTTAAGTTATCTTTAGTTTCTTTCCACAATGTTTTGTAGTTTTCAGTGTACAGGTCTTTCATATCTTTTGTCAGATTCATCTTTAAGCACTTCGTATTTTTTGTGTAACTATAAATGGTATCTTTTACGATTTCATTTACTGATTGATATACCTGATTTCTATATATTGACTCTGTATCTGGCAACATTGTTAAACTCACTTATTAATTCTAGAAGCTTTTCTGTAGATTCTATCAGATTTCCTAAAAAGGCAACAATGTCATCTTGCAATAAAAAGTTTTCTTTCTTTTCCTTTCCAAATCTGGATGCCTTTTATGTTTTTGTCTTGCTTAATTGCACTGTCTAGAGCCACCAGTACAAGGTCGAATAGAAGCGAAAGAAGACATCCTTGCCTTGTACCTGATCTAATGGGAAAAATATTCAGTCTTTCATCATTATATATGATGTCAGCTATAGGTTTTTAGCTGCACTTTGTCAGGTTAAGGAAGTTCACTTCTATTCCTAGTTTGCCAAGAGTTTTTTTTTAAATCAAGAAAGTATGTTGGGGCCGGGCGCGGTGGCTCACGCCTGTAATCCTAGCACTCTGGGAGGCCGAGGCGGGTGGATAGCTCAAGGTCAGGAGTTCGAAACCAGCCTGACCAAGAGCGAGACCCCGTCTCTAAAAAAAAAAAGAAAGTATGTTGGGTTTTGTCAGATGCTTTTTCTTATCTATTGAGATGATCATATGGGTTTTCTCTTTTCGTTTGTTAATATGGTGAATTACATTTATTTTTAAGTTCTCAACTAACCCTGCATTCCTGGAATAAATCCCACTTGGCAATGATGTTTATACTTTTAATATATTGCTGGATTTGGTTTGCAAACATTTTGTTTAGACATTTTCCCATCAATATTCACGAAGAATAGTGGTTGGTAGTTTTCTATTTTGGCAACATCTTTTTCTGGTTCTGGTATCAGGTTAAACCTAGCCTCGTAAAATGAGTTGGGAAATATTCCCCCCTTTATTATTTTCCTCAAGAAAATTGGTGGTAGATTTAGTATTATTTCTTCCTTAAATATTTGGTAATATTTGCCAGTGAAGACGTCTGGGCCTAGAAATATATTTGTGGGAAGGTTTTTAACCAAATTTAATTTCTTTAACAGGTATATAAGCTATTAAGGTTGCCCATTTCTTCTTTAGGGAGCTTTGATAGTTTGTGTCTTTCAAGAAGTTTGTCCATTTTATTTAAATTGTCAAATATATTAACACAAAGTTATTCATAATATTCCCTTAATAGCCTTTTAATAGCAGTAGAATCAGGAATGCTATGCCCTTTCTTATTCTTGATGTTGGAAATGTGTGTTCTCTTTCTTTCCTGATCAGTCTGACTAGAAGTTTATCAATTTCTCTGATCTCAAAGACCCCGCCTTTGGTTTCATTGTTTTCCTCCATTGTTTTCCTGTTTCGTATATTATTTATACTTCAACCTTCATTATTTCTTTTCTTCTGATTACTTTGGGTTTAATTGCTCTTCTTTTTCCAGTTTTTAAAGGTGGAAGCCAAGGTCATCGATTTAAGACCTTTCTGAACTACTTCTAGCTACATACCACAAATTCTGATATGTCGTGTTCTCATTTTCATTCAGTTCAAAATATTTTCTAACTTCCCTTTGATCTCTTCTTTGACTCATGGGTTTTCTTAGAAGTGTGTTGTTCAGTTTTCAAATATTTGGGAAATTTTCATAGACATTTCTGTTATTAATTTCTAATTTATTTCCATTGCAGTCAAAAAATATACATTTATCACTTGAATCCTTTTACATTTATTGAGACTTGCTTTATCTCCAAGAATATGGTCTACCTTGATAAATGTTCCATGTGCACTTGAGAACATGTCATCTACTGTTGGTTAGAATGTTCTATACATGTCAATCCAGTCACATTTATTGATAGTGTTGTTCAAATCTATTATAACCCTGCTAAATTTCTTTCTACTTGTTCTGTAAATTATTAAGAGAAAGATATTGAAATATCCAACTATACTGTGGATTTGTACATTTCTTTTTGCAGTTCTACCAGTTTTTGCTTCATGTATTTTTAAGCTCTTTTATTAGGGGCACAAACATTTAGAGTTGTCATGTCCTCTTGAAGAATTGACCCCTTTATCATTATGAAGTGACCTTCTTTATCACTGTAATATTCTTTGATTTGAAATTAACTTTACATATCAGCTTTCTTTTGGCTACTATTAGCATGGCATGTCACATTTTATCCTTTTACTTTTAACCTATTTGTGTCTTTATATTTAAAATGTGTATATGTAAAGTTGAAAGAAGCATATAATTGTGTCTTGCTCTTTTTTATCCAATCTGAGAATATCTGCCTGTTAATTAGGAAGATTAGACCATTTACTTCTAAATGGGATTAATGATATAGTTAGTTTTTAGTGTACCATGTTGCCATTTGTTTTCTATTTATCTCATCTGTTCTTTGTTCCCCTTTTCCTCTTTTGTACTATCTTTTAGATGAATTGTGTATTTCTTATGATCACATTTTATTTCTGTTTTTGACTTATTTGCTATGACTTTTATTTTGCTATTTTAGAAGTTGCTTCAGGGTTTATAGAAAACTTTTTTTTTTTTAGACAGAGTCTCACTCTGTCACCCAGACTAAAGTGCAGTGGTGTCATCATAGATCACTGTAACCTCAAACTCCTGGTCTCGAGTTATTCTCCTGCCTCAGCCTCCTCAGTAGCTGGGACTACAGGCAAGTGCCATCATGCCTGGCTAATTTTTTTTATTTTTTGTAGAGACAGGGTCTTGCTCTTGCTCAGGCTGGTCTTGAACTCCTAGCTTCAAGTGATTCTCTCACCTTGGTTTCCCAAAGTGCTAGGATTACAAACATGAGCCACTGTGCCTGGCCAGAAAACATTTTTTCAGTGATTACATTCTACCTTCAAGTGTATTTATGCCACTTCACATATAGTATAGAAACCTAACAATAGTATAATTCCATATTTCCCCTCCCGGCCTTTATGCTGTTTTTGTCATACATTTTGTGTTAAATATTTTTGGACCCCACAGTTCATAGTTATTATATTTGTTTAAAGAATTAGTTATCCTTTAAAGAGATTTAAATAATATGAAAAAGTATATATTTGTGCAGTTAGTTATCATTTCTGGTACTTTTCATTCCTTTATGTAGATACGTATTTCCATCGGGTGTCATTTTTGTTTAGCTTGAAAGACATCCTTTAACATCTCTTGTAGTGCAGGATTATTGGTGGTGAACTCTTTCAATCTTTTATATATCTGAAAATGTCCTCCCTTTTTAAAAGATATTTTCTCTGGTTATAGAATATTAGGTTGACAGCTCTTTTATTTTAATACTTTAAAGATATTGTTCCATTCTCTTCTCACTTGCATCATTACTAATGAGAAATCTACTGTCATCTTTACCTTTGTTCCTTAGTATATAACTTGTCTTTTTTACTTGGATGCTTTTAAGATTTTTTCTTTATCACTAGTTTTGATGAATCTGATTAGGATATGATTTGGTGTTGTTTTCTTCATGTTTCTTTTTTTATTATTATTTCAAAAAATTTAGGGGGTACAAGTGTTTTTTGTTATGTGGACAACAATTCTATCCATGTTGTTGCAAAAGACATTATTGCATTCTTTTTATGGCTGAGTAGCACTCCATGGCATATATACCACATTTTCTTTATTCACTCATCAGTTGATGAGCACTTAGGTCGATTCCATATATTTGCTATTGTGAATTGTATCTTCATGTTTCTTGTGTTTGAGTTTTCTGAGCTTCTTAAATCTGAGAGTTTATAAATTTCATCAAAGTTGAAAACTTTTTCAATGATTCTTTCCTCAAAAAATTTTTTGTACCCTTCTTATCCCCCTTAAGGGACTCCAATTACTCATATATTTGGCTGTCTGAAGTTGTCTCATAGAATACTTATGTGCTTTTCAATATATTGATATTTTCCTCTATGTGTTTTATTTTGAATAGTTTTTATTGCTTTTTTTAGTTTACTAATATTTTCTTCCTCAATGTCTAATCTGTGTAAATCCCATTTTGTATATTTTTAATCTTATACATTGCAGTTTTCATCTCTAAAGCTCTATTTTATCATTTTTAAAATTTCCAGGTCTTCACTTAATGTTTTGAACATAGGGACTACAGTCAAAGTAACTGCTTTAATGTCTTTGCTAATTCTAATATCTGCATAAACTCTGGATTGTTTTTTAATTGGTTTATTTTTCTCTTTATTAATAGCTGAATAATATTACCTTGTATACATGCATCATAATTTATTTAGCCAGTTCAGTATTGATAGACATTCTATTTCTTTTGGCCTTTTACTTATATAATTAATGCTGCAATGGTCATCTTTATATTTATGCCTTTAGGCAACTATATGAACAGGATAAATTTCTGAAGTTGATCACTGGGTTAGAAAGTATGTACAGTTTTATTTATTTATTTATTTATTTATTTGAATTTTTCGTTTGCTATTCATTCTGTTCCCATTCAGAAGACTTGGCCTATTCATGCAAGCAATATTTGGAACACATATATTCCTGGCCTCTTCTACTGGGCCCCTGCTTTTGGTGTTCATTCCAACACCACCCTTTTCGTCTGCCTATTCTGACCTACTCGATATTCCTGGTGCCTTTCCTGCTTCTCCCCATTTGACACTGCCCCACAGCTTTTATTGCTTTCCTAAGACTGTCTTGCATGACCGCCAATTTTAGATAGATTTTTTCCTTTGGACACAATTTTTCTATTTCTTTTTTAAAGATTCATAACCAACGAATACAGGAAGAGAAACCTCCTGTTTCCCATCCCTGTTTTATGGGACTAACTAGCTGGTCTATCCTCCTTTCCAGCCTCATATTAGAGGAAAGGTATTAGACAGTATTTAGAGGGCAACTTTCTCCTTGGGCATGGTTACAAGACTGTATGCCCACCTCTCAGCTGCTAGGATGAAGGTATGGCACTAGCTTCATAGAGATTCATGCTACCAGCTTGGGCTCCAAATACTGCTATATTTGAAGATATTCAACTATCTTTCAAAGTGGAATCAAATAAAGCTACTTTTTTTTCTCTTCCTTGTCTCCTACATGCCTAGAGATGTGGGTTAGTAAAACTTATGCCTCTTGCAAATTCAGAAAATGCCTGGGTCTCTTAACTAATCTGAGAAATATATTTGGTGCCCTAGCTTGTCAAAGGGGAGCCAATGCACTTTATCTATGACTTGAGGACAGGATAGACTCAGGGATCTTAAGCAGCTTGGTAGACTGAACCCTAGTCAAAGGAACCCAGTTGCCTACTCAATTCATATCCACTGCTATGTGAAAAGCCACTACTAATGAGTATTTCTGGTTAGGAAAGCGATGATCCTCAAGATCACATCATAGGTAAGCATATAGGAGGGTGTAGGTGGACACAGCTGCTCATCACCTATTCTCAACCATCCTTCGTTCTTGACCTTGCTTTCCTAGTATCTGAAGACTTACTTAGACATTATACAGTGGAGATATATTGGTTGGTTGGATATAGCAAAGATTTGTGGCAGATGGGGTGGATTCACCTCCATGGGTTAGCTGGAGTCAGGAACCCATGGGTTAATATTGTTCATTATCTTGACATGCCCCATAATTATGGTATTCCTATGTGTGCATGTGTGTGTGTGTGATTGTCTCCCAGGCTGATGTTCTCCTCAAAAATCCAGCATTGTTTAGTATATTTCATGTCCTGACCTTCAGCATTCTGTTAGCCTACAGATCTTTATGTCCAACATAGCATGGGGGAGTGTGGAAAGCAGTGAAATTGCAGAAGTCATAATTATTGTAAAAATAAGTATTTCTGGCTGGATGAATGTGATAAATTGTGGAGAAAATCAGTTACAGATGGTCTCTGACTTACAATGGTTGGACTTACAATTTTTTTGACTTTATGATGGTGTAAAAGCCATATGCATTTAGTAGAAACTGTACTTTGAATTTTGAATTTTTATCTTTTCCCAGACTAGTGATGTACAATACGATACTCTCTTGTGATACGGGGGAGTGGCAGCAAGCCACAGCTCCCAGTGAGCCACACGATCACAAGGGTAAATAAACAATACTTGATATCTTCCTGTAGAACACTATGTCTGCTAAACTATCAATAAAGGTCAATGCCCCAGTATCTTCCACCAGCTATTCTCAAGCTTCATCAGAAGAGAGAGAAATTGATGACCCAAGGCTGTCACATCCCCATCATATGGCAATCATTTTAGTTGAATGCTTCGAATATTCTTTGGGCCCTGTGTGCTTTCACTTGTGTACGTTAATGCTAAGTATTCATAAAACCATTGTTTTTCACTTTCAGTACAATATTCAATAAATTACATAAGATATTCAACACTTTATTATAAAATATATTTGTGTTAGATGATTTTTCCCAACTGTAGGCTAATATAAGTGTTCTGAGCATGTTTAAGGTAAGCTAAGCTAAGTTATGATGTTTGGTAGGTTAGATGTATTAAATGCATTTTCAACTTAAGATATTTTCAACCTATGATGTCTTTACTGGGATGTAACCCCATCATAAGTCAACAAGCATCTGTATAGTAGGGAGATGGAACAAGTGTGTTGTTAGTAAAAAGTGAAATAGGAGAGTTACTCCTTTAGTTATTACTTTGTTGATATTTCCAGATTGACCTTTGTATTTACTAGCATTAGGTAGTTGACAAATGTATACTAATGTGAAGGGCCTTGAATAGGGCCCTCCAAAATCAGAAGGATAATTGCAGGCAATAACCAGAGACCAATAGCTGGATAATTTAGAACCAGAAGATTCTTCTGATAAACAAAATAACTGTGGCTGGAGGAGATAGGGAGCTAGGGCTGGGTATGCAATCAATGATATATCTTTTTCAGGGTATCTGCCACTTCCCATATTGTGTGGGGTCAAGAAAATGGAACATACTAGAAATAGTTTACTGGGACATGTTATCTCAGAGGTGTTTGGAGAGCTTAAGTGTAAGCAGAAGGCTTTTGGATGTACTAGTCTGCTCTTTGACTTGGAAGCAGCTATTACAAATGATGACTCATTGTAGAAGCTGTGTCAGAGATGGAGCCACTACTAAAAACCACAGCCAGGGTCTTGATTTGAATGAATCACAGTGGCCAGCATGGTGAGGTCATGGCACAAGAGAATTATTTGTATGTGAGCCCCTCTAGCTGGGAAATACAATCGCTCACTCTCATTTACTAGGCAATCCCAACATTCTCTGCCTCTCAGAGCTGTCACTGCATGGGTCTGGATCTCATCTAGATGCTACCATGAGTAGGCATCCATCTGCAGCCTGCTCTGGATTGTGCCTGATAATTGTAGAGTGTAGTGTTGTAGGGCTTGGAGTCAAAGAGATCTGAATCCAAAACCCAGATCTTCAACATTAGACAAATCACTTAATCTCTTTAAACATTAGTTTCCTAATCTCTAACATGAGGATCATAATAGTACTAGCATCAAAGGATTATTATGAGGATTTAAATGAAATAATTTGGGTCAAGTATTTATCCCAGTGCTTGGAACACAGGATTAACATTAGTTATTATTTTACTTGGGACTGGATAACCCAGAAGGTCTGTTGGAGAATCTCCCAGGGGAGGGCTGCCTCCAGCTCTCCCTCTCATTCCACTTTTTCTAAGGTAATGTTGAATCCCTACTTCCAGACATTTGGAAGTCTGAGACATTGGATTTAGACTGGAGTATACTATCACTGGCACTTGCATTGGCGAAGGGATAGGGCAGGGCTGGACTGCAGCCTGCATAGGGTGGAACAGAGGTGGGCAATCCAAGAGGCAACATTCTGGGAAGAAATTGAAACTGAAGCCAGGAAAACAGTCAGATCTAGATATCAGTCAAAATGGGCTGTGTAGAGCAAGAGAATCTATGATCCAGGCAGCAGAGCAAAAAGTGAGAAAGTTACTTAAGAGTCAGAAAGGGCTTGGTTACAACTTGACTCCACCATATACAAGTTGAGTTTCCTTAAGAGAGTTATTTAAACCTGGTTTGAATTTTGGCTCAACCACTTCCTTAGCCAATGGCTATGGATGAATTGTTAATCCTTCTGTTCCACAGTTTCCTCATCTGTGAGAATAGAGATTTAAAAAGTCATAGAGTGCTTGTGAAAGTTAAATATTATAATCTCTATAAAGTGCTTCTTATAGTGTCTGGCACACAATAAGTTCTCAATGAATGTTATTTGTTATTAGATGGAAAATAAAGGAGGAGCCTGGGACAATTTCTTGAGTTGTGGAGCATGCACACAAGCAAGTTTTATAGGGTACCTTGACCACAGCATGAGCAGAAGAAGCTAGAAAGGGGTACAGAGTATCCTCTCAGCTGTTCTGAAGCCTGATATAGTAATACAATAAGTGACAGATAGAAATAAATGGTTCAAAATGTGACCTACTATATCCACAATGGAGATGCTGAACTGCTCAAAGAAGAAAACCCTCTTCATCTTGGAAAGCTGAACTTCTGGTTCTGTCTTAAAGTACTCCAGTCTATTGTAGTCTATGACTACTAGTCATGGATGTTGGATTCCCTTAAAGTAACATCTCTGTGTTTCTAGGAAACCTTGATGGCCAATAACCTTTACATCTACACAAAGATAGTGGAACACAGGCAGGGATATATCCTTCCTAGAGAAATAGTCACAGAAAGGGACAGTGATGCAGCCAGGGTCTTCTTAAGTTAGGTAGGCCTCCATAGTTGTTATTGATGGCATTGTTATGGATGGCCATCTAGGCCTAGGAGGCCAGGATGAGGTCAGGATGAAAAGTGACTCTAGCTGCTAGAAGGCTAGGCTAAGATGCAAACCAGATAAGCCCTTTTCCCTCTTAAGAATACCAGCCTGGTGGTCAGTGTGATGAAATGGGGTGGAAAGCAGCAGTGATATTCTGCAAGTCTTAGATATCAATAGACCACTGTGATGGACCTGGGGCTCCCAATCTAGTATGGCCAGTACTTTTTCAGGTGCCTTGCAGATATCTTGGGTGGCCAGGCCTTGGTTCAAGAAAGCCACTTCTGGGCTTTACAAGGTCTGCCCAGAGGTGGTGCTGGTTCACATGATTCAGAATGCCCAGGTTTGGGGTTCTTGTTAGGTTAGATCATGAAAATAAATTAGAATATTCTCAAAAGTAAATGACAAACCTTCTATCAATAAGGTTATATAAGATCAGAAATCAGCAAACAATGGCTCATAGTTCCAAATCAAGCCATGCTCTGTTTTTATTTGGCCCATGAACTAAGAATAATTTTTACAGATATATCTTTACAATCAATTTAATGATAGGGAGTGCTAACTTTGAAATCCAACTAAGTGAAATGTTATTCCCCCTGAAACTCCATTGTTCTCATTAGTAGATCTATAGTTTATATTTCATCATTATAATTTTTAGAATTTTATCAATAAAAATTTATAGAAATTTGTTTACTTTCTTTTTTTTTCCTTTTATTTCATCATATAATGGGGGTACAAATATTGTTAGGGTTACATACATTGCCCCTACCACCCCTCCCCCCCACACGTGCCAGAGCTTCAAGCGAGTCCAATCCCCAGGTGGCGCGGGCACGGCACACATTATGTAAATTTGTTTACTTTCTTATGATATAAGCACTTACATAATAACCATGTATTTGCTTTTGCCCTTAAAAGCTTAAAACATTTACTATCTGGCCATTTATAGAAGAAAAAGGGTGCTGACCCTTGTGTAGGATAATAAGCGTAATAATACTAGCTAATATTTATTGAGTGTGTACTATATGCTCAGGCATTATTCTAGAAGTTCACATGGATTATCATATTTATTTCTCATAATAATCCTATTTGCCATTATTATTATCTTTATTTTATAGTTGTTAAAATGAAAGCACAGAAAATTAAGTCATCTCGCCAAGGATGCAGAGCTAGGAAGTGGTGGAGCCAGGATTTGAATCCATAGTCTAGATCTGGAATCCACTCTGTCAACCACTGAGTTGTACACATGATGGATCAGGCATCACAAGGCCCAAAAGCTTAACAGCACATTCAGACTGGTCAAGGCATATGTAGCAAGTTAGCCTCCATTTCTTGCTCTCTCTGTCAAAACTGTAGGCCACTCAGTGGTCAGCCCTGTGCTCTGAGAAGTCAGCGATCAGAGAAGTAACCATATTACAGCTGCAGGAATCCTGGCAGAGGTATAGCAGCCTGTTTGTCCTCCTCACCAACAGCACCAAGGCTTTTGTGGGGGAGTTTGGGGGCTTGGTGTATTCTTCCCACAAACTAGCTTCTACAAATGTTCAGAATGGTGTTAGACTCTAACAGGTAAATGCTTGACAGAAAAGTGAGCCCTGACTACTGTGATCTCCCAACCACACTCATGAAAAGACAACAGCCATGCTTTCCCTGGGCTCAAGAACACCTTTTGGCCTAGATAGTCAGGTGAAAAATAAGTTAGGCCCAAGAGGGAACAAACAACCCTGGAGGCAGAATGCATAGGTACAGCAGAGAATATGGATTTTCTACGTAACAAGAGTGGGATGAAGGGGGATGTGTGGGATATGGTTTTCTAGCCAGGAGATGCTAAAGACCAAGAAAGCATTCTCTCTGAGAAACTGAATCAAGAGAGAGCAAAACCTCTGGCCTAAGAAACTTGAGGCTGTCTTGGCCCACTCTAGTTATTGCAGATAACCTGGTGCAGACAGCAAGTCCAAAGCTTTGGGGAATGGCCCTGGAGCTCTTAAGGTGAAAGAGGACTTCTCTGGAAGTATTTTCCATAATGTGTTTTATAATTTCTAAGTCAGAGACACACAACTTCAGGCCACAAAGGCCATTCCAGCAGATCTCAGTAGCACATTCAAAGCCCTAAGCACAACTAGCATGGCCTTCTTCTGGGCTCACTTCCAAACCAGCTGTCTTCAGCATGCCTGTACAGCAACACTTGTGTGCCAGTAGGGAGAGGCTCACAGGCCCTGTGTCACTGTTACTGTAGACTTCAAGTCTGATCTACTTTCCTCTTAGGGCCACAATATAACAACAACAAAGCAATCAGTTAATATAGCATTTTATATGTCCTATGCACTATTGTAAGCAGCGTGTGTGTGTGTGTGTGTGTGTGTTCCAACATCATCTCACAAAACTGACTCATTGCCTCTCTATCTCAAGGGCCCACCTGGAGCAGCCACCACTGCTCTGTTCATCCTGAGATCTTCTGTCTTTATAGGCTACCTTGAGTACAGATTTGGAACCAGGCACACTTGTGCTCGAGTCCTGCCTGACTTTGCTACTTTATTAGCTATATGACGTTGGGCATCTTATTTAAACTCTCTGAGCTTCAGTTTCCTCATCTATAAAATGAGGATAACAATACTTCTTACTTTATAGGATTGTTTTAAAGATTAAAGGAGTTAATATATCTAAAGCACTCAGAACACTGCCCGGTACATCATAAGCTCTCAATGCATGTTTGCTCTTGTTATTCCAGTGCATGGGCTATTGTTAGGTACATATACTGCTTACCTACTTGAATGTATTTCCTACTAGACTCTAACCAGTGGTATGCTGATAAAGACTTAACAAGTGGCTTTCCTGGGAAAAGGGGAAAAAGCTCTGATTTGTAGCATTCAGTGATATGTGGAATATATACTCTGACCATGGCCTATTTCAGATTATTAACATGACATCACTGAAACAGAGCTGGGAAGGAATATTACTGCAGGTGAATTGAAGGCAGGGCCCTGTTTTTAGCACAGAATGTTTTAGCACTCAAAGTGCCACATCTCAAGCAAACTGAAATAGTTGGTCACCCTAGGCCAACTCTAGTTATTCAAATAGTAGACCCAGTCCCCAGCACAGTGCCTGGCATAAAGTAACTGTTCCAGACATGTGGATGAATCGAGTGATTTACTAGGCATTTCATAAGATACAGGGAAGTATTTACTCTCTGCTCTGGCTCATGTCTAGTGGCCCAGAGTATGCATTGGGACTTCAGACACCAGCTTTGCTACTTAATAGCTGTGTAAATGAATAGACTGCTCTGAGTCTCCATTTTTCTATCTGTAAAAGTATTCACCTCCTATGAGTACTGAAAGGGTTAAATGAGATGAGGAGTGGGAAAGTGCCAAGGGCATCTCCTATTAATTGCTCAGTAAATGTGAATTAACAAACAGCTCCCACTCAGGCTGTGCAGTTGGTGGTTCATTTTACTTTTCTGGTTTCTTTTGACCCACTGCATTTGGATTTTAAAAAATCACAACAACACAAGGTATGAACGAGGTATAGTTGGGAACTGGAGAGGGAAGGCCCATGATGGTATTTTCTATGGGAGTCCAAACTTCATGTGGGTTTGGCAGAGTGGACAACACCTGAAGTAATCTGAGAGGGCTCCCAGCCCCCGGGGCACCCGTGGAACACACACAACTCCTATCACAGATTTCTCCCAACAGCTCCAAGTTCTTTGGGTAAATAGGTCTTAAAAGGCCACACCTTAAAATTTATAAGCCTGCATCTCATGTTGGGAAGTAAAAAGTGAACAAAGATTAAGGTCTTGCGGGAATAAACCATGGGATCTAGGAATGCAGAAGAGAAGAGAGAAATGGAAAGGGAAAATGAAAAGCAGCCAAAGACACACTTCTCACCTAACTCTCAGTTTTGCTGAAAGCTGGCCCTGTTGACACAAATACAGAGCTTTCATTTTTTTTAGCAAGAAATACTTTTCGGAAGAGCAAAAGGAAAAAAAAAAATCCTCAACTCTCCAGAGTTAGCAGACTGCTGCTGAAATAAGATCCGACATGTGACTCATACCCAACCTAGGAGAACATCTGGAATCAGCTTGCCACCATTTCTTTGCTAGAGTAAATGCCTACCGAGTAAGGAGACCCCCTCTTGGAAGGAGAAGAGTGACGTTTTCTGCCAAGCCGTGTGACAATCGCATCTTCCCTTGTGCTGAAAGGAGGGCTGCTATCGAATCTTCCTCACCCCACCACCTGCCATATGGCATGTGTTAACTGGAGTGAGAGAAAGTCCTGTTTGAGGATGTGACACAGAGAGTTCTCCCTAGCCTCTGCCTGTCAGTTCTTGGATTCCCCTAGGATGAAAATATACCATCCATCGCAAGAGTGGCAGTGCCGTATTGTGTGATGTTTGAAGAAATTGCAGGGAAATAACAACAGCTAACATTCATCAAATGCTTACTTAGAGGCTGGGCACTTTCTATATTGTCTTTTTTTATCCTCACAACAACCCTGGGAGATATTTATCCCTATTTTACAGAGGAGGAAAATGAGGCTCAGTGGAGGGTAAGGTAACTAGCCCAAGGTTATACAGACAGCAAACAGTGCATGTGGAATTTGAATATTGGCCAGTCAGACCCTAGAGTCTAGCCACATTGCTATTATGCTGTGTCTCCCCACTACGTACACCCAGAGAGCTCTTTTCTACATGCTTTCCAGGAGCATGGTCCTACCTTTCATATCGGGTGCTAACAGTGCACTCTCCTGGGCACAGAAGAAAAACTTAACATTCTTAAGCTTCTTTCTGGATTATCTTAAATGGTTAAAAATAAGGCTGGGAAAGTCCCAGCATCCATTCTTTGGGCTGTGGGCTAGCCAGGGCCACCAAAGATAAATGTGCATTTCTTGCATTCCACAAACACACCCAGCCAAGTTGGAACAGGGGGCAAGTTGGAATAGAAACAAAGCCCTTATTGCACTTGTCAGGTTGGTGGAAGAGAGCCATTTTGTAATTTACCCATCTAGGAGGGAGTCTCTTTGTCATTTGCACAAAGAGCTAGCTTGTGCAATGGGCTAGCTATGGGCTAGCAATGGGCTAGCTTGAAAACAAAAGCAATCTATTGACATACTGATATTCACTATATCAAAATGAAATCCTAGTGATGGAAAGGTTTTCTTTGGGGACCAATAAGCCCATACCCCACCCTCCTCTGGACAGCAGCCTCATGATCGTCTTAGCTCTGGCCTTCCACTTCTCTGCCTTGAGCAGTATGATCATCTATCTCCAGGCAGGGTCTCCAGCACATATGGTATCATTGGGTGAATTACAAAAGGGCACCCCTGAATCAGCAATCCCACTTCTAGGTATACATCCAAAGCGATTATCAGTATGTTAAAGAAATATCTACTCTCCCATGTTCATCGCAGCACTATTCATCATAGCCAAGATATAGAATCAAATTAAGCATCTATCCATGAATAAATAGATTTTAAAAAATGTGGTATATATACACAATGGAATACTATCCAGCCACAAATAAGGGAGGAAATCCTATCATTTACAATGTGGATGAACCTAGAGGACATTATGCTAAGTGAAATAAGCCAGGCACAGAAAGACAAATACTGCATGATCTCACATGTGGAACCCAAAAAGTTGTACTCATAGAAATAGAGAGTAGAATGATGGTTATCAGGGGCTGGGATGGGGATCAAAGGGTATACAGTTTCAGATAGACAGGAGGAGTAAGTTTTGAGATCTATTGCACAGCTAAGAGAGTAAATTTCAAATGTCTTACCATGAAAAATGATAAGCAAATGATGTGATGGATATGTTAATTAGCTTGATTTAATCATTCCACATTGTGCACATATAGCAAAACATCATATTGTACCCCATAAATACATACAATTATGATTTGTCAACTTTGATATTAATAAAAATTTAAAAAGGCAGACCTGCTGGGAGAACATAGAGGGAAAGACACCCTCTCCTTAGGGCTGACGCAGCTCTGAGCCAGAACACACAGCTTGGGAATTGGGGTGCAGAATGGATTTCAGCTCCCTGGCCCTCCCCCATCCCCACACAGGTGTCCTTGGGAGGATACAACCTATTTAGTCTTCTACATGTCCTGCATCAGGCCCATTTCCCCCAACCCACGTGAGTCTCTTCTCTTGACTTCAAAGAACACTAAATGTATTTGAGATTTAGAAAATTGATTATTTTGAAATCTTCCCTGGATTATTCTGCAGCTAGACAATAAGGGTACCGAGAGCAGGATTGATCAGGTGTTTATTTTAATATTCCTCACAATACCTGGTGCTGATCTTGGTGTCTAGGAACCAATCAATAAATAGTTATTGAGAGAAATTGAATTGTGGTGTGGAGGCGGGTGGGGGGATGGAAATCGTGCCCAGCAAATGATGTTGCATTCACATTCAGAAGCATCCTGCTCATACCTTACCCACCCCATTCTGCTGCCTAGTCTCCTTATATAACCTAAGTCTCCCCACTTCATAGGGAGCAAAATAATCCTCCTTTAATGGCAAATTCTCCCTGGGAACCACAGAGGCTGCAATTTAGTCCAACTCTTACAAAGTCAATTTTACTGTCTTTTGTTGTTTTCTTTGGAGCCCAGGGATGAGTGATTGGCATTTTGTTAATATCAGGAGCCTCAGCCTTCCTGGCCCATGTAACTCAACCACTTCTGCATATGCTCACTGTAGCAGGAAACACAGGCTGCTGTCTATAAAACAGGAGAATACCACAGGAAAATGAATACTCCTGAGAATGGCAAGGTTCATATCTTGAAACAACATTCTCAGGCACTGAGGAAATCTATATTAATCAGTTGAAATGGAAGGCCATTTTATTTCAGAGTTAGACTGTAGTCAATAGCTGGAAGGATTTTCAAACAATGAACTCTGATAAACACTGAATTAGGTACCTAAGTACTAGAGGCTTATGGGATATATAGTTTTGTGGGGTGAGAAAAAGGCCATATAATGTTCTTGGGTGTTTAAAGAACTATTGAGAAAAAGAGAAGAAAGTCCTAAACTCTTCTGCTCCAAATCTAGGTTGAGAGCCTTCCTTCCTTGGAATTTTAAGAAATTATAGTAAAATATGCATAGCATAAAATGTACCATCTTAGCCATTATAAGTGTACTGCTCAGTAGTGTTAAGTACATTCACATTGTTGTGCAACCAATCTCTAGAACTTTTCTCATCTTAGAAAACTGAAACTCTATACCCATTAAACAACTCCCTATTCTCCCTCCCTTCCCCCTAGCCCCTGGCCATACCATTGTACTTTCTATCTATGAATTTGGCTATTCTGAGTACTTCATATAAGAGGAACTATATACTGTACTTCCTTGGGATTTTAATATACATGATAGAGACCACTTCTTAATTTGTAGTTGTAATGCCCAAATTTGTGTCATAAAAAGTCTCCATTTGGCCTACCCTTTACTCCTAAGAAATTCCGTCTGTAAGAAGCCTTTCTACTTCTGCCCTTTAAGTGTTAGTGATTCTTGGGCCTCTATTTTGAGTCCTTTGTTCTTCTCACTTTTCACAGTCTTTCTGAGTAAATTCATCTACTTCCATGATATCTATATGTTATAGACTCCCAAATTCATATTCTCTAGCGTAGGTCTCTCACCTATACTCTACACAGTATATTCAATTGCCTACTTGACACCTTGGATGTCTCCTAAGTACCTCAGACTCAACATGTCCCAAACTGAACAATCACCCCCATAATCTGCTCCTGCTTCAGTGTTTGCCAGGTTAGTGAATGATACCACCATCCACTCAACTGCTCAAGCAAGAAACTTAGGACCATCCTTGACTTCTTCCTCTCTAACATTTCTAGCATCCACTCAATCATCAAGGCCTATAGATTCTACCTTCTAAATGTCATGCTTATCTGCAGCATCAATGAATGATGGCATAAAGGAAAGCATACTATACTCTGCAAAGGAAGTAGGAAGATGCTTCTGCCAAGAATTGAAGAATGAGCAGGAATACATCAGGCAACAGGTGGGCAGATCATTCCAGGCAGTCAAAGCAATCTTTATAAAAGTATATAGAGAAAAAGAATTTGGAGAGGGGCATCAGAAAGTTTAGTGTTACTGGAGGATAAGAGTGAATGTTAGGAAATGTGAAGAGAAAGGTGAGGATGGATAGATCATGGAAGGCTTTGCACACTGTGTGCTAGAGTCACATTTTGCAAAGGACCAATAGTGGAAAGCTATATAGAGCCATGGTCAGAATTGTGACTCCAAATTTCTTGAAGCAGTGTGCAGTGTGAGTAGGAGGGGTGCACCATGACACTAACACTCAATAAATGAGGACATCTCGCACACCTGCATTTTTCACTACCCGCATCCTAAAGGACTTTTCTATGACCTGTCTTATGTTTCACTTCTGAACTTGTTCCTCATTTTCTTGGCTCTTAACTTCTTGTCTTATCTTCTATTTAGACCATTCTACTATATCCTTAAACCTGATGCTTGGTATTATCCCTCGAGCACTGGACTAGACCTCTCTAGTAGAATTAGCATTCCCACCTGTTGAAATTAACTCCCCCAACATACTCAAACACATAGGAATTTGGGGCTAGCCTGATTGGGGTGCCCACCAAGTGGTTGACAACTATGGATGCCAAGTCCGAAGGATCAAATATTATCAAAGTTGTTAGGATTGGAGAGGGTTTACAGAGCAAGAGTTTCAAAATTAAGCTGAGATGAGATCAAAGCAAGAGTAAATTGAAACATGATCAGGGATGGAGAGGAGGTCATTAGTGATTGCTGCAAACAGTTTTTGATGCTTGGGCCTTGATTTTATAGTTTGGCTGGTGATTGGAATGTGAATGAGTTGGGTTAGTTTAAAAAGCAGAAAACAAGAGAGTCAAACTCTTCTCACCTCCCCCACAACCAAACCCCCTTGCCAATAAGAGTGACAGATAATTGTGTATGCCTGGTAGAAGATAAGTATCTACTATAGCTCTCCTGGCTCCTTTGTCTCTTAATGTTCCTTTTGCACAGCCCTTAAAAGTGTGCAAAAGACATGAACAGAAACTTTTCAAAAGAAGACAGAATAATGGCCAGCAAACATATAAAAAAGTGCTCAACATCTAATCGTTAAGGACATGCAAATCAAAACCACAATGAGATATCACCTAACCCCAGTGGGAATGGAACAAAAAGTCCCAAAACAACAAATGCTGACATTGATGCAGAGAGAAAGGAACACTCAGACCCTGCTGGTGGGACTGTAAACTAGTACAACCTCTATGGAAAGTAGTATGGTGATACCCCAAAGAACTAAAAGTAGAACTACCATTTGATCCAGCAATCCCACTACTGGGTTTTTACCCAGAGGAAAAAAAGACATTCTATAAAACAAAACAAAACAAAACACTTTTGTTTCTTATATTCTGTTTTTGTTTATTGGTTTTTCAAAGAGGAAGTGTAAACTGGTCTCTGTTACTCCACCTAGGATTAGAGTAACCCGAGTATCAGAAATCCAATTTAAATTTAAATTCAAACATCCACATATGGCTGGTGGCTACATAGTGAACAGCGTGGCTTAAGTTGGTAGTTCCTGGTTGCTACAGGTTTCCTCTCATGGTAGCAACATAGTTGCAGAACCACCCACCTTCCATCTTTCCAGACTCAAACCAAAAATGAGGGGTCAGGAAAAGTGCCTCTATCCCAGTGTTCTCAGCCCAATTCAGACCTAATGGCACTGATATGTTCACATACCCAATCCTGAACCAGTATTTATGCTTATGGAAATGAGACACATTGACTTAAACTGGTTCTGTGGCTATACCTGGGATCCATGGTTTGAGAATCATCTAGGCCGGGCGAAGTGGCTCACACCTGTAATCCTAGCACTCTGGGAGGCCGCGGCAGGTGGATTGCTCAAGGTTAGGAGTTCGAAACCAGCCTGAGCAAGAGCAAGACCCCTAAAAATAGAAAGAAATTAATTGGCCATCTAAAAATATATAGAAAAAATTAGCCAGGCATGGTGGCACATGCCTGTAGTCCCAGCTACTTGGGAGGCTGAGGCAGGAGGATCGCTTGAGCCCAGGAGTTTGGGGTTGTTATGAGCTAGGCTGATGCCACGACACTCTAGCCCAGGCAACAGAATGAGACTCAGTCTCAAAAAAAAAAAAAAAGAATCATCTAATCCTTATGGATGGGATGTGGGATATGGGTGGAACCTCAAACAAGATTCAGGTATCATTCAATGAAGGGGAAACATGTTGAGGGGGCAAGCTGCAAATATTTACCACCGATTTTTCAGGATCCATTGGATGCATGTTCTCTGGCCATAGATCAGGTAGGCGATGAGCCATGGATAACTGGATAAAATAAAATAAAATTTTCTGAAATGTGGTTTTTTAGGACTTTCACTATTTCTGTAGGAAGGAATCTAAACATTTCTCTCTAGTAACAGGACTGGCCTCCCTAACTTGCCACTCCAAGGGAGCTATGCTTATAGTAGCACTACCACAGTCTCCATGTTTTTGCCCATACCCAATGATCCTTAATCTCCTTAACCAGTTTCATATTAGGCACCCAATAAATAACTGTGAAATGAAGGAATGAATGACCTTCCAAGTGTGCCTATGTCAGCTTTAGAATAGTGTGATGTGTTTTGATTTTTGAAGTACCCCAGCCATTTTCCAATCCATGTGAATTACATCCTCTTTGACTTCTTAGAAAGAAAAAAACTGAATCTAGAAAACATCCTATTCAGCTCTTCTAAATTGTTCCCCCTGTACCCCATACTTTAATCAGTCCTACACTATCTTTAACAACACTCTCTCTGGCTGAACCTTGAGAAATAAAAAGTTGTTAAGCTCCACGGCAATTTATTAGATGCCATGTTCTATCCAGCTAGGGAATACATACAATGCTAGGCAAACTGTCAGTAGTCAATGAATGGGAGGTCCCTTTCTAGGACCACCTTAAAACACCTAGTGATTCCTGGTATTCTCCAGACACTACTGGCAGTTCCTAAGTTTCAGGATGATTCCAACTTGTGATCTCTGCCCCTTCACTTCTTTGTCCTCCTTATCTGTTAAAAGTTTCAACTATAATCTGCTGATCCAGTCAAGAAGGAAAGGGAGGATACATTTAACAGTACCCTACACAAGTGAATTCTGCTTCCTAAGCAACCAAAAGAGCTTGAACAGAAGGCTCAGTTCTGGGAAGGCTTTAGTGGATACAATGGATAGACAATGTACCCAAGCCTCTCAATCTCTTGGGAATTCAGAGACTTTTTTATACGATATTATTTTGTCACCCACCCACCAACATCTTTTCACTACAGCCACAACACCTATTAAAACAATAAGTGGGAGATGGTCTACTATATGAAACAGTTGGAGGAGAGGTACACCTATGGGATTGGCTAGGCCTAATACTTTACCATTCCTGTACCCTGTTGTGTTCTTGTGAAGTTGAGAGCAGTGGCACCTGCTTTCATGTTTGGGCCTCAGTAGACTCCTGGCTGTTGCAAAGTTTTATGAATGAAGAGTTGGATCAGCTGCACCTGTGGTCCAAGCCAATCTTGAGTTGCCACTAACACCCTTTTGCTGTAGAAGCCAGCTTATTATGAGACCTCACCACCAAACTGGGATTAGAGGATAATGTATTTTTCCACCTTTATTGAGGTATAATTGACAAATAAAATGGTATGTATTTACTGTTTATGACTTAATGTTTTGATGTATATATATATAGTGAAATAATCGCCACAATCAAGCTATCTACCATATCCATCACCTTACATAGTTACCATTTTCTTTCTTATTTTTTATAGTGAGAACACTTAAGATTTACTCTCTTAACAAATTTCAATTATACAATAAGGTATTGTTAACTATATTTACATTGCCGTATATTAGGTCCTAAGAAATTATTCATTTTGCATAACTGAAACTTTGTACACTTTGACCAGCGTATCCTCATTTCTCCCTCCTTTCAAGCCTCTGGCAACTACCATTCTACTCTCTACTTCTATGAGTTCAACATTTTCAAATTCCACACATAAGTGATATCATGCAGCACTTGTTTTTCTGAGTCTGGTTTATTTCACTTAGCAAAATGTCCTCCAAGTTCATCAATATTAATTCAAAAATGGCAGGATTTTCTTATTTTTTAAGGCTGAATATGATTCTGTTATGTATATTTACCACATTTTCGCTACTCATTCACCTGTTGATGGACACTTGGAATGTTTCCATGTCTTGGAAATGAATAGTGCTGCAATAAACATGTGGGTGCAGATATCTCTTCAACATACTGACTTCATTTCCTTTGGATACCACCCAGTAGTGGAATTGCTGGATCATATGGTAATACTATTTTTAATGTTTTGAGGAAACTCTGTACAGTTTTTCATAATGACTGTACCAATTTACACTCCAACCAACAGTGTATAAGGCTTCTCTTTTCCCTACATCCTCACCACCAACACTTTTGTCTTTTTGATAGTAACCATTCTGACAGGAGTGAGGTAATATCTCATTGTGGTTTTAATTTGCATTTCTCTGATGGCTACTGCTGTTGAGCACCTTTTCATATACCTGTGAAAGGGTATTTTTTTGGTTTGTCTTCTTTTGAGAAATGCCAATTCAGATACTTTGATCATATTTTAATCAGGTTAATTTGTGGGGTTTTTTTGTTTTTTGGTATTGAGTTGTATGAGTTTCTTATATATTTGAATATTAAGCCCTTGTCAGATTCATGGCTTGCAAATATTTTCTGCCATTCCATTGGTTGCCATTTCACTCTGCTGATTATTTTCTTTACTTTGTAGTAAATGTTTAGCTTGATGCAATTCCACTTGCCTATTGTTGCTTTTGTTGCCTGTGCTTTTGGTGTCATATCTGAAAATTCGGTGAGCAGACCAATTTCAATAAATTTTCCCTGTGATTTCTTCTAATATTTTTTACAGTTTCAGTTCTTATGTTTAAGTCTTTTATCCATTTTGAGTTGATTTTTTTTGAGACTGAGTCTCACTCTGTTGCCTGGGCTAGAGTGTCGTGGCATCACCCTAGCTCACAGCAACCTCAAACTCCTGGGCTCAAGTGATCCTCCTGCCTCAGCCTCCCGAGTAGCTGGGACTACAGGCACGCACCACCGCACCCAGGTAATTTTTTCTATTTTTAGTTGCTTAGCTAATTTCTTTCTATTTATAGTAGAGACGGCGTCTCACTCTTGCTCAGGCTGGTCTCGAACTCCTGAGCTCAAGCAATCCTCCCGCCTTGGCCTCCCAGAGTGCTAGGATTACAGGCGTGAGCCACCACACCCGGCCTTGAGTTGATTTTTATATGTTGTGAGATAAGAGTCCAATTTTATTCTTCTACACGTGGATGTCCAGTTTTCCCAACACCATTTATTGAAGTGACTATCCTTTTCCAATTGTGTTTCTTGGCACCTATGTGGAAAATGAATAGACCATAAATATATGAATTTATTTCTGGGATTTCTATTCTGTTCCACTGATATATGTGTCTGATTTATGCAAATACAATACTATTTTGATTACAGTAGCTTTGTAATAGATTTTGAAGTCAAGAAGCATGATGCCTCCAGATCTGTTCTCCTTGCTCAAGATTTCTTTGGCTGTTTGGGTCATTTGTGGCTCCATATGAATTTTAAGATTGTTTTTTCTATTTCTATAAGGAATGCCAATATTGGGATTTTGATAGGAATTGCATTGAATCTGTTGATCAGTTTGGGTAGTATAGACATTTTAACAATATTAATTCTTCCAATCCATGAACACAAAATGTCTTTCCATTTATCTGTATCTTCTTTAATTTCCATAATTAATGTTTTATAATTTTCAGTGTACAAATCTCATCCTTCTTTGATTAAGTTTATTCCTAAGTATTTTATTATTTTTGTTGCTTTTGTGAATGAAATTGTTTTCTTAATATCCTTTTTGGAAAGTTTTATATGTTCATTTTGTATCCTTCAACTTTACTGAATTTGTTTATTAGTTCTAATTAGATTTTCTCTTGTGACTTTGGGTTTTCTATGTACATGTCATGTCATCTGTAAACAGAGATACTTTTACTTGTTACTTTCCAACTTGGTTGCTTTTTATTTCTTTTTCTTGTCTAATTGTTCTAGCCAGAACTTCCAGCACTGTTTTGAAAAGAAGTGGCAATATTAGGCATCCTTGCCTTGTACCAGATCTTAGAGGTAAAGTTTTTATTTTCCCCCATTGATTATGATGTTACCTGTGGGATTTTCATGTATGGCCTTTATTGCATTGAGGTAAGTTCCTTCTATACCTATTTTGTTGAGAGTTTTAATCATGAATGAATGCTGAAGTTTGTCAGATGCTTTTTCTATGTTTATCGACATAATCATGTTATTTTTTCTTTCATTTTGTTAATGTAATATATCACATTGATTGATTTGCATATGTTGGATATCCTTACATTCTAGAAATAAATCCCACTTTGCCGTGATGTATGTTTCTTTCAACGTGCTGTTGAATTCCATTTGCTAGTATTTTATCGAGGATCTATGCATCTATGTTCATCAGGGATATTGGCCTATAGTTTTCTTGTGGTGTCTTTGTCTGGTTTTGGTATCAAGTTGATGCTGGTCTCATAAAATGAGTTTTGAAATATTCTCTCTTCTTGTATTTTTTGGAAGAGTTTAAGAAGGATTGGCATTAATTCTCTTTTGAATGCTTGGTAGTATTTATCCGTGAAGCCATCTGTCCCTTGGCTATTTTTTTGTTGGGAAGTTTTTAACTACTGACTCACTCTTCTTATTTGTTATTGGTCTGTCCAGGCTTTCTGTTTCTTTTCATTATAGTTCTGATATATTGTATGTTTCTAGGAATGTATCCATTTCTTCTAGGTTATCCACTTTGTTGACATAGAGTTATTTATAATAGTCCCTTATGATCCCTTTTATTTCTGAGGCATTTACTATAATGTGTCCTTTTTCATTTCTGATTTTATTTATTTGGGTTTTCTCTCTTTTTTTCTCTTAATCTACCTAAAGTTTTGTCAATTTTGTTTATCTTTTTCAAAAACTAACTCTTAGTTTTTTCAACTATTTATTGTTTTTCTATTTTCTACTTCATTTATTTATGCTCTGACTTTTATTATTTACTTCCTTCTGCTGATTTGAGGCTCATTTTGTTCTTCTTTTTCTAGTTCCTTGTAGTGTAAAGTTGTTTATTTAATACCTTTCTTCTTTTTTAAGGTAGTCATTTGTTGCCATAAACTTCCCTTTTAACACTGCCTTTGTGGCATTCTGTAGGTTTTCTTGTGCTATGTTTTTGCTTCCATTTATCTCAAAAGACTTTTAAATTCCCCATTTGATTTTTCTTTGACCCCATTGTTCAGAGTGTGTTGTTTAGTTTTCACATATTTGAGAATGTTCCCGTTTTCTTGCTGGGATTGATTTCTAGTTTCATTCCACTGTGGTCAGAAAAGATACTTGGAATAATTTCAATCTTCTTGAAATTATTTTTGTGACCTAATATGTTATTTATCCTGGAGAATGTTCTGTGTGTACTTGAGAAGAATGTGTATTCTTTCACTGTGGGTGGAAAGTTCTGTATATATCTGATGAGCCATTTGGTCTATAGTGTTGTTTGTTGACTGTTTCTGCATTGATTTTCTGTTTACATGCTCTATCCATTATTTTATGTGGGGTAGTGAAGCCTCCTGCTATTAGTGTATTGCTGTCTATTTCTCCTTTCAGATCTGTCAATATTTACTTTGTATATTTAAGTCCTCTGATGTTGGGTGACTATATATCTATATTTGCTATGTCTTCCTGTTGAATTGACCCTTTTATCACTATATAATGACCTTCTTTATCTCTAGAGATAGTATTTTACTTAAAGTCTATTTTGTCTGATATAAGTACAGCCAGCTCTGCTCTATTTTCATTATCATTTCCTTAGGATTGCTTTTTCCATTTTTCCATCCCTTCACTTCCAGACTATGTGTTTTTTTAATGTTAAAGTGAATCTCACGTAAATAGCACATTGCTGGATCTTGTTTTTTCACCTATTCAGGCACTCTTTGACTATTTTTTTTTTTTTTTGAGACAGAGCCTCACGTTGTTGCCTGGGCTAGAGTGCCATGGTGTCAGCCTAGCTCACAGCAACCTCAAACTCCTGGACTCAAGCAATCCTCCTGCCTCAGCCTCCCAAGTAGCTGGGACTACAGGCATGTGCTACCATGCCCAGCTAATTTTTTCTATATATTTTTAGCTGTCCAAGTAATTTCTTTCTATTTTTAGTAGAGACTAGGTCTTGCTCTTGCTCAGGCTGGTCTCGAACTCCTGACCTCTAGAAATCCTCCTACCTCTGCCTCCCAGAGTGCTAGGATTACAGGCATGAGCCACCGTGCCCGGCCTTATTCTTTGACTTTTGATTGGGAAGTTTAATACATTTACATTTAAAGTAAGTATTGATAGGTGAGGAGTTACTATTGTCATTTTGTTAATTGTTTTCTGTCTGTTTTATAGTTGTTTTGTCCTTCTCTTCCATTCTTGCTGTCTTCCATTGTTATTTAATAATTTTTGGTAGAGATTTGCTTTGATTCTTTTTGGTTTATCTTTTGTGTATCCATTATAGATTTTTTTCTTTGTGGCTACCTCAAGCCTTGCATAAAATGTCTTGTAGTTGTAATTATTTTAAGTTCATAACAACCCTATTTCAATTGCATTAAAAAACTCTACACTTTTTCTTCTCCCAACTTTATGATTTTATAGTCAGTGTTTGCTTATTTTTACATTGTATACCAAAACAAATTTTCATCTTTTAAATTTCACATTATGGCTAAAAATAATTTATGTACCACCACTACAGTGCTACATTATTCTATATTTGTCTATATATATTTACCATTACCAGTGATATTTATGCTTTGATATGCTTCTTCATTGTTGTTTAGTGTGTTTTCTTTTCAATTTGAAGAACCCCCTAAACACTTCTTGTAAGGCAGATCTAGTGCTGATGAACTACCTTAGTTTTTGTTTGTCTAGGAAAGACTTTGTCTCTTTTTCATTTTTAAAGGATAATTTTACTGAGTATAGTATTCTTGGTTGAAAGTTTTTGTCTTTCACTATTTGAATGTATTATCCCACTCTCCTAATTTGCAAGGTTTCTGCTGAAAATTCTGTTAGTGGTCTAGTGGAAGGTTCCCTTATATGTGATGGGCCACTTTTCTCCTGTTACTTTCAAAATTCTTTTTGTCCTTCACTTTTAACAATGGTGATAATGTGTCTTGGTGTAGTGCTCTTTTTGTTAATACTACTTAGGATCCTTTGTGCTTCATGAACCTGGATGCTTATTTCCCTCCCAAGATTTGGAAACTTTTTAGTCATTATTTCTTTAAATAAGCTTTCTCTTCTTTCTCTTTCTCCTCTCCTTTTCAGAATTGTATGATGCAAATATTGACTTGTTGATGGTTGTCCCATAAATCCCATAAGCTTTCTTCACTCTTTTTCATTCTTTTTCCTTTCCTTCTCTGACTGGATAATTTCAAATGGCCTGTCTTCACATTCACAGATTCTTCTGCTTGATCAAATCTACTGTAAATAGAATCTCTATTGCATTTTTTATTTCATTCATTGTACTCTTCAGCTCCAGAATTTCTGTTTGTTTTCTTATTATTTCAATCTCTTTGTTGAACTTCTCATTTTGTTCATGCATTGTCTTTCTGGTTTTACTGTCTTCTTTCTTCTCTTGTATTTCACTGAGGCTTTTTAAAAACAATTATTTTGAATTCTTTGTCAGGAAATGTATAGCTCTCAATTTCTTTGAGGTTGGTTACTAGAAATTTATCATGTTTCTTTGGTGATATCATGTTTCCATAGTTGTTTGTGTTCCTTATAGCCTTGTGCTGATATCTGCACATTTTAAGTAGCAGTAGCAGTCACATCTTAGAGACTTCATGGATTAGCTACAGTGGGGAAAGGGTTTCCTTTATGTGTGGGTGCAAAGGACCAGCTAGGTAGGCTGCAGTGGCTCTAGTTCCATAAGGAAACAGTGGCATAAACCCCATGCAGCTCTGGCAGCTGAGGTCAGTGTTGGCAAAGACTACAAAGGTCCTGGGAAGTAAAAGATGTGTGTGTTCATGGTGGTGGCGAGGGCAGTGAGAGTCCTTGCTAGGGAAGACTGATGGGGTTCTCTGGCTCTCCTTTTCCCCTATGAGCATTAGTTATGACCAAGGAAATCCTTCTTGGTGCTGTAGTCTGGGGCACAGGTGTGTGTGCAGTGGAAGTACCACCAAGGCCTGGGGCCTGGGTGATGGGTGTGTGTATGGCAGTGGCAGTGCCATGGTCCAGGGCACAGGCATGCACTCAAGGGTGCTGCAGCAGAGAAGGGGTTTGACAGCTCCATCCTCAGTTGTGCAAAGTATCATGGACTTTAGGCAGCTCCACCAGCTGAGGTTAGTGTTGGCAAAGACTATTGGGGACCTTGGTGGTGAAAGCTACTGGGGTCTTCCTGTACTCCTTTTCTGCCATAGGGGAAGATCACAGCCAAAAAGTATACCTCTTGGTGCCAATCTGTGCTGGATTGGGGAACAGACTGATGCAGGTATTATAAAATGCTTCCTACACTTTTCTATGTGGCCATCCTTAGTTTTTGTGCTCCATTATGTTGCTGCAGCTGCTTCATTGTACTCCAGAGTTCTTCCAGAACTATTTTAATAAGTGGGTAGTTGTTAAATGATTATTTTGTTGTGGAAATGTGGGCTGGGACCTCCTAGTTTGCCATCTTACTGAAGTCATTCCCAGGAGATAATTCTAATGGTAAAGAAAACCATTATTCAAGGAGTATATTATTGCCTTTGCAATAGTACCCCAGCTGTACCAAACACTGCTACCAAAATCATCAAGGAAACATTTTATCCCCAAGGATTTGGCATCCACTGGATCTCTAGTGAGAAAGTCACATTTATATCTCTACTTTGGAGGGTGCTGTCAAAGCCCTCCACATTTGCGTCCATCTGTCACCCTCTGCAGATAGGTGACCTGGTGGATCCTTTAAGTGAACTCTCAGAGGCATCCCTCTGTGATACATTTCTTATGCACAGTAGGTACATTTTTTGCTGACCTATTTAGAGTGAGATTCACATATATCCAGTCACTGCACTCCTTCAAAAGGCACAACAGCTTCCAGAGAAATCAGTTTTTCACTTTTCTATTTACACTTCCATTATTCCAGTGGCTGGCCAGAACCTAGATGATATCAAGGCCACTCAACAGAACCTGTAATTCCCCTCCTCCAGGTGTGCTTAGGATGAAAACTAGAAAGATACTGGCCCATTTCTCAGTCCATAGGGTGCTTTTCCTCCTGCCTATGCCCTCAGATGAAGAATGCCTATCTGGGACCCTTAAAGACAAAAGAGATGGTGACTTTAATGGCGTTTCTACTCTGTCTCCTCTCTTGCATATTTCACCATTGTCTATTTCTTTTGGATTATCCCTCAACAACTGGCCTAACTACTCAAGATAGTAAATAGAATGCGTTGTAGGAAACACAATTGCTCACTGTACAGCCATTTCCTCTAAAAACTCCTTGCATGCCCATGCTACTACAGTTACCTGTCTTGAGGCTCAGGAATTAGTATAGGCTTCATGCCTCACCACTAGCTTCTAATATCTCTTCCCCTTGGCTGCTTTCAGACTATTTTTACTGGCTGGAGCCTGCTAATATTGTGAGATCTGAATGTGTATATCTCTTCCCAACTCTGCATTCAGTGATGTCACATTGGTAGCTTGAATTCATCCATGATAAAAGTATTAACACTACAGAAATTGTCAAACACTGCAAATCAGACTTTTCTCCTGTCCATAGAGCCAGTTGTTACACATTGACCAGAAAATCCCTGCTTGTACCTTACTTTCCCATTTTTGACAAGTCTTATTTGGCTTTTTTACCTGGCACAGATATTTTCCTTTTTTTCTGAACCTACACTTATTAAGGAAGTTGCTTCATGGAACTGTTCTTTGATTCCAAATATCACATCAAGGAGCAGGAGGCATCCCACTTCTTCAGCTTGCCCAGGCATAAGGGATATCCCTCTGATCAGAACTGCAGTAACCTTTCTGACTCAACTTGTCAGAGGCAAGGTGTCAGACAAGCTTTAGAGTCCACTTGGCTCCTGGGGGCTTTTATTTGCATTTCACAGAGGAGGGCTGTGGCACTGGTGTATATAGACACTCTGCCAAGTGTCAGCCCAGCGCTGAAACTGTGGAATTTCAGTATTCAATCCTTAGCTGTTGCTGCCCAAAACTTCCACTCCTATAGAAAATCACAGGAAAGTAGAATTCCTAGTGGTTGTCCTTTCCACTGAAGACATTCTGATCCAGGATTGTAGGGAAAATTATGTGTATTATTACATTTCTGCACTTTTGATAGGCAGATAATGAAAACGATAACACGTTCATATAGCACTCACTATGTACCATATGTTAACTAATTTAATCCTAACATTAACCCTAAAATGGATATGATTCTATACCCATTTTAAAGATGAGGACACTGAGGCATAAAATGATAAGTAACTTACCTAAGTTCACACAGCCAGTAAGCAGCAGTGTCAAGATGTTTACCCAAGCAGTCTGCCTCTAGATCTTATGCTCTTAACCACTACATTATGTTGCCTACTAACATACAAATGTGGGCAAGTTTCCTGCTATGGCTCAATAGTACACCCCTCAACGGAGCCAACATGTGCTTAACACTTCCATCTGAGATCTTTTCTGAGCAATGGATTTCTGTTATGCTAGTGATTTTTCAGTTTCTGGCATGAGGCTGAAATTAAATGATTTTCCTCATGCACATACTTCTGAGATGATCTCAAGGGTACGGATAAAAAGCCCCCCAGCATTTCAAAACTGGCAGACCCATTAATGGTCCACCTGCATTTTCCACTGCAGCTGTCAACATTCCCCCTCAAACCCACACTAAAATCAGCTGTCTACACACATCACTCATTGACAACTGCGGAGTGTATGTTTCCAAAGGCTGAGAAAGCACCTGTGCCTATTTCCCAGAGGGGCTGGTCCAGTCATGTGTTCTAGAAGTGGCTTGTACTGGCTCATGGGAGCTAATTGTTCAATTTTTAAGAATGTTGTGAACTGGTTGTGAAACAAAGCCATTATTAAAAATTAAATCATATAAACTTACAATTAAATTATATAAAACAAAGGTAACAAATATTCAAAATCCATCATTTTTAGTTATTTTACTACATTTTTTATCACTATACTGTTAAGGTTATTTATGGCTATTGTATCTGTAGGGTGGAAATATTAGTAGCATATAATGATGTGTTACTGCCTATCTCTTCCCAACCCCATGTTCAGTAATGCCATGTTGGCAGCTAGAAGCTTGATGGTTTGAACTATGGTAGCAATGCTTATACCGTAAATATCATCCAACAGTACAAATAGGGCTTCTCTTTTTTTGGAGAGCTGATGGTTAACGTTTGCCATGACACCATAGTCCCTGTGTCCTGACTTATACTGGCATTTCCCAACAGGGACACACTCATCCCAACAGCATGGAACATACCAGGCCCATGTGCTAACACGTGTGAACTCATAGTAGCAAGTGTGCTTTTACCTCCAGATCAAGGCTTTGAAGTTCCCACCTCCCCAACATAAAGCCTCACTGATCTGAGATGGTGTAGCAATACTAGTCAGTCCACAAAAGTCTATCTGCTTCCTTCCATGCACACTGTTTTAGGTGCTGGTGACACAGCTGTGACCAGAAGAGATGAAATCTCCACCCTCTTGGAGTTTTAATTCTGGTTAGAGTGAGGAAAATAGAAAATAAAGTAAGAAAACATAAATAACATGATTTCATGCGGTTCATGTGATAGACATAGGGAAGGGAGCAGCTACTTTAGATTGGGTGATTAGGAAAGGCCTCTTTGATGGGGTGACATTTAAGTTGAGGTCTGAATGATATGAAAGAAGCATCTATGTGGCAACCCGGAGGAAATTGTTTCAAGCAGAAGGAATAGCATGTGCAAAGGCCTTGAGGCAGGAATGAGACATGCTTGCTTCCCTCCTAGTAGTTTAGAGGGCAGGTTCTGGATTCAATCCACCTGGGACTGTTACTGGCTCTGCCATCTCCTCTGTGACCCTAGGAAAATCATTTTACTTCTCTGTGCTTACGTTTTCTTATCTTTAAAACAGGTGTATAATAGAACAAGAATCATAAGTAGTTATGGGACTTAAATTAAATAATGCATGTAAAGTGCTTAACACAGTACCTGACACACAGTACATAATCAAAACGTGTCACCTATTATTACTATTATTATTGATACCACTGACAGGTACTAATTGTGAAGGGGATGAGTAAACACAGAGACATGCCATTAAGCTGCACATGGAAGAAAATATCTAGAGGCTGGTGTAGTCCACTATGCACTGTCTACCTTTCCCTTGGGCCCTCAGCCTTTCTTGGCTAGAAGTCTCCACAGTGGTTATCTCTTGGAAAGCTCAGGATTTTCCCTTTATAAGAAAACGATACAATTAACCAGTGCTTCATGTGCCCCATCAGTCCTGGATCACATAGAACACTGCCCGTCATGAGGTGTTTTCTGACAGTGAGTAGGGAATCTGCCCTTTTGCTGAAGTTCCTCCATTCCATTCACCCTGGACTCCAGGCCTCAGGTTACTGCTCACTTCATCTATTTTATCTTAGAGGCCAAGAAAAAGACACCAATTTGCTTCAGTTGTCCATTCACTCCCCTTGATGAAACTGCAGGTTTCTTTCTAACTTTGAAAAATGCAGCATTCTATCTTTACTTGGATGCCAATGAACTCAACATGATCATTGCTATGTGTTCATGCTCATTTCTAATATCTAAGACAAGCTCTGTGAGGCACGATTATGAAATTGGACCTCTGAGGACCTACGATTGTGTTCATTTCCTGGAAAGTGATAAGTGGAAGTTGTGCCTCAGCTAAGATAAATTTGCTGTAATACTATTTGGCCTGAGCAATGTCCTGAATATCTTCTAGCACCTAGTGGAATGGAAAAGAACGTAGCATTTGACAGTGGTTTAGCATAGGTGTTCAGAGTATGGGCTCTATTGTCAAACTACCTTGGTTCAAATCCAAGCCATTCCAAACACTGCCTATATGACCTATGAGTAAATACTTATCCTTTCTGTGTCTTAGTTTTCTAATGTATAGAATAGGGATAAAAAGAGGATTAGATTCATAAGACGTTCTCAATAAATGTTACCCATTATCATTTTAATGATCACCATCTTATGTGACCTCCTGCACAGACAGTCTGTTCTCTATCTGGATGATATCCTATTTTATTTTCTGACCAGCTTTCAAAAACAAAGCAAAACAAAATAAAGCAAAAACATGGTCTGGCATGTCCAGCCTGCAGTGTCATTACCTTGAGCCCACACTGAAAAGCGTAGATTCCAAAGTTCAGAGGTGAAATTCTTAAACAAATTCTTGTCTGGCCAATATGTCAACCACCCAGAAGTACTACCCCTTTAAGCCAATCAAAGATGTCCATAGATGCCTAAGATTCACTGTGTTAGTCCACTTTGCATTGCTATAAAGGAAATACCTGAGTCTGCATAATTTATAAAGAAAAGAGAAAAAGAAGAGATTTATTTGGCTCACAGTTCTGCAGGCTGCATGAGAATCATGGTGCCATCATCTGCTTCTGGTGAGGGCTTCAGGAAGCTTCCAATCAAGGGGGATGGTGAAGGGGAAGCAGGTGTGTCACAAGTGAGAGAAGAAGCAAGAGAGAGAGGAAGGGGTGCCAGGCTCTTTTTAACAACCAGCTCCCACACAAACTAATAGAACAAGAACTCACTCATTACCATGTGTAGGGCACCAAGCCATTCATGAGGGATCTGCTCTCATGACCCAAACACCTCCCACTTGGCCCCACCTTCAACACTGAGGATCAAATTTCAACATGAGATTTGAGGGGACCGACCCTCAAACCATAACATTCACCAAGTACTGCTGAGAATTTATCCATCATTTCTCTGCCTTAATATTGTTAATGATGGACCTTTATTTGAGGGGAATGAGTTCCTCTAATCTCTCATCATAGCCATGGCCATAAAGAGACTCTGTTCACCTCTGCTCATATTCTGGTATATCCAAGTAGGCCATACCCTAGCAAAGTTGATTCCTCCAGCATCATTGCAGGGGGCTGTTCTATCACAGAAGAATCCCAGTATCAGTGCTCATTTCCACTGTGTCTGATTCTCCAGGAAGCTTGTTCTGGACATCATCAATGTATTTATTTGCAAAAGAAAGCTAATTGCCATGAAAGCTCTCTTAGAAGTATGTTATCACTTCATCAAGGCACAAAACACATGATGACAGAATACTCAGATCACTGAAGTCTAGGGCAACTGAGGCACAGTGGCTGCTTACTGCTTGTTTACCTTCTAGGCACACTAAATAACATGGAATTTTGTGGTTATTGAGACCCAGCTACAACCAGCAGAGGTGATTCAGCATGGACCACAAAAAGTTGACTATATAGAGTGGCACCTCACTGGGTGGTAAGGAATGCCCATGTTATGACATTACTCACTCCAGCTATCCACTGTAGCTCATCCCAAGCCTTAAATGCAGGGCCTATGGGAAACCCTGCAACTGATATGATACTCTCCAATAGACTAAAAACTTGGCATCTGTATCCAGGTCAAAGATAAGTCCAGTCAATCCAAAGACCAGTTTCTCCTACTCCTGACACCAAAAAGTTCCTGAGACACCATCACACTCAAGTTCATTTCCAAGCTGGCCTTTTTCACAGCCATAAAATCATCTTGATGAATGTCGTAACAAAAAATTCATATTATATCCTGACTCTGACTTCCATATATAACAGCCATGCATTCATTTAATCAATAAATATGCATTAAATACCTATCATTCTGGAACTGTGAAAAAAGTATTAGAAAGGAGCAGCAAGGTCCTTGACCACATGGATGTTATGGAGGGGTGGGGAGGAATAATAAATAAATAAGTAAATCTGTAGATGTTGATAAATTCTACCAAGTAAATTAACAAGGTTATGTTAAAGGAAGTAATTAGTAAGAGTTAACTCTATACAACTGATCAGGAAAGTGTTCTTTGAGGTAAGACCTAAACAATGAAAGGGAACAAGCTATGCAAACAACATTTCAGGCAAAAGGAAGAGCAAGAGCAAAGGTCCAATGGCAAGAAAGGGCTTAGGTTTCAGGAACAAAAAGAAGAGGCTGAAGTATGGTGAGTTAGTTGAAGATGTGAAATAAAGATGTAAAGGTAGGCAGAGGCCACCACTACCTTATTATTTTACAAGAGCCTTAGCCTCTGTGGACTTCCCAGCCATCTGGCCCAGCTTCATCCATCTGTGTATCATCCACCTACAGACTGAGTCAAAGAGTTTAATCAGTCCAATGCTAGAAGAATTTCTCTGCTGCTATACCGCCTACCAGCCACATGACTGATCCACCTACTTCACCACAGCAGAAGTTGCCTATGATAACTCACGATATTCCTGCTTCGGAAACACCTCCTTTCACAGCTATAGTCTTAGCCTTCACTCCTTTTTTCACTTCTAGCATCAGGGGCATCCTTGTAGCCAGTTTGTAACATGGGGGAGCTGCAGAATGCTTAGAAAGTCCCCTAGGTCACTTTCTAATGGGCCAAATACCAGTATAAAGGGTAGATCTACTGGTACTGGCCATGGGTTAAGGAAAGGACAATTGAAAACTTAATATGGAAGATCATGTTTGGGTTGCCTCTGGGCATATATGCATCATGGAAGCTCAGGGATCCCTGCCTGGGAACTTTCAAGATATCTGTCGTCAACTCTGTAGGTTTCTGACACCAAGATCTTTCCTATTCCATACTCTTTGGTAAGCATCCATCTTGTTCTACACATGTTACCTACTACACCTGACCCAGCAGGATCTTGTCTTCCATTCTGACCCAGATGACTTAGAATGAAGACCATTAATGTGTTATAGAGAGAGGAGGTATGGGGCTCATGTTGATAGTATGGTGAGATCTATTTCTGGCCTGTTGGTATGGTAACAGCCAAAGGACTGGGCTTGGTAATCTGGGTCTCACCTCTGGTTAACAACAGGCCAGAATTCATAAGGCAAATTTGGGAAAATCTGCCATTTCTGAGAAGGAGTCTGGAAGAGAATAGTGCCTACTCTGCTGTTGTCTATTTTAATGCTTCCAAAAGAACCATGACAGTGGTCATGGAACCTGGATGAAAAGCCACCAAAGTCACCTGCATTCCAGCACGATTGTTGCTTCAAGCCTTAGGCCCCCCCTACCAGGGTACACAACTTCTCTTGCTGATCTCATTCTGTTCCCATCTTTTTTTTTATTTCATCATATAATGGGGGTACAAATATTGTTAGGGTTAC
>VBSM01003151.1:6568031-6610150 GCA_008086735.1 Cheirogaleus medius | reverse complement strand
TAACTATTATTGCTTTATAGTACAGCTTGAAGTCAGGAAGACTGAAGCCTCCCATCTTTCTTAAATTCATATTTTCATTCCCCCTCTTGGTTTAGACCTGTGTGGATTAGCAACTTGATTTTGGACTGTCTTCGTGGTTCTGACTTGAAATATCCTTAGGACAATTCTTCAAGTAACCTCCCCTGGACTCCACTTAGTGCAATAATAGTATTATAACACTGAAAAAGAAGAAAAGTACGAGGAGAAGGAGAGAAGTCAATATTGATTGAGCTATTACTAAGTATCAGGCATTGTGCTATGCATTCTATGTTTTTTATCTTAATTACACTTCAAAAAACTCTATAAAATACTTACTATTATTATCCCTATTTATAGCTGAGAAATGTGAGGCTCACTAAGGTTAAGTTACTTGCCAAAATTATATTGGTAGACAGAGACACAGAACTAGGATTCCAACCTAGATTCATTTGACTCCAGAGCCCATGCCCTTAGCCATACTCTATCCTTGCCACATGCCTAGCCAGGCCTGCGGCAGAAAAGGGGAGTCAGACACGTGATAGCCAACTTTAATATTGCACCTCCTCCAAGTGTGGCCAGCACGATCATACCCAAGACTATGGGCACTGCATACAAGGCTGCTATTGAGTCCTTCAGTGAAGGAAAATTCTTCTAGATTTGCCTCCCTCCTACCTCTGCAAACCTCCTGTCTTGCCCCTTTCCTGGTTACCTTTGTGTAACATGAATCCAGATCCATTCATGTTTAGTAACTGGGTAGCACTAAAGATTAATACTTCCAATTATTGGAGGAAGGCTAAATCTCAAAAAAAGAAAAAAAAATACAGAGTTGAGAGGCATTCTTGCCCCAACACAGGCTCAAGAGTACCATAATCTGCTCGGTAGAACCCACTGGAACCAAGGACCTTGTGTGGTTTCTTACTAGCACCCATTGGAGTTGGAGGGCTGTACTTGTAATGCAGTTTGTCTGTTCATGTCGTCTGCATGTACCTAGAGCATGGATGCCATCCCTACCATCTGTAAATTAATAACTCATGCTTCCAGCCACCTTGTGAGGGCATAGCAATGACAGATACCTCCTGCTGGGCAAGCTCATATAAAGGTGAATTTGACAGCGTACATCAAAAGGCATTTTCCATGGTCAATTTTTATCAAATATGGTTAAACTATTAATGACACACAAATTAGATCATGCCACTACTCGGCTTAAATCGTTCAATAGCTTACCCTTGTTTACAGGGAAATGTCTAAATGAGTTAGCATAGCTTCTAAGGCCCTCTATGATGGTGGATTTTAAATGTTTTTCACCAGGACCAACAGCAATAACTACATTTTACTCACTGTCATCATTTCCCCTTGGTCATCCAAGTTTTCGGTGCTAGAAGTCCACAACTTTTGGCTACTTTCTCACAAAACCATGTTTTTCCCTTTATATTCTGCCCTTTTCCTGAGCCCTATTGTACCTGTCAATCCTGGGCCGAGATCCCAAGAAGTAATTTCACTCATGAAAGCAGACCTGCCTCTGGAGCCCACGTACCTATCAAGTACCCATATCCCTCTGTAAGCCATAGCACTTGGCCTTCTGTTAAGTATGTGGGAAACTTGTACTATTAATATACAGCTTAATTGTTAAGAAAAGAAGTTTTGGGATTAATCAGACCAGAGTTTAAATCTTGGCTCTGCCTTTCATTAGCTGTGTGACACTCTTTCTCTTAATTTCCTTTTGTAAAATGCAGATGATGATAACCATTGCGTCTATCTCATAATGATGCTATGAGAATTATATGAACCTGTTCATATAAATCACTCAGGGTCTTATCAGTAATCTAGCTTGATTTCCTGATCCTTATAAGTAAGGGTGCAGGCTCTGCATTCAGACAGACCTGGGTTCAGATTCCAGCTCTTCCATTTGTTACCTGTGTGACTTTTGGCAAACTATTTATCCTCTGAGCCCTTTTCTTTACCTGCAAAATCAAGGTAATAACAGAGTTGTTGAGGAGATTAAATAATGCATAGAAAAGCACTAGCATAGATTCTGGCACATAATAAATACTCAATAAATGCTGCTTATTAGTACAATGTAATAAACATTGTTATTACTATTATTATCATGATGATATGTTGAGGGAGTCATCAGGCCTTCTACCTTCACCAAGGAAGACTCAGTGCTCTTTTTTTATTTTTATTTTTTATTGTAGTAAAATATACACAAAAATTTATGATTTTAGCCATTTGAAAGTGTATAATCAGTGGCATTAAGTGTACTTACAATGTTGTGCAATCATACCACTATCTAGTTGCATAACATTTTTATCACCCCACATGGATTCTCATACCTATTAAGCAATCACTTCTCATTTCTCCCCCACTCCATTCCTTGGCTAATGATAATTTCTTTTCTGATTTGCTTATTCTGGATGTTTCATATAAATGGAATCATACAATATGTAATCTTTTGTGACTAGCTTCTTTCACTTAAGAAAGTATTTTAAAGGTTCATCCATGTTGTACCATGGATCAGTACTTCACTCTTTTCTTGACTAAATAATACTCTATTGTATGGATGTACCACAATTTATTTATCAGTCATCTGTTGATGGATATTTGTGTTGTTTTCACTTTTTGGCTACTGTGAATAGTGCTTTTGTTATCGGCTGTGTATAAGCATTTGTTGGAGTACCTGTTTTTAATTCTTTGGGGTGGAACCTGGGGGGGAATTGCTGGGTCATATGGTAATTCCTTGTTTAACTTATCAAGGAACTGCCAGACTGTTTTCCACAGTGGTTGTGTCATTTTACATTACCACCAGCAATGAATGAGGGTTCCAATTTTTTCGCATCCTCACAGACAAATTTTGTTTTCCGTTTTTGTTGTTGTTGTTGTAGCCACCTAGCAAGTATGAAGTGATATCTCATTGTGGTTTTGATTTGTATCTCCTTAATAACTATTGCCATTGAACATATTTTCATGTGTTTGTTGGCCATTTGTATATCTTCTTTGGAAAAATGTCTATTCAAATCATGTAAATCTTTTATTTAATTGGGTTGTTTGCCGTCCTGTTGTTGCATTGTTAGAGATCATTATATATTCTGGATACAAGAATCTTATCAGATATATGATTTGCAAATATTTTCTCCCATTTTGTGGCATGTCCTTTTACTTGTTGATAGTATGCTTTGATGCACAAGTTTCTAATTTTGATGAAGTCCAGTTTATCCATTTTTTCTTTCATTGTTTGTGCTTTTGGTGTCATATCTAAGAAACCATTGCCAAATCCAAAGACGTGAAGGATTCATGTCCCCTATGTTTTCTTCTAAGGGTTTTATAGCTGTAGGTCTTGTATGTAGGTCTTTGATCCATTTTGAGTTAATGTTTGTAACATATGGTATAAGGATCCAACTTCATTCTTTTGCATGTGGATATCCAGTTGTCCTAGTACCCTTTGCGGAAGAGACTATTCTTTCCCTATTCAATGATCTTGGCACCTTTATAAAAAATCAATTAACCATAGATATATGAGTTTCTTTTTGGGCTCTCAATTCTAATCCATTGATCCACATGTCTATCCAATGCCAGTAACACACTGTTTTGATTACTGTAACTTTGTAATAACTTTTGAAATCAGGAAGTGTAAATCTCCAACTTTGTTCTTTTTTCCAATATTTTTAGTATATTTGGAGTCTCTTACAATTCCATATAAATTTGAGTATCAGCTTTTACATTTCTGCAAAAATAAGACTATTGGGATTTTGATAGGGACTGCACTGAATCTGTATATCACCTTGGGGAATATTGCCATCTAACACTATTGTCTTCCAATACATTAACACAGAATGTCTTTCATTTATTTAGATCTTCTTTAATTTCTTTCAACAATGTTTTGGAGTTTTCAGTGTACAAGTCTTGCTCTTGGTTAAATATATCCCTAAGTATTTTATCCTTTTTGATGCTGTCATAAATGTAATTGTTTTCTTAACTTCCTTTCAGATTGTTCATTGCCAGGATATAGAAATTCATTACTCTCTTGAAGAAAAATATCTCAAAGCTCTGCGTCTTCCAGTACTACTTTAATTTCAGAATTGCCACCTATAATCTCAACTGTATTGGGAAAGTTGACAAGTGGAAGATAGCCTACAAAAATCTCCTAGCTAATCTGAATATACCACTATGCCCTTTGGCCTTTGTAATATCCAGTTAATAAATAACCATTAACAATTTACCAGTATTGTACACCACTACCTGGACAGAGGTTTATTGTCTAGCTGGAGGAAATTCTTAGCTATTCACTCTTTGAACCAACTATGAGAGGTATTTATTTAAAAGCTCTGAAATCTAATTCCTGAGCCAAGATTTATTCAGCCAAAGTGCTTCCATGATGTGAGGGGTCAAGTGACATATGTCAGCCTTGCTAGATATTTACTCACCAAAGACAATCTAAGCCATCTCATCATTCCTTGGGACTTCTTGGGTATTATCAAAGGTTCAATCCTTACTTCTCCACCATGACTGCCTGGCTAACTAAACTCATTACCCAGGAGAGGGATTTATCTGTATCCTGACCCTTTGTATTGACTTCCCACCATTCTGATCACTTCTTTCATTATGTGACCCTAGACAGACAAAACCAATGACTTTTGCATTGCAATGGGAGCCATCCTGTTACAGAACTTAGCAGCCTCCACCTCTACACTTATTTCTCTAGGAAGCCTTTTCTGGAATCAGTGCTGCTTGATCACCAAGGCTACTTGGTGCTGGTCTGTTCTCAGACCTCCACGGGCTAGGCATAAAAGATGGAGACATAAAATCACCCTGCCCCAGATAAATCATTCTATTTTTTTAGCCCATACTCACAATCATCAGCTGAACCCCCAAGTTGTTCTTTGTTTTGGTGGAGTGCTACTCCATTTCTATGAGATCACAGCCTAATTCTAGTAGACTGATGGCAACATGTGGCATATAAACCAGATTTTAGAGCAGGATTTATCAACTGTGGTACTATTAACATTTGGGCCAGAACATTTTTAGTTATGGGGGCCTGTCTTATGCATTATAGGATGTATACCAGCATCCCTGGCCTTTACTCACTAGATGCTAGTAACAACTCCCCCTCATTCATGACAACCAAATATTCCCCCAGGCATTCCAAAATGTGCCCTGAGGAGCAAGCTCACCCCTGGTTAATAACCACTGTATTAGACGAGTACCCTTTCTGCTACATCTCATATCAAAACACAGCTCATTCATTTATCTCAGTGCAACAGAGATGCACTCAAATCACTGCAGTCCATCTCTCAAAACACCCTCTTTCTCTGCAGCCAGATTTTTTACTGCTACTCTTCCACACTCACTAGAGCCATATAATCCTTGTAAGAACTAGGGTTGCCTTGTAAAGCATTCATAAAAGGAGGATACCAATTAGTGTCACACCACCAGGAAGGACATCTGAATGGATCATAACAGATGGTCCTCTTCCAGTCACTACTCTCTATCCCATTTATTCTAGAATCTGGAAGGTTACTATCAGGGACTTTTAAGTGGCAGAAGTTGTCAATTCCAAGATTTCCAGCTCAAGCAGACCTCTTCTGTACATGTGCAACCATTCTTGCCTTACTGCTAGCATGGCAACAAGAGGTCAATAACCTGAGTTGAGAAATGTGAGTTTATTATGCAAGTGATGCTGAATTCAAGAAAAGCTCTAGGAATTGTCACTCAGGAAATGGTAAAGGCCCCAGAAACAATCAAAGAACCTGAGCGACACCCTTGGGGTTGTGCAGTGCACAGCATGCCATAACCGTTTGCAGAGGCACATTCCAGTCTCCAGAATCCTCCCAGACACTTTAGAACCTTCCCCTAAGCAAATCCCCAAGGAATGATGGCTCATTCCACCAGAAGCCTGAAAAGAAGGAGTGGTGCTCTTTACACATCAGTCCCTTTAACTGACCCTAGTGTGCTTGTGCCAGAGGCCCTGGCAAGTATCTCAAGGCAAGCAAATTGCCCCAGACTTTAGCCTGCCTTTCACCTGCGTCCAATGTCACACAACAGCATCCCTGGTCCTACTTACATCTCCTATCTCATCTAGTGCCACTGTCACCTTTTGGTCATCATATTCCAGCCACAGGGTCTCCCTTCTGTTCTTGAACATACCAAGCTCTTTTCTTGCCTTTAGGCCTTTGCACTTGCTGTCCTCTGCCCAAGATGCTCTTTTCCCACACACTTGTCTTCCACCTCATATTCATCTGAAGGTCCCATCTTTAAACTTCCTCAAACAACCTATCCCTAACCCTACAGCTTAAATCGCTATTCCCTCCTGTACCGCTCCTCCACTATTCTCTCTCATGGCACCCTATACATTTCCCTGCATCACTTGTCACACTCATTCAGGTACGTTTCTTTACTGTCTGTTTCACTAGACTGAACTCCAGGAAGGCAGACACAGTGTTAATTTTGCTCACCATTGTATTGTATCCTCAGTGCCTAGCACAGTGCCTGACAGGTGATAGGCCCTCCACAAATATTTGTCAAATAAATGAATGTGTACAAGTTGAAGTTTCTTCCTTGTGAGACATAGATTAAATTAGCTTGAACATTTCATGTTGAAAAGATCAGCTGTCAATGTGCACTTAATTTGATTCCAGTACCTTTTCCATGACTAATTTGATCTACGATGGTTAAACTTTTTGATGAAACACAAATTGGATCATGTCATTACCTTGCTGAAAACCCCTGAATAGCTTGCCATAGCCTACAGGAAAATGTCCAAAAGTATTAGCAGGGCTGACAAAGCCCTCTATGACAGTGGATTTTAAAGGTTTTTTTTTTTTATTGTGGCCCATAGTACAAAATACATTTTACTTTGTAACTCAGTACCCACCTGTAGAAATATGTATGTAAATAGCTAAAACAAAAGTTTCACAAAAGAATCCTTACCTTTACCATACATAATGTGTTATATTTTCTATTCTATTATAGTCCATATTATTTCACAAAATGTTGGTCATGACTCACCAAATTGATTTCCTAACATCATAATGGGTTCCAATCTGCAGTTTGAAAACCACTGCTCTGTGATTTGGCCTCCATTTCCAGCCCCTCCTACAGTGCTGAACTTTTTACATTTCCCCTTATGGGCCATCCATCTCACCTTTATTTATATTGCTCCCACCACCTGTAGGACACTTGTTTTTCAAGACCTAGTTCAACACTCAATGAAGCTGCCTAGCCTCCTGAAGGAGAATCGATCACTCCCTCCTCTGGATATGCCCCACCCTGCCTGTCAGCACCCTATAATAGCATCTATTATCAGAGTCCTTAACACGGTGTGCTATCTGTGGTTACTTGTCTAGTTCCTCTTCAGCACCAGATGGGGGTAACAATGCATTGAGCATCAGAAGGTTCTTAGTCTCTTCTTGCCTAGCAAAGACATTCAGTAGCTATTCAGTAGTTCTTGGAGGTCATGAGGTGCCCTCATTCTGACTCCCAGTTTTCAATCCTCCCTATGCTGTTAATGAATCACTCATGAAAGGGACAGACTTAATTTGAGTTCTAATGGAAAACCATAATGCATTCCCATAGATTGCTGGAATGGAAGATGAGTCCTATAATTTTTCTTCCATGTTATATGTTTACCATTGGGCCTGGTATTCTTCCCCAGATGGGTAGGAGCTGAACAGGGAATGTGACAGATCCCGATAGTGGTGCCCTAGGGGCCTGGGATAGATGTTATAGTTGTTTCAAAGTGTGCCAGGTCAGTACCATTCTGACTTTGGACACTCTTTGTTGGTTTTAGTTCTATTCTTTCTCTTTGTAAATGAAGTTTATAATTGGTTTCCTTGGCTTGACCTTCTGTATTTCATATTTTGAACTCTCTGCTTTGGCTCTTTATGTTCCTGGCTATCTCAGGGTGAGGAAGAGAGGTGTCCTCTGTTTCTCATGACTCCAGCCCTCCACTGGCTCACTTGCCTAACATTCTTAGGCTGGGCCAACCCCAGCCCCTTGAGAGAGGAAGTTCATTGATATAAAAATGGCTAAGACCCAGTCCTTGTCCTCAAGAAGCACACAGTTTATAGACCATGTTGGGCAGCTACAACTTTCCTTAATTAAACATCTCCACTTTTGATGGGTCTTACCCAGCTGGAAACCCTGTCACTCATGGGTCCTGGAATTCTGCATCTTTAGCCAGCGCTGCATTTTATTGCAAATTGTGCCCACAAGTCACCCAAGGTGGCTGCAGAGTCCACCTAGCCAGGCAGAAGTGCAGTTCCCCAGAGATCTCCTGGGAATAGAGATGGGTGAGCTCCCACTGTACTTTCCTCTGTCTGGAGCCTACATCCTAAGATATCAGACCCCTTGTTTCTAAGACAGTAGAGTATCCTGGAAACCACTGACCTATAGTCTCAGAATTTTTGAAGGAAACCTATGAATGAGGCTCCCTACCTCCCCTCCCCAAATCCTAGTACTTACTATGAAAAAGAAGAGAATAAAATTGGGGATGTGCTGAAATGCTTAGAATATCAAAGCAGTGATAACAAAGGATTACAAATGTTTTGCTCAGACCTAGAGTTTCAGAACACCTCAGGGCTCTGAGTATTCATAATCCTCAACCTGGGGGAACCACATGATCCTCTCTAAATCAGGGAGGAAATGAATGAAAGGCAGTCTTTTAGACCTTCTTAGGATTAAACTATTTAATGATTTCCTTTAGAATATTCAATGCCTCAGTGATATATCCATACCTTATAAATGGCATCATCTATAACGGTGGTCCCCAATCCCTTGGCCATGGACTGGTACCAGTCCATGACCTGTTAGGAACTGGGCCACACAGCAGGAGGTGAGCAGCAGGTGGAAGAGCAAAGCTTCATCTGTATTTATGGCTGCTCCCCATCGCTTGCCATCCCTCCACCCCAGTCCGTGGAAAAACTGTCTTGCATGGAACCGGTTCCTTGTGCCAAAAAGGTTGGGGACCGCTGCTCTATGAGACTGAAACTGATTGGTTTCTTCAAGGACATACTGAAATACTCCAAAGATCTGGTCTCCTATGAGTCCCTGATTTAGGCAGTTCTGAAGTGACTACACAAGGACCACTACATATATGGGAAACAATTTGGCATAATTACACATACACCATAGATAAATACTATCTGTATGCTGTTGACTTTCAAATTTGTATCTCCAGCCTGGATCTTTCCTATGAACACCAGACTCATAACTCTGACTGCCTACTCAACTCTTTACTTGGATGTCTTATAAGCACCTCAAATTTAAAATGTCCAAAAATGAACTCCATCTTTACCCCTAAAATCTTGTCCTCCAATAGATTTCTCAATATCAGTTAATGACAAATTCACCTTTCAAGTTGCTCACCTAAAAAAAACTTGGACTCATCTTTGATTTCTCTCTTTTGCACCCCACATCCAGCATGTCAGCAAACCCTGTCTACTTTTAACTTCAAAATATATCCAGGAGCCAACTACTTCTCTCTACTGATACTGTTTCTGCCATGGTCCAAGACTCCATCATTTTTTAACATTCGACTCTATTGAAATATAATCTACATACCATACTATCCACCCATTTGAAGTGCACATTGAATGGTTTTTAGTATATACATAGAGTTAGAAAACCATCACCAAAATCAATTTTAGAACATTTTTATCACCTCCAAAAGAAACCCTGTATGTACTCTTTGTTATTTTTTATTGATATATTATAGTTGTACACGTTTTGGGGACACATGTGATATTTTGATACATGTATACAATGTGTAATGACCAAATCAAGGTAAAAGGATATTTGTAACCTCACATATATATCTTTTCTTTGTGTTGGAAACATTATAATTCTTCTCTTGTAGCTATTTTAAAATATACAATAAAATATTGCTCACCGTAATTTCCCTACTGTGCTATCAAATATTAGAACTTATTCCTTCTATCTAACTGTATTTTTGTACCCTTTAACCAACTTCTTTTCATCCTCCCCTCCCCACTTCCCTTTGCAGCCTCTGATAACCACCATTCTACTTGCTACCTCCATGAGAATGATTTTTTTAGCTTTCATGTATGAGTGAGTACATGCAAAATTTGTCTTTCTGGCTTATTTCACTTCATATAATGACCTTCAATTCCATCCATTTTGTTGCAAAATCACAGGATTTCATTCTTTTTTAATGGCTGAATAATATTCTGTTTTGTATATACACCCTATTTCCTTTATCCATTCATCTGTTGATGGACACTTAAGTTGATTCCATATCTTTGCTATTACAAACAGTGCTGCAATAAGCAGGAGTGCAGATAACTTTTTCATATACTTATTTTGTTTTTTGGGGTAATATATGTATGCCTAGAAGTGGGATTGTTGGATCAAATGATAGTTCTATTTTTTGCCTTTTGAGGAATTTCCATACTGTTTTCTATAATAACTCTGCTGCTTTACACTGTCACCAACAGTGTATGAACATTTCCCTTTCTCCACATCCTTGCCAGCACTTTTTTTTGTCTTTTTGATCGTAGCCATTCTAACTGGGATGAGGTGATATCCCATTGTGGTTTTGATTTGCATTTCCTTGATGATTAGTGATGTTGAGCATTTTTTCATATACTTTTGGCCATTTGTATATCATTGAGAAATGTCTATTGAGATCTCTTGCCCATTTTTTAATCAAATTATTTGGTTTTTTCCTTTGCTTTTTCTTCTTTTTTAAAATTTTTTTGCTATTGAGTTGATTGAGTTCCTTATATAATAATCCCTTGTCAGATGGATAGTATGCAAATATTTTCTCTCATTCTATAGGTTGTCTCTTCACTTTGTTAGTTGTTTTCTCTGCTGTGCAGAAGCTTTTTAGCTTGATGTAATCTCATTTGTCTATTTTTGCTTTCATTGCCTGTGATTTTTGAGATCTTATCCAAAAAGATCTTTGTCCAGAACAATGACCTGTGGCATTTCACCAATATTTTCTTTTAGTAGTTTCATAGTTTCAGGTCTTACATTTAAGTCTTTAATCCACTTTGAGTTTATTTTTTATATGTGGTGAGAGATGATGATCTAGTTTCATTCTTCCACCTATGGATATCTACTTTTCCTAGCACTATTTATTAAATAGACTGTCCCTTCCCCAATGTATGTTCTTGGCACCTTTGTCAAAATTAAGTTGGCTATGTGTGCATGGATTTATCTCTGAGTTCTCTATTCTGTTACATTCAATTGTGTGTCTATTTTTATGCCAGTACCATGCTGTTTTAGTTACTATACCTTTGTAGTATAATTTGCAATCAGATAGTGCGATGTCTCCAGCTTTGTTCTTTTTGCTTAGGATTACTTTTACTGTTCAGGGTGTTTTGGGGTTCCATATGAATTTCAGGATCTTTTTTTTTTTTCTATTTCTGTGAAAACTGTCATTGCTATTTTGATAGGGATTGCATTGAATGTGTAGGTAACTTTGGGTAGTAGAGACACTTTAACAATATTAATTCTTCCAATCCATGATCATGGGATGTTTTTCCATTTGACTATGTCCTTTTCAAATTCTTTCATCGGTGTTTTATAGTTTTTTTCCTTGAAGAGATCTTTCAGTTCTTTAAATCCTATATCCTTTAGCTGTCACCCATCTGTTTGCCCATTCCCCCTACTCCTGCAGCCTTAAACAGCCACTAATCTACTTTTCATCTCTTATAGATCTGTTTCTTCTGGACATTTCATATAAATGGAGTCATATACTATGTGGTCTTCTGTTACTAGCTTCTTTCTTTTAGCAAAATGTTTTTAAGATTCATTCATGTTGTAGCATGGATCAATATTTCACTCCTTTTTATGCCCAAATAATATTCCATTATATATATGTATACTACATTTTGTTTGTACATTCCTCATTTGAAGGACATTGGGGTTGTTTCCATTTTTAAAATATTATAAATAATGCTGCTATGAGCATTCATTTATAAGTTTTTGTGTGGAAATAAGTTTTCATTTCTCTTGGGTATGTGCCTAGGAGTAGAAGTGCTGGGTCATATGGCAACTCAAAGTTTAACCTTTTGAGGAATTTCCAGACTGGTTTTTATCTCCATCATCTTTTGCCTGAATTATTAATATTTCAATAGCTTCCTAACTGTTCTCCCTACTTCTGCCTATGATCCCTTTCAGTTTATTCTTACAAAGTAGCCAGGGTAATGCTGTTATAACCTAAGTCAGATGTCATGCTTCAGCCTCACTTAGAGTAAGAGACAAAGTCTTAAAAGCCCTATATGATCTGGTCCCTCAATTCATCTCTGACTTCATCTCCCATTACCCTCCTCTGCATTTGCTCTGTTGGAGTCACAAAAGCCACTTCCCTATACCTCTAATATACCACGTACACTGCCACCTCAGAGTTTTTGCACTTGCTGTCTCCCCTGCATTGAATACTTTTCTCTCAGATATCTGCGAGGCTGCTCCATCGCTTCTTTCTGGGTGTTACTCAAATGTCACCTGCTCAGTGAGATCTTTCCTGGTCACATTATTTTTACTTCTTTCCCTCTAAACACATTATATTGACCCTTCTCTGCTTTATTTTTTTTTCTTTTTTTGCCTTTGGCACTTACAATTATCTTATATGCTATGCAGTATTACAAGATACTTTACTTATTTATCTAGTTTACTACCTGTCTTCTGCATTAGAGTGAATGTTCTCTGAGAGCAGAGATTTTTATCTGTCTTATTCATGTTCACTACTGCATACCCAATATCTAGACCATGTCTGTCCCATAGTATTGGTTCAACAAATACTTGAATGAATAAATGAATGAATGATCAGGTGAATGAATGAATAGTTAAAAGCATGAGCTTTGGAGTCAGACAAACCTAGTTTCAAATCTCAGCTCTGTCACTTACTAACAGTGTGACCTTGGGCAAGCTTCCCTGAGCCTCAATTTCTGGTATGACTCACAGGGCTGATGTAAGAATTTTAATGAGATAAACTAGTAAAGCCCTCAGTATAGTTCTTGGCAGATAGAAAGTATAAGTGACACATAAAAACAATAATTATAAAATATATTCTAAAATGTGAAAACACAGGATGAATTCCTAAGTCATGTCCTAGATGAGGCTGGAAATGGCATCCTCAAATGCAAAGTGGCAAGATTCCTTACTCAGAAAGGGATAACAGAGATTCCTAGGGGTTTGGGGATATCTCATGAGGATCATGTCCATTTTCCCAGTTTCAACACTCCTCAGAATGGTCTCTTTTTGAAAAGATAAGTCTTCCTCTGACTCTACCTGTGTTTGAGGCTTATTTGCCTCCGCCCAGTCCTTGCACACCCTGACCTGGTTCACCCATGACTCATGGAGACAAGCACCTCCACTATTGCCATAGTGACCATCCTGTCACAAAAGAATTCCTGAAAGGGAATTTCCCAGAAAATTTTGTGAGCCTAAGCTTGCAAAATCTCATCAGGAGGCAGCAGTAATTGGCTTCTATATCCAGAAGCAATTGGTGGGGACTCAGAACCATTACAAGGGATGGGATGGGATGTGGGAGTGGTGATATGTTAGCACAGTGGCACTCAAACTTGACCCTGATTCAGAATCAAATGGAAGTTTTACAAAAACACAAATTGTTTGGCTCTACCCCCAGAATTTCTGTTTCAGTAGATCTGGAATGCCACCCAAGAATTTGCATTTCTAACATGTTCCCAGGTGATGCTGATGCTGCTGCGGAGTTGGGGGTGCACACTTTGAGAACCACTACTGTAGTACAACCACATTAACATCCCTAAACTTTAGCATATGATTCATTAGCTCTGGGGCCCAGCCCAGGAATCTCCATTTTAAACAAGTCTTCTAGGTAATTCTGATATAGGAGTTCTATGAACCAAGCATACTTTGTGATGCCTGGTATAGATGCCTAGCCCCTATGCCTGAAGACACTGGTTGAGTATGTTCTGGGGTGGCAGCTGAGAACCCATGTGTTTAACAAGCCCCTAAGTGGTTCTGATGCACATTAAAGTTTGAAAGCCATTGTATTTGGCTGTCTAAAAGCCTTAAACTTCACAACTGCTGAATTCACACATAACTGTTCCTAGTGTTCCCTCTCTTGAAAGTCTCCTGTCACAGCAACTTTGACACCCCCTAGATGCTTTCCTTCATCCCTGGGCTACCTAAGCCTGAACCTCTGAGGCCTGCTTTCCCTGGTCATACTGGACACACCTGCGGATCCACAATGGCAAGCCATCATGGCCCATCTCTCAGCAGGATAATTACCCTTCACACTGTTCTGTTCCTATTTCTGCCTATGACCTTCTGGCTTTTCAATCCTTTGGTTGACTTCTTGTGTAACCTCTGGACCTTAAACTTGAGTTTGAGACTGAGTCTTTCTAGTATCCCACCTTTATTTTTCTCCAGTGGAAACTGACTTGGCTGGCTCTCCAGTTTTTAGGGTCCAGCTCGCCTCTCAGTAGGAATGCCCATTCTTCCTCTAGCCCTGCAGGACCAAGCCTCAACCCTAGCTGCTTTCCCTCTTCCTAGATGGAACAGCCTCAGTCTTCAAACCCCATGGAGTGGGGAATCAAACAGGTTGCCTCCAGCTCATGCTTCTCAGGGTAGTCACCTACTGTTTGGGGAAAGGAAAAGGCAGATTTCTCTTGGCAGGTGCTCACTCTGGCAGCTACGGTAGCCACAGAGAGAGGCCAGAGCTGCTCCTCTGTGGGTGGTGATGCCTCAGCTATCAAAGGGTCTCTAGCTCTGCCTCTACGCCACCTTCTGGAGGAAAGAGGAAGTGACTCCAAAAAAATGAACTTAAAACCGCAGCAGTCTTGGGCGCCGGGTCCTAGCATTCCTGCTTTGTGCATGAGCCTAAACTAAGGGGAGTAAGAAATGTTCAGGGGGTGCTGCTCCAGCAGCTGGTCAGTTCCCTTTCAATGTGTTCTGTAGAATTTCTGATCAGCCTCTTCTAAGAGCCTTCCAAGGGGGTGGCCAAGGCTGCAATCTGTAGCTCCGTCATCCAGAGATGCTCTAAGGCAGGGGCTTAACCTGGCCTCCACAGATAGGGTTAACCTACAGAAGGGATCTGAAAACTTGAATGTAGAAAACATATCTTTTTATTTACTAACCTATAACTTCAGTTTCCTTCAATTCCGTGTAGCATTTCCCACAATTTATGAACATAAGCTACAACCCACAGTGGTATCAGCAGTATCTGTGACTTTGTCATCATCAATGGAAGTCACAGATGGCTGCATATCACACTACACCAGGTACATTGCAGCATCTTCAAATACTGCTTATGCTTATGACTACCTCAAAACGATAGCAGTAGAGATCTGCCACTAGATCTTGTTGCTTAATATGTGATAACTATTTCACAAACTCATTTTTTTTTTGAGACAGTGTCTTGCTCTGTCGCCTGGGCTAGAGTGCCGTGGCGTCAGCCTAGCTCACAGCAACCTCAGACTCCTGGGTTCAAGCAATCTTTCTGCCTCAGCCTCCCGAGTAGCTGGGACTACAGGCATGCACCACCATGCCCAGCTAATTTTTTCTATATAATTTTAGTTGTCCAGCTAATTTCTTTCTATTTTTAGTAGAGACGGGGTCTCGCTCTTGCTCAGGCTGGTCTTGAACTCCTGACCTTGAGCGATCCTCCCGCCTCGGCCTTCCAGAGTGCTAGGTACAGATTCATTTTTTAATATTTTGATAACTATTTCAGTAAAATAGGCATTTTATTCCTGTGTATTTTGTTATAGGCATTTAGAAACATGATTCTGAGAAGAGTTTCTGTGAGCTGGCCAAAGACTCCATGGCACCTAAAAATCAAGAACCCTAGCTCTTAAGAATTCTGTCTAGCTCTGTTCTAGGAATTGGGATGAGCCTATCTGTGTATCTATGCTTACAGGCCATGTTGGGAAGGCTTGGCAGGGACAGGGCTTGAGGGAGGGAGAAGGAGGGAGAAGGAACAAGGCCTGGTTGCTAAAACTGCAAGCAGAGCAGAGTAGAAACTTAGGGATGAGGCTGACTGTCACACCAGGAGGCCAGGCCTCAACTGCTCACCATTGCCACAGGAGCCCACTCTCCCTCCACTCCTCCATAAACAGGAGGCTGGAACAACTCTGCAGCAGGTTAAAATCTCATTCCCCACAGCATAGCACATATCACAAGATGGCATGATTGTTCGAGCTAGTGACCAGGGTGGGGGTGGGGAAGCTCTGCCAAAGAATCCCAGAACGGTAATATAGTCCCTATTCAGCATTTACAGGACTTGTTGTCAAGGCCCAATTAGGACCTTCAGAGGCTTTATTTTTATTTATTTTTTATTTTTGTTTATTTATTTTTTGAGATGGACTCTCACTCTGTTGCCCAGGCTAGAGTGCCCTGGCATCAGCCTAGCTCACAGCAACCTCAAACTCCTGGCTCAAGCGATCCTCCTGCCTCAGCCTCCCGAGTAGCTGGGACTACAGGCATGTGCCACCATGCCCGGCTAATTTTTTCTATATGTTTTTAGTTGGCCAATTTATTTCTTTCTATTTTTAGTAGAGACGAGGTCTCGCTCTTGCTCAGGTTGGTTTCGAACTCCTGACCTTGAGCGATCTTCCTGCCTCGGCCTCCCAGAGTGCTAGGATTACAGGCGTGAGCCTGGCCCTTTCAGAGGCTTTAAAGCACTGAAAAGACTACGCTGTTCCCCTGCCCCGTAATTTAAAATGAAAGTAAAACTAAACTCTAAATGATTTTGCAGAAATTGCAATTGACATATTCCTAGATTTCCTGATTGCACAATTCTGGATAAAGTCTTTGAAGTTAAACTTTTCCTGTGGCCCTGATTTCCTGAGGCTCTAAGTGTGCAATTAGTCTGCCTGTCTAGCAAGAAGCCCAGCACCGCCTGCTAGGAAAGAGGTAACCAAGCCATATCCTGCTCTGGACCCCAACTGAGACCTAGGTCCCACCTGCCACTGACTCACAGTGTGTTGGACAGTGGCAAAACCCAGGACATCTGGCAACTACCTCCAGGCTCTTGGTAGACTAAAGGACTTTGGACAGCTCTGTGGACCCTGCCCCAGCCAATTTACATGGCTCAAGCCAGACCTAGCATGGGTATGCCCCATCCTGATTTGGAAAACTAATAATCATTGAGGTACACATAAGAGTTCACATAAGGGATTATGAAAATGTTATGGCCAGACATAATGTCACCCAGGAACCCCACCTCTCAGCTTTGCCCTGTTCCTTGGTCCCTGGACTCTCCTGGTGTAAGAAAGCCAAACTCCCACCATCCTCTAGGCATCTGCAGCTTACACATCTCATGGTTTTGCTAGCAGTTGCCTCCACAACCATTCCTGTATGGATTTCTACCAGGCTTCATCAGATCTTCTGCCTCCCCAACAGGGATGCAGTACTCTTTGTAAAAAAAAAAAAAAAAAAAAAAAATCAAGGACTCTAGCGCCGTCAAGTGTCAGTTCTGTGACCATATGGAACCATTCCTAATACTAGTAATTCCCAACTTCTTGGCTGAACCCCCAGGGAAACCAAGGCAGGGTAAAGTGAAACTTCCAGGCCATCAACATCCCGAATCAAATTCAGGAAGGTAACCAAACAACTCTGCCACTTTAGATCTGTTCCTGCATCTGATAATGGCCCACAGCTTACACAACATCTCAGCCTTTCAAACAGCTGACGAGCCAAATCCGGAGCACCTTTGCCTCAGAGTTTCACTGTTACTGTTTCTGTACTCCATTGGGTCCTTGGTTTGGCCAGCCCTGGGCCTACTACAGCAGTACTCACAATGGCAAATGAACATTTTTAAAAATCGACAGTTCTTTGGCAGTTGTTTCTATCTGCCCAGGGCAGCTGCATGAAGTCAGGAAAAATAGAAAACCACTCACCTGGAGAATGGATCCCTTTGGACCCTTAAGGATATATAGAAATTCTTGCCTTCTATTGGGAACTATTTTAGTTTTCTAGACTTGCTGTTTCACTGCTGCCAAGGGCCAGGAAGCAAAGGAAACAATTCAGTTGGGGTGAAGAGTATACTAGAGAGGGTGGTAACCTTCTGTCACGCAAATCTGAAAAAGGCTGCTTTTAAGAGGGCTGGAGTTGGTAAGGGGGTGGTGGTGGCAGGGGTTGTTTCTAGTCCAATCCAGCCTGGTGCCTTTAAGCCAGCTGGCTGCCCCTGCCCCATGGGGGCCACCATTACCCATCAGGAATAGCCATCCCAGGCCCACATCTTGTTTATGGCCTAGGTTAAATCTACTTTCTTATAGCCCTGTGCTTAACCCTATCTTAAAGTTTTAAAAATACTTTAACAAATTCTTTTCATGCTTCTGTGTGCCTGGCATCATTCTAAGTTCTTTACATGTAACAAATTATTTAATCCTTACACCAGCACTTGGACATAGGTCCCATTTTTATTTCCGCTTAGAGATGAGGAAACTGAGGCACAGAGAGGAAAAGTAACTTGCCCAAGGTCAAACAGCTGGTAATTAGCTGAGTCAGAGTTAAGACCCAGGAAGCCTGACTCCACAGTCCATGGACTTACTGTGCTATAGCCTGCTTTGCCGTGCAATGCCTCAGATAAAAAATAAATAAATTAATTAATTAAAAAAAGAGATATTTCATGTTCATGGATAGGAAGAGTCAATATTTTTATGCTGTCAGTTTTTCCCTACTTGATATATAGATTTAATGTAATCCCAATGAAAACCCCTGCAAAATACTTTGTGGATGTCAACAAACTAATAATAAAGTTTATATGGAAAAGCAAAAGAATCAGATCGGCAACACAATGCTGAAGAAGAAAAAGTTGGAGTACTGACACTACCTGACTTCAAGACCAACTATAAAACTACTTACTATCAAAAATAATATGGCATTAGTGAAAGAATAGGCAAATAGATGAATGAAATAGAATAAAGAGCCCAGAAATAGTTCCACACATATATTGTCAATTAATCTTTGACAAAGGATCAAAACCAATTCAAAGGATAACAGCTTTTTCAACAAATGTTGCTGAAACAACTGGAAATCTACATGCAAAAAATGAATCTGGGCACAGATCTTATACCTTTCACACACACAGAAAAATGAACTCAAAGTGGATTATATTCTAAATATAAAATTCAAAACTATAAAATTTCTAGAAGATAATTTAGGAGCATATCTAGGTGACTTTGGATTTCCTCATGGCTTTTTAGATACAATACCAAAAGCACAATCCATGAAAGAAAAAAATAAAATGTTGGACTTCATTAAATTAAAAACTAATATCCTGTGAAAATCTCCTTAAGAGAATGAAAAGGTTAGTAACAGATGAGGAAATCCTTACAAAACACCTATCTGTTAAAGGACTGGTACCCAAAACATACAAAGAACTCTTAAAACTTAATAATAAGGAAATAAACAACCCATTGTAAAAAATAGGTAAGAAATCAGAGCAGATACCTTATCAAAGAAAACATATAGATGGCAAATAATCATATGAAAATATGCTCAATATCATTTGTTATTCAAGAATTGCAAATTAAAACAATGAGATACCACCACACATCTATTAGAATGGCTATTGTTTAAAACCCTGACAGTACCAAGTGCTAGCAAGGATGTGGAGCAATGAGAACACTCAGTGATTGGTTGTGGGAGTACAGAATAAAACAGCCAGTTTGAAAGACAGTTTGATGCTTTCTTACAGAGCTACCCATAGATTTACCATATAACCCAACAACATAGATCCTAGATATTTCCCAAATTGAATAAAAAGTTATGTCCTGGCCTGTCATGGTGGCTCACACCTGTAATCTTAGCACTCTGGGAGGCTAAGGTGGGTGGATTGTTTGAGCTCAGGAGTTCGAGACCAGCCTGAGCAAGAGCAAGACCCTGTCTCTACTAAAAATAGAAAGAAATCAGCCGGACAACTAAAAATATATATATAAAAAATTAGCTGGGCATGGTGGCACGTGCCTGTAGTCCCAGCTACTCGGGAGGCTGAGGCAGGAGGATCGCTTGAGCCCAGGAGTCTGAGGTTGCTGTGAGCTAGGCTGATACCACGGCACTCTAGCTCAGGCAAGGGAGAGACTCTGTCTCAAAAAAAACACAAACCTGTTATGTCTACACAAAAACCACCTTAACACCAATGTTTATAGTAGTTTTACTCATAATTGAAAAAATTATATATAATAGTTATATATATGTATGTAAAAAACACACTGGAAACTGTGCAGGGCACTTTAGTAAGTGATCGCATTTTTAACGAATACTCTGCTACAACTCCTTTACTGTCCTGAAACAGGAAAACTCATAGACGATATAATGTACCTACTACACACATAATTTTATATATTTGTGTATATGTGTACATATATATATAGGAAGGAGGGGAGAGAGAATCCTAACTGTAGTGTAAAGGGGACATAAAAGGAAATTGTTGGTAATAGATCATGAATTTCCATCCCTAAAGATTCAAGCAACACCACTATAGAAGACCTAAGGAAAGAGGCAGAAACTTGCACCTATGTATAGAAACACCATAAACACAAACACTACAAATGCAGACACATACTGGGGCATTGCGTTACTGACTCAATTACCATGAGCAGCGTTACTGTTGGCAATGCGATCTTCAAAAATGCTAAACAACTTCTGGGAGAGTTCTGAACGAAATGAAGCATAATTTTCCCTCGATTTACATGCTAGTTGTATTCCCGGAAACTTCGGCACATACTAAAATAAGATCATATAAAAATACTTTATGTTTGTATGTAAAGCGGAGTTATGTTCTAGGCACATATAATTATTAACAGATTTTTTTAACCTATATGAATAACTGGCATTCAAAAGTTGGGCAAAATACAGGGCATTCTTCACTGTGTGGGACTAACATATTGAGGACATCTAGCACCCAGGCTTCTTATCCACTACGTGCTTCCCACCCCCTTGTAGAACCAATTCCTGCCTTAGACACCGGCGTCCACACAGGACCACTGATTTAAACAGATACAGACACAAAGTCTCAAAGGGAAACTGAGTCAGAGCCTGGTATTCATTCCAGGGCTAGCCTGGAAGAGAATAGCCCAAGGATAGAGACTGAGCAGTGGGTGGGATATGGAGAAGGGTCCTAAAACGTGTAGATTCGGTTATGTTTTGAGTCTGGATGAGGCATGTAGGGAAAAGGGTGGAGTAGGGGTTCGAGGGGACTGGGGTGGGGAGGGTGGGAGAGGACAGTGTTCAAATACTGAAGATTGGGGAAAAGCTGGGAGTCATTGCCAAATAGGCAGCCAATGTCAGGGCCCAAGTCAAAATTAAGGCTCTGGAAAGGCAACAAATCTAAAACCTTGAAGACAGACAACAACCAGGATTGAACTAGCAGGCAGAGCAAGGAAATGGGGTCTGAATACAACCAGAATGTCTTCCATTCAGCTGATTAAAAGCACCGACTTGGAGTCAGACAGACCTGGGTTCGAATCCCAGCTCTGCTACTTACTGTGTAATCTTAGGAAAGTCGCTTCAAGTGTCAGAGACTCATATTCCTCTCTTCTGGAAACTGAAAATACTGATAGTGCCTGCTTCCTCCCTCAGATGGTGGCTGTGACAGTTACACTGCACCATAAAGTGTTGGGCACACAGGTCATGTGTAATGTAGGCTAGCTGTTAAAACTACCTTCCGTGCCAAAGTGCTCTTCCTTCTCTGCCCACACTTAAGTGAGTGGCATCACCATCCACCAGCTCAGACACCAGAATGTCATATAGTTGAAATCATACAGTATGTAGCATTAGACTAGCTTCTTTCGCTTAGCAATATGTACTTTCATGACTTGTTAATTTCTTTATATCAATAATTAGTTTCCATTAAATGAATGTGCCGTAGTGATATGCACACTTATCACTAAACCCTCACAGAACCTGATTGAGATGGGTATTCTTTTCACTCTTATTTTCCAAATAAAGATGCATGGAGAGGTTAAGTAACTTGCCCAAGGCCACACAGCTGGTAAGTGATGGAGCAGCAATCCAAACCCAGATCTGTTTGACTCCAAATGCAGTACACATTCAGTTTATGGCAATGTTGTAGAATATCTGTAATGTTTATAGAATAGACTCAGGATGATTCTAAGGGTGTATTCCAAAATTCTCTGAGGATTCCTAGAAAAAGTATAGATAGCCCCAGAATGACTGGAAACACTCATGCATACATTTGGGTATATTTGCTTAACACACACAACCAGTCAATGACTTGAGTCAATCAAATTTAATGGTGCCTTATTCCTTAATTGATTCTTGTGTCCAATTAGATCGTAAAATGCCTGAATTCAGATCTGTGCCAATCATATTTTCCATTTGAGAAAATAAAGTACATCGGCTGACACGAAATGTTACAATTGGACCAAATAGGTGCCATCTGGACTAAATCGTCGACCCATCAGCAACTAGCCATGTTAATAGGACTAGGTGACTAACAAATGAGATACCCAAACCTTTATTGTCCTCAGTGAACAAAATGAGATGAAAATGCACATCACATACCTGCCTTACTCAGAAAAACTGGCCATTCTTTGTGTAAATGCAGGCTCAGTGGTTTTCTTCATGCCTCCACAGAGAACTGCCTATCTCATTCTCCAGCACCTCTTAATGCCACCACTAGATGGCAGTGTTCCCCAAGCTTCTAATAGCATAGATGGCCAGCTTTGTTTAATGCAATTTTTTTTTCATAAATCGTAGGTCAAATTAACCATCTTCCTGCCACTAGAAGAATTCCCAGATGTTTTCCATGCTGCAATTTCGGGACAGGTGACTTCTCTGTGGCAACTTGTTGACATTTTAACAATAACCTTAAACCTGTTCCACTTCAGCTGGGTCTCCTCAGTTTAGCTCAAATACTCATTAAGCCCATTCTGTGTCACAAACACTGAGCTAGGTGCTGGGGTTAGAGATGAAGCCGAGCATGCTTGATTCCTAAGAAAGGCACAATCCAGTTGGGGAGAATGATGCATAAATGGAAAGTTGATGACAATATCATAAGCACTGTGCTGGTGTAAGCATAGGGTAGGGTACCCATCTCAATCTGGAGATTCAGGGAAGTCCTTCTAGAGCAAGTGACACCAAAAGCTGAATATTAAATAGTGAACAGGCATTAGATTAGCCAGGGAGGAAAGTGGAAAAGTTTATTTCAGGTAGAGAAAACAAACTAAGCAGAAAGGCTTGCAACAGTGTAGTATGTGCTGGAGAACTGGGGAGAAGATGTTGGGTACAATAAGAGAACACAATAATGAGGTGCGGGGCTGTGTAGAAATTAAGTCCAGGAATGCAATAGTAATTTCATGATCAAGATCTAATGTATGAAACCATCTGCTCCTCTCAACTGTTTCCTGAGATAAGAGCATCATCACCTAACCTTAGGAAGGAATGATCTCTTCATTTCTCACAACTTTATACATGGTACAGTCCAAAGTAACATTGGCAATCATGTATTGAGCCTTTACTAAGTGCTGAGAACTATGCTAAGAGCCCTTTCACGCATTGCCTTTTAAAATATCAGCAGTAACTCTGTGAGATGGGGATTATTAGGCTATTATCACCTTCAATTTATAGATGAGAAAACCTAGGCTCAGCGAGGTTAAATGACTTGCTCACAATCACACAGCCAACAAGTGACAGAACCAGGAATTGAATACAAGCATATTCAATAGTATGTAACTCATAGTATGTGAGGTACTCATAGTATGTATGAGTTACAGAGGAAGTATAGGAGAGAGAGGGGGTCACTAAAAGTACCAGTGGGCATGAGGCTAAGAGCGACAAGGAAGACTTTCTGGCAGATGTAATGCCTAAACTGGATTTAGTAAAATTAATAAAAATAATAAAAGTGGAAATAGCTAAAATTTTTGAATATGTAATATGTGCTAGACTCTATGCTGTATGTTTTATAAGCATTACCTCCTCTAATCCTTACAACAACACTGTGAGGAAAGAACTATTATTATCCCCATTTTACAGATGAGGACACAAAAGCACAGAGCAGGTAACCAACTCACCCGAAGTCACATGGCTAGTAAGTGGCAGAGCCCAGATTTGAATTTAGGTAGCTCTGGAACCAGGAGGACTTGAGTGGGGGACATGAATGGGGGTATTTCAGGCAGAGGAAATAGCAAAAGGCAGGCATGAGCCAGCATGGAAGACTGGAAACAAAGAACAATTTGGAATTGCTGGACCGTAAGTGGGAATGGCTGAGAGGTCAGGACTGTGAGGCTGGAGCAGTGCACAGGAGCCATATTGTGAAGGGCCTGGGGTGCCCTGTCGTCAGCCTGGGCTTGACATGATAGGAGCAGGAGGGGGGAAGGACAGGAAAGTTTTAAGCAGGGACAGACTTCATCCTATCGGTGTGATGATCATCTTCCCTTCCCCAACTCCCTCATGTAACTAACTCATCGTGCAATACAGAAATGACACCAAAGCTCATACTTTATCTAAATGTGCGTAATTATACTTCTTGCTGCTACATTTCCAGATGCTCTCTAAAGACAGTTATTCTCTAAGACAGTGGTTCTTGTGTTGAAGTCCCTGGACTAGCAGCAACAGAGCCAGCTGAATATGCAGTTCTTCCTGCCCTGCCCTATATCTACCAATCAGAAACTTTGGAGGTAGAGCCCGACAATTTGTATTTTAGCAAGACCTCTTAGGTGATTCTGAGGCACCTAATGCATGAAAACCAGTGTTTTACACTATTGCTTCAATATTGCATGTTATGTGATTTATTTCCTCTCCCAACTCCTTGAAGTAAGGAACCATGTCTTCTGTTCTGTTGTCTTGCCTGCCACCCCAACTCATGCCCCCTGGCATGGAGTACACCCCAGCTCTGCTTCTAACTGGGTATAAATCCCTTATTCTTTCTACGCCTTAGTTTAATCATCTGTAAAATGGGAATAATTATAATACCTACCTCATTCAGTTGTTGTGAGTTTCAAGAATTAATGCAATTAAAGCTATTAGACAGTTCTTGACTCATATCAAGTGCTCAATTTTATAAGTCAATACTCCTTGACTTACTATGGGGTTAAATCCCAATAAATTCATCATAAGTTGAGGAGTGTACTGAATGCCTTTCACTTTCACATCATTGTAAAATCAAAAAAATCATAAGTTGGACTATTTTCAGTTGGGTACTCTCTGTATATTATTATTTGTACCTAGTGTTAAATAAGTACCGGTGAATTGATTGATAACTGAGAGTATATTTAGATGAAGAGGAGAGAGAATAAGAAAAGGCAGGATGGGATAGGATGCCAGAGAAAATTAGAAAAGAAAACCTGTTTTAGATGGACTCAGCCAGCCCTACTAGGCTGTCCTAGCAATCCAGGAGCCTGGCTTTGCAGGAAGTCAGAGAAGGAGAAGGGAAGGAGGGGAAAGAGGCAGAAATAGGTCTGGTCCCATTTATATAAAATGTCCAGAATAGGCAAATCCATAGAAACAGAAGGTAGATCAGTGGTTGTCAGGGGGTGGGTGGTGGGTGGAAATAGAGTGTGACTGCTTATGAGTATGGGGATTTCTTTAGGGGGGATGAAAATGTTCTTGAATTAGATAGTGATGATGGTTGCACAACTTTGTGAATATACTCAAAACCACTGAATTGTATACCTTAAAAGGGTAAATCTTATGGTATATGAATTCTATCCCCTCAAACAAACAAAAAAAACTGTTTTAAAAAATCCAATAGGCCTGGTCAATCTGGAAAGAGAAGTCAAGACCTTTACCTTTGTCTTCCATTAAGCCCCAGGAAACTAGGCACAGAGCAGGTGCAGAACTGAGACTTGGAAAGAAAGACAGAGTCTTGTGGCTGGATTTTGTTCTAATTTATTTGCTTCCCACATAGGGGCACCCAAGTCATTTCCTGTGTCATTATTTCTAAAGACATAAAGTCTGACATTTTCATTAAGACCCACCATATCAATGGCATAAAATTAAATTGCAAGAGAGAGACACAACCTGATTGTAATAAAAATGCAATCCAAGACTGGCACATAATGGGGAATCTCACAAACATATGTGTCACATGCTTGAGGTCAACATGGGTGAAAATATCAACCCTTTTTTCCTAAGTCCTCAGGCAACAGAGTCTAGCCAAATAGTCCTGGAAGATCTAATATATCCCCTAAGGGCCCAAACCACTTAATTTTTCCTCCAAGCTTTTAGAGTTTCCAAGAAAAATCATTCAATGATTATTTCACTGAGTGATAAAAGCAGACTTATGCCTTTATAATACAGGGTGGATTAATCAGGACCTGGGGAATTTTGAGGTTTAAACATATGCTTGATAGTGTTAACTGGGGGTAGGCCACCTTATTTTATTAAAGATAGTCTAAACATGTCTGCTTTATAAAACCCTTGTGTGACAAGATTGCTTACTGCCAAGTGAGTTCTACCAGGAAAAATCTAAGACAAAAAGCAAAATAGACAAGCACAAAGCAATGAATGCTGGCAAAAGTAATTTAACTAAAGACAAAAGGGAGGATGGGTAGTCTAGTAGAGTCAAGGATGCCACATGCCACAGGCCTAACTTTATTAGGCCTCAAATCCTCAACCCAATTAAGGATCTGAATCTGTATAGGGCAATGGCTGAGTATGTAGGTTCTAGAATTATGCTTCCTGGGTTCAAATATTGACTCTAGTCTCTGCTCTCCAGATTCCCTAAGAGATTAGTCTATTGATTCCCCGTTCATAGTACTTTCCATAATCTTGATTGTTATGACATGACCCCTACTAGATTATAAGTTCTATGAATAAGGAAAGAGCCTATATAGCAGGTACTCAATAAGTATTTGTGGAGCTGAATAGATCCCCTACCTTTCTGTCCTTGGGCAACTTGGCAACTGGCCTCTCTTAAGTCTCAGGGGTTTTTTTCCATCTTTTAATAGGGGGTGGTTGTAATATCTGCTCAATAGAGTTGTTGAGAAGAATCTACATAAAAGTGCAGTGCCTGGCACCTAGCAAGTGCTCAAAAAATGCTACCTGTTATTACTACAAAGGACAACTTCTGGGCAAACAGTATGCCAGAACAGGCAACTCAATAGGCTGGAATCCTTTCTTTAAAAGTGACATTTTATTTTCTTTAAAAAAATGATCTGGAACAAACCTAACAAGAATGTTAATGCATAAATTCTGGGTCCTGAATACTTTGGTGACTTTTATATTATTCTCTATATATTTTATGTTTGGTGGTTTTTAAAACATGGCCCAAAGTCTTTGACATTTTTCCTACAGATGGGTAGGGTCTCTGGCCCCTCTTGTTGCATCTTGGAAGGTTCACTTGTAACCCATAGAATGTTGTGGGAGCGACACTGTGTGTGAGTTTTGAGGCCAGATTAGGAAAAGTGATATCTGTTTCCTCTTTGCTTGCTGGAACACCTATGCCTGGAGCCCTGAGCCATCATGCAAGAAATCTGACCACCCTAAAGGCATTAATCACTGAGAAAGCCGGTCACATGAAGAGGCCACATATTGGCACTCAAGGTGGTATTTCTAGTCTTTGAACCCACCTCAGCCAGGCATCAGACATGTGAGTGATTCCAGGCCCCAGGCATCAAGTCACCCAAAGCCTTCAACTTTTCCCAGTGGAGGCACCGGACATTGTGGAGTAGAGATAGCTCTTCTCATAGTGCCCTTTTGGAATCCTTGACCTGAGGATTCCATAAGCATACTGAAACGGGGGGGTTTTTTAAAGCTGTTAAATTGGGTAATCGTTTGAAATGGTATGTTTGAAATATTTCATAATTTAAAAGAAAGATCACTAAAAGGACCAGCTCCCCTCTCATGCTGTCACCCCCAGTTCAGGTTTGGGTCATTTGAGCAAGAGCTAGCATGTGTCTCAAGAGTAAGAAGCCACACCATGATGGCAGTTGAAGGGCATTAAATCTCCAAAACATATCACCCCTTTCTAATGTCTAAAATGCCCCCAATCAAGATTTGTTTGAAGGATTTTACCTGAGAGTCCACTCTTAAAAAATAAATAATCTCGATGGAAGGTAGGGACAAGGAAGGAGGACATTTGACCTGGGCATCCTATTCACAAAGCATTTTAACTTTAGGCTTCTGAAGTTATCACCAGACAACTTTCTAGACATACAATGATGTGACAAAAAGAAGATATTCATCATATAACCTTAAATGTCTGTCTCATCACCAGGCTCATTACTTGTCCTGTACTGTGAATTGTTTAATAAACCTGGCAATTATCTTCTGACTAGTACAATTATATTGTAGAACATTGCCATCTGTGGTGAAACATTTAAATTTAGAATTAGGTTATAGGTTATGAGGGGCTCATGGTCATCAGCCAAACCCCTAATTGGCAAAATGGTCTCTGATATATCAAAAATCCCATGACATTATTTAGCTGCAAAGATTCAGAACATTTGTAGCAGTCAAAAAATATGTTAATCATTAACTCTTTGTGGGAAGGTAGAAACAAATTAATGCATTGCCTTTTTTTAAGTTAAAAGTGTAATTTTGTTCCATGTAAACATTGAAAATATAGCACAATCTAAGTAACTGTTTGGTATTCAAAATATATTTGTGCAGAGAGTCTTAAAACCTGGAAATGGCTCCATGTGTTTGGCTTTTTGAGGAGGCCCAGGTAATACTAAAAAACTATCATTTTGGAGGGATGTGAGGGATGAAGTTTAATGATGGAGTTTTATGTAGAAATTATCTTTGAAATCCTTTCTAATCTTCAGGTCCAGTGAGTGTTTGACAAAAAAAGGCCCCTGGGGGAGAAATGTGGGGCCTAGAAACAGGAAGGACTAGAAATTGAGGAATCTGTTATGTCATATATTCCTCTCTCCAAGTTTTGCCTAGGACTCCCAGAGGGAGAGTCCAGGGGGCTGGCGCAGACTGGATCAGCCTTTTCTGAATGTGGATGTCCTGATGCAAAATTGAGCTCCCCTCCATGAGTCCAAACAGGGTAGCAGCACACATGGTTACCATGGTTACTGCTCTATTGCATAAGCTCCTGTCTGATGCCAGGAAAGTGTGTGTGCCAGACTGTGGCCAGTCCATTCCCCGCAACACTAACCCTGCCTCAAAAAGCTCTCTAATCCACTAGGCAGTGTCAACCAGAAGAGAGCTCCACACTGCCTGCTATTGGGACCCCAGAGACTGCCCATAGGGGCCTCACCAGGATGCTACTGCTACTGCTGCTGCTGCTGCTGTTCTTGCTGCTGCCACCTTGTGTCCTGAGAGGAGGAACAATTGCTTCCTGAGAGAACAAGCTCCATCTTTCAGTAAGAGAGAGCTCCCCCAAGAAATGAGGTGGCTTGGTGATGTCCCACCCAACCTCTCCTGGGCTATTAACCTGGCCCAGAGTCCCCCAAGGATTGCTGGGTAGGGGCTGTCTTAGTCCTGCTGCTATAACAGAGTATCACAGACTGGGTAATTGATAATGAACAGAAATTTATTTGGCTCACAGTTCCGGAGGCTGGGAAGTCCAAGAGCATGGTGCTGGCATCTAGTGAGGGCCTTCATGCTGCCCCATAACATGGCAGAAAGGCAAGCGAACATGCAAAACAAAGAAGGAATAGGGGCCAAACTTCATCCTTTCATCAGGAGCCCACTTCCATGATAACTAACCCACCCTTGTGATAATGAAACCACTTCCCCGATAATGTTTATCCATTCATGAGGACAGAGCACTAATAATCTAATCAACAATTAAAGGGCCCGCCTCTTAATACTGTCACAATGGCAATTGCATTTCAACATAAGTTTTGGAGGGTACATTCAAGCCATAGCAGGGACTACCTCTTCTATGTGCCCTTCTTTCCCTCTCATCTATGTTTTTCCTCTCACTGCTCTCTTTTATTCCCTGCATCTTTTATTTCTCTCCTCCCATCTTTTTTCTTTCCTTTGATATCTTCTCTTCTTTTTCCCCTAGCTTATGGTTTCCCCTTTACCTCTTGGGCTTTCCACAACTCCCTCCTCATTTCCTTGCTTTATTGCCTTTTATTTTATCTGGAGTTCTAGGATTATGCAATATTAATATACATGATATTAAGCAATTTATTACTGGCAGATTTGAAACAGGTTTAGAATGGGTAAGAGAAAGTAAAAGCTGCAAATCTAAAGATTGTCCCTTGTGAGGCAAGAGAAGAGCAGGAATGCTGCATCCTCATTTCTAGACTCTTCAGGCCGCAGTACAGCAAGCTCAATACTGTAGGCTAAGCTCTCCCCTCTGTCTAGGACAGTGAGATCCCTGGGAGCCCTTAAAAATTTTTTATTATGAAACATTGAAGATATACCAAAGGTATGTGTACCTTTTTGTTTAGCCACCACTAAACTTAAGAAAATCAAATATCATCACAATGCAGTTGGAACCCCCTGCGTGCTTCTCTGATCATGCCCTCTCCTTTTCCTCCAGAGGTTACCAGAGGAGAAGACTCTCCTAAACCAGGTGATTATCATTCCACGGGTTTCTTTATTCTTTTATTACATATTTATGTAGCAACAGGAACCCTTTTAAGGACTTTGTCATCTCTTTAGTAGCAGACTCTCTCCATTTTGGCAGAGGGGACAGAAGGAGGAGGTTTTGAGGATTCTATGGAGCAGGCAGCTTTGAGCTTCATGCACATCCTAGATCCTATAGGCTATCAACAGATAGCAGAGAGTGTGGTGGTTAAGAGCATGGATTCTGCAAACACCCTGAACAGGTCTGAATCCCAGCCCTACACTGCCTGCCTATGTAACCTTGTAAAGTCTGTAAAATAGTTCCTGGCACATACTAAGTGCTTCATAAATGGAAGCTTTTGATTAGTAATAGTGAAGGGCACTTGCTAGATAATGAGGGTGGACTCCTTCTTACTGTGACATCAACAAAGAAAGGCCTCAGCTAGACAACGGCTGGCCTCTGGGACTCCAAATGGGAGGAGAAATTTCATGGATCTGGGTGAAACTAATCAAGAGTAAGAGTAGTCGAAGACCTGATTAGTGCTTTACAAGGTGTTTGGATCTTATAAAAGAACTTCCATAGACTCTTTCAAATTTTCTTCTAACATTCTTGACAAGGGCTTGTGGATTATACTATAAAAGGATGATGCTGTGATAGTGTCTACGTGATGATAACAAGCTTTCATCCACCACACGCACACACACACACACACACACACACGGGAAAACAAGACTAATCACAAAGAATAACAAACATAGGAATAAACAATGAATTCATCTTAGTTTGTTGCTGTCAACTTTAAGGTTTGATTCTGGGATCTTGGGAGTATGGTTGGTGCCACTGATGTACATGGAAAAGCTGATGCAGGGAAGCAACTTGAAGTGGAAGAAGACTCTAAGTTTAGATATATTGAATTGAAAATGATGGTGGACTATATTAATGAAAATGATCTGTTAGCAGCCCTTTGCTAATTGAGCAAATAAAGCAAATAAAAGGCAATGGTTCTTCAGTTTTATGTTGCATCAATTGGTCTTGATAGGATTCAGGAATCTGCATTTTAATAGTATTTCAAGTGACTCTGCTATAGGTAGTCTTTGCACAGAGCACACTTGGAAAATTTCTGCTACGTGTTGTGAAGAAGGGGGTTTCATATGTGGAAGATGGTGAAATCCCAGGATGATGCAAAGAGAAATGTGTCAAAGAGCAATCTGGCCTGCTCCTCACAGATATTTGCTGGGGGGGGCAGCCCTGACCAACCAGGCCTTTGGTTGTTTAAGTGGATCCAGATCCTTCATTCCATTGCAATTCTGTCCTCTCTGTCCTGGCTAGTAATAAATCACATATTTCTTTGCACTACCATATTACAGTCTCATATTTGATTATTGGCCTTTAGCTTAAGGGATATGGGGAAGAATCAGTATTGGGTACAGGAGAGGTTTTCTTTGTTTGTTTGTTTGAGACAGAGTCTCACTCTGTTGCCCAGGCTAGAGTGCTGTGGCGTCAGCCTAGCTCACAGCAACCTCAAACTCCTGGGATCAAGCAATCCTCCCGCCTTGGCCTCCCAAGTAGCTGGACTACAGGTATGTGCCACCATGCCTGGCTAATTTTTTCCATATATATTTTTAGTTGTCCGGCTAATTTCTTTTTATTTTTTTAGTAGAAATGGGGTCTTGCTCTTGCTCAGGCTGGTCTCCACCTCCTCACCTCTAGCAATCCTCCTGCCTTGGCCTCCCAGAGTGCTGGGATTACAGGTGTGAGTCATAGCGCCTGGCCCAGGGGAGTTTTTAATGCATTGGCATAGGACAATTGGGATGAAGATGAAAGTGGGGTCTCTGGATTTTGCATTGAGGTTTCACAGTACAACCTTGAGTTGATCTTGCTGCTTTTAGAAACATCAATCTAGGACATGGGGCAAAAAGAGACCAGTGCTATAGATGGATATTTCAGAGTTACTATGATAGATGATAATTTATATTTCCACTAAACAAAATGAAATGATTTGGCAACTATGTGGTTTATTTGTCAGCATAGACAAGTGATCTAGATATTTCAGGCCGTTTATTAATGATGGGCATGAACTGCATAATTGCCAACTCAACACCTCACTTAGGGCTATTGTATGGTTCCAGTTACCACTTGAGAAAGATTAAGTGAAAAGTTAAGAGATCCAGATAAATAAAGCTGTTCTCAAAAGGCCATAGAAATGAAAATTGTTATGAGATTGTAAAATCAAAGAAACACTTGGCCAAGAGAGACATAGAATGGGAGAGGACAGCTTGAAGCTGTTTAAATTTCTGGTGGGACCGATAAAAACAAACTGATTCCTCCTCTTCTCTATAATCCACAAACAAGGGGTTACTTAATGAAACCAATGGCAAATAAACATGAAACAAGTAAAGTGGATTATGTTTTTCTGTATGTCACCCCTCTGTGGAAGTCACTACTACAGGAAGCTATAAATGGAAATGTCTGGAACATACTTTAAAAGTAGATGGGCTAAATTCAGCTCTAATCACATTTGCATCTTTGGCCCAAGTTAAGGAGAATTCATTTTTATGTTTCAAGTTCCAGGCCTGTAACTTGGTGAGGCAAGGCAGGGGGAAGTGAAGCTTGTCTCTTAAGGAGAGCAATATACAATTAACATACAATGTGGGTTTTCTCTAGCTGGTTTAGGTCAGTGTACAGGAGTCAGGATCCATTTTGCTCTCACTTCTCTTGGAGCCTTTTTTAGCTTTGCTGAATTCAGGATTCATAGAATCATAGTACCACACGATTCCGAATTGGAAGCATCCTTAAAGAGGACCTAGTTCAATCTTGTCATTTTTTTTACATGGGATTCTGAGCCAGGAAGGGACTTGCTTAAGGTCACAAACCTAGTTATGTGCATGGACAAAGGTAGAAATGTAGTCAAACTACAAGTCATTTGGTGTGCTACAGATAAAATACTCAGATGCTTGTCTACAGGATTGACTAGATTAGTGATTCTCAATACTGACTGCAAGAGTGGCATTCAAAATATTTAATAACGGGTACAGTACTGGGCACTGATTAATTAGAATGGAATGTGGCTAAACGCTGAAGTGGTATGCTCCAGGACTCCTGCTGGGCCCGGCATTAACCCTTTAGCTACTGATTGTGGGAAAGTCTGGGGGTTCAGAGCTGGAGGAGATGAGTTGTCCAGAGCACTTGTGTCTCAGGGCATTTACCAATTTCATTGAAAGTATTTCTCAATATTTTCATAACTGGGGTGGCTACACCAGTGCATCCTGACTGAATTATCTACCTTGCTTGGCCTACACACTACAATCATTTGGGGAGCCTTTAAAAAAAATCAGTGCTGTGATAATTTTAATGTGCATCCAGGAATGAGAACCATTGGACTAGATATTCTGGCACTGTGAAGACCTATTTCCTTTTAAGTTTAGTTCACAACTATCACTCAGGAACATAACTATGATGAGAACCAGTGATCAAGCCTGTCAGACATCTTCTAAGACCTCTGGACTTAATCTTGGTTCCTGAATAAGCATAACATAGCTTGTTTGGGAAGGCCTTCATGACACTGCCTGAGCTCCACCTTCCATACAAATTATCCATAAAAGTTATCATATTTGGTCTGGATATATGGTAAGACAGAAACCCACCACAAGGTCATCGTTAACTCTACAAGCCAGTATGGATACTTTTGCATGTCCAATGCAAATGCCTTTGTACTGTGAGCTTTTATCTCCTAAAGTGATGGGCCTGAAAGCTAATTCTTTTCAGCGGGAGCCAAGGAGAGATTTTGGAGCCTGGGATGGGAGATTCTGTCAGATAGAGCAGGTCCCTTGAAGAGCTTCAGTAGACAAGCTGACTATCCTTTATCAGAGGACAGTCTAAATGGAGTTAGTGATGGGGATGGAAGTCATGGGGGTATGCTGTAACCTGGGGAACAACATAGGAGGGGGCAGTTTAGATACTAAATATAGGTGAGCATGGAGAAGTCAGACACAGGTAGAGATGTGGGGTGGTAACAGGTATTTCTGCATGAATCAAAACTATTGGTTATTTTTTTCTCTAACATTTTTTAAACAATATTTTCAAATGTATGGAAAAGTGGAAAGACTTTCACAGTGAACACCCATGTACCCAACACCTGGATTCTACAATTCACATTTTACTATAGTTTGCATTATCACATACTTCATTTCTATATCCGTCTATTAATTCATCAATCTATATTATTATTTTGATACATGTCAAAGTAAATTGCAGACAACAATATAATTCTCCCTAAATACTTTAGCATGCCTATCACTAACTAAAGTTCAGAATTTGTTTATGGTACTTTCTTCTTTTAAAATTAAATTTACATAAAATGAGACACATAAAACTTACTGAACCAACCCCCAGTGAGTTATGACAAACTAGTACATATGTGTAAACAAAACCCCTTTCAAAATATAGAACACTACCGTCACATCAGAAAGTTCTTTATGACCTTTTCCAGTCAATCCTTACCTTTACTTCTGCCTCAGGCAACCACTGTTTTTTTTTCTCCATAGACTAAGTTTTGCCTATTCTAGAACTTTATATAAATGAAATCATACCGTTTATATTCTTTTGTCTGAGAATTGTTTCATTCTGCATCATATTTTTAAGACTCATCCATGATGTTGCTTGTCTCAATAATTCATTCCTTTTTATTTTTAAGTAGTATTCCATTGTATGTGTATACCACAGTTTTTAATCCATTCACCTACTAATGGACACATGAGCTATATTCAGTTTGGAGATCTTATGAATAAAGCTTCCATGAGCATTCATATATAAGTTTTTGGATGTATAAATGATTTCATTTTTATTGGGCAAATACCTAGAAATAAAATTTTTAGATATTAGGGTAGGTGTATATTTACATTTATAATTAACCGACAGACATATTTGCAAAGTAGTTATACCATTTTACAATCCCAGTAAAAATGTATCCAAGTTCCAGTTGCTCCACATGCTTTCCAACATTTGCTGTTGTCAGCCTATTTAATTTTAGCCGTTCTTATGGGTGTGTAGTGGTATCTCACTGTGATTTTAATTTGAAATTCTCTGATGTCTAATGATGTTGACTGCATAGTCATGTGCTTATTGGCCATTCACATATCTTTTGTGAAGATTCTGTTTAAATATTTTGCCCATTTTTATTAGGTTATTTGTCTTTATATATCCTGAATGCCAGTCCTTTATCAGATATGTGCTTTACGAATACTTTCTCCTAGCATATGACTTGTCTATTCATTGTCTTTAAGGGTGTATTTTAATAAAGAGCTGTTTTTATTTTTGAAGAAGTTTAATATATCAATTTTTATAATATAATTATTTCTCTTTGCATCCTAAGAAACTCTTGTCTATCCTCAGGTTATAGAGATACCCTCCTGTTTTCTTCCAGAATTTTTATGGCTTCAGTTTTACCATTAGGTATGTGATTCTACACAAATTAATTTTTTTGTATGGTGCTATGGTCTGAATATTTGTGTTCCCTCAAAATTCAAATGTTGAAATCCTAATCCCCAGGTTGATGGTATTAGTAGGAGGGGTCTTTGAGAGGTGATTAGGTCAGGAGAACAGAACCCTCATGAAAGGGATTAGTTCCTTTCTAAAAACAGGCCCAAGGGAGCTTGTCTGCCCCTTCCACCATGTGAGGACACAGTGAAAAGACAGCCACATATGAACTGGAGAGTGCACCCTCACCAGACACCAGATCTGTCCCTGCCAGTGCCTTGATCTGAGACTTCTCAGTCTCCAGAACTGCAAGGAATAAATTTCTGTTGTTTATAAGCCAACCAGCCTATGGTATTTTGTTATAGCAGCCCAAACAGACTAAGACACATGGTTTGGGGTAGGGATTCAGGTTTCTATTTGCATAATATATCCAGTTTTCCATGACCATTTGTTGAAGAGTTTTTCCTTTTCCCATTGAGTTGTTATAGCATCTTTGTCAAAAATCAAATGACTATGTAAGTGTGTGTCTATTTCTGGACTCTATATTTTGTTCTCCTGGTTTGTCAATTCTTACATCAATGATATGTGGTCTTGATTACAGTAGTTTTTCAGTAAATGTTAAAGTCATTAGAATAAGTTTTCTGACTTTGTTTTTTAAAGATTGCTTTGGATATCTAACTCCCTGTATTTCCAAATAAATTTTAGAATTGGTTTGTACATTTCTATACAAGAGCCAATATGGGATTATTTTACACATGTTGTTGAATCCCTAGACTAATTTGGGATTGACATCTTAACAAGATGAGTTTTTCAGTACACGAACATGCTATTTCTGTCCATTTATTTAGATCTTTTATTTTTATTAACAAAGTTTTGTGCTTTTTCAGTTTAGAGGTCCTGGCACACCTTTTGTTAAATGTATTTCTAAGAGATTTTCTTATGCTATTGCAAATAAATTTGATTTTTGAAAGTCACTTTCCAGTTGTTTGCTAATATAAAAAAATGCAATTGACTTTTATGGTAACATTATAACATGTGACTTTGTTAACTTCACTTATTAGTTCCAGTACTTATTTTAGATTCCTTAGGATTTTCTATGTAAATAAATACATCATCCAAAAATAGAGATAATTTTAATTCTTTCTTTCTGATATTTATACCTTTAATTTGTTTTGCTTGCTTTATTGCAATGGTTAGAACCTGCAATACAATGTCAATTAAAAGTAGTAAAAACATGCAATGTTTCATCATTAAGTATAATATTAAATGTACATTTTTCATAGATACCCTTTGTCACATAGAGGAAGTTCCCTTCTGTTTCTAGTTTGCTCAGAATTTTAATCATGAATTAGAGATGATTATGTCAAATGTTCCTTCTGCAAATTTTGATGCCATCATATGATTTTTGCCTTTGTACTATTCATATAGTGAATTATATTGATTGATTTTCAAATGTTATGTAAACTTTGCAGTCCTAGGATTAACCATGCTTGGTCCTGGTATATTATTCTTTTTATATATTGCTAAGATTCTACTTGCCAATACTGTGTTAAGGAGATTTGCACCTGTGTTCATGAGAGATACTGATCTACAATTTTCTTTTATTTTAATATCTTTGCCAGATTTTAGTGTTGATGTTGTGCTAGCCTCATAAAATGAACTGGAATATGTTTTCCTCTTTTCTATTTTCTGTTTGAATTTGTATAAGACTGGTGTTGTTTATTCCTTAAATGTTTGGTAGACTTCATCAGTGAAACAATCTAGACCTAGAATTTTCTTTCAGGAAAAGTTTTTGATAATAAACTCTATTTTTTTAATAAATATGATGCTAATCATATTTTCTGTTTCATCTTGTGTCAATTTTGGTGAGCTGAATTTTTAAGTAATTTGTCTATTTCATCTACATTATTGAATTTTTTGGCATAATATACTTTCAGTGTTTGTAGATTATTAATGGTAACCCCTCTTTCATTCCTGATTTGGTAATTTGCATTTTCTGATTTTTTTCCTTGATCAGTCTTACCAGAGGTTTATCAATTTTGCTGATTTTTTCAAAAAATAAATTTTTGGCTTTATTAATTTTCTCTATTTTTCATTTATTTTCTATTTAATTGATTTCTTCTCTTTATTATTTCCTTCCTTCTACTTTGGGTTTAACTTGCTCTTCTTTTTCTAGATTCTTAGAGTGGAAATTTATATTATTGATTTTGGACCTTTATTCTTTTCTAATATAATTATTTAAAGCTATAAATTTCCTTCTACGTATAGCTTAAGCTGCATCCCATTAATTTCAATAGGTTGTATTTGTATTATCAGTCAGTTTTAAATATTGTCTAATTTGTGATTTCTTATTTGACCCATAGATTATTTAGAAATGTGTTATTTAATTTCTAATTTTTTTGTTTTTATAAATATGTTATTGTTATTAATCTCTAATTTAATTCCACCATGGTCAGAAAATAGACTGTATGATATCCATGTGAGTTTCCTAGGGCTGCCATAACAAAGTATCACAAACTGGGTAGCTTTAAACACAGAAATTTATTGTCTTATAATACTGGAGGTTCGAAGTCTAAAATCAAGATGTCGATGGGGCCATGTTCTCTCTGAAATCTATAGGGGAGAATCCTCATTTGCCTCTTCTTAGCTTCTGGTAGTTTGCTGGAAATCCCTGGCATTCCTTTGCTTGCAGCTGTAGCACTTCAATCTCTGTCTTTGTCATCACACAGCATTCTCTTCTCATATGTCTATGTCTCTGTGTTTTTTCTCCTATTCTTATGGGGACACCAGTCATATTGGATTAAGGGCCCATCCTACTCCAGTGTGACTTCATCTTTACTTAACTAATTATTGTAATGACCTTATTTCAAATAAGGTCACGTTCTGAGGTACTGGCATTAGGACTTCAACATATCTCTTTGGAGGGCACAATTCACCCCATTAAAATATCAATCTTTTAAAATTTACTGAGACTTGTTTTATTCTCCAATATATGATCTGTCTTGGTGAACATACCATTAGCATTTGGAAAGAATGCATATTCTGCAGTTGTTTGGTGTGAAGTTCTAGAAATATCACTTGGGTTAAGGTGATTGATAGAGGTGTTCAGATAACTTTTGTCTTAACTGATATCTTTGTCTAGTTTTTCTATCAGTTGCTGAGAGAGGAATGTTAAATCTCCAACTAGGGCTGGAATTATCTATTTTTTAATTTAATTCTGTCCATTTTTGCTTCATATATTTGGAGGCTCTTTTATTAGGCATATGCACACATGATTTTTATATCTTTCTTATAAATTTCCCTTTTTGTCATTATGAAATTTTCCTAATTCACCACCTTTCCTGAAGTATACTTTATCAGATATTAATATAGCCACTCCAATCTTCTTATGTTTATTGTTTTATTGGTATATTTTTTCCATTCATTTACTTTCAATCTAAATTGCCTTTATATTTAAAGTGTATCCATCATAGACAGTATAGAGTTAAATTTTGATTTTTAAAATCAATTTGACAATATCTGCCTTTAATTGGAGTGTTCAGTTCATTAACATTTAATGTGAGTATAGACATGGTTGGTTATAGATCTATTATTTTATTATTTGTTTTCTGTTTGTCCTGTTTTTTATGTTCTCTTCTTCCTCCTTTCTCGACTTCTTTTGGGTTATTTGGATATTGTTTAGAATTCCATTCTAAATCAAAGATTCATTTATTGGCTTTTAATTATACTTCTTTGAATTACTTTTAGTATTAAATAGTTGCTCTAGAGATTATAATATACATCAATAATTTTTCATTGTCTACTTAAGAGATAATATTTTACCACTTCAGATAAAATATAGAAACTTTTCAGTTTTTAAGGTCAATTTACCTCCATTCCCATCTATGTGCTATAGTTGTCAGATAAACCAATCTATATACATTTTAAATTCCACACAATAATATTACAGTCTTTGCTTTAAACAGATATATGTATTTTAAAGAAACTAAAAGGGAAATAGTTTTTATATTTACTAGATATTTACCATTTCTTATACTCTTCATTCCTTCCTGAAGATTGTGGTTTTCAGCTGGTATAATTTACTTTCAGCCTGAATAACTAACTTTATCATTTCTTGAAGACCAGATCTGCTAGAGACAATGTCTGTTAGTTTTCTTCTATATAACACTTTTTATTTCACCTTCATTCTTGATGGATAATTTTTCTGGATATAAAATTCTAGGTTAACAGGATATTTTTTCCCAAAAAATATTATTCCACTGTTTTTTTGTACTCCATTGTTTCTTCTAAGTCCAACATCTGGATCATTTCTAGATTATCTGAATCATTGTTCCCCTGTATAATGTATCATTTTCTCTGGTTATTTTCAAGATTTTCTCTTCATCTTTGGTTTTCATCAGTTTGACTCTGATTTGCCTAGACATAGTTTTCTTTGTATTTATCTTGCTTGGAGTTCAATGAGATTCCAGAATCTATAAATGTGTATCTTTCACCAAATTTTGTATATTTTCAACCATTATTTCTTTAAAAAGATTTTTCCCACTTTAGTCTCTCTCTCCTTTCTTTCTGGAACTCCAGTTAGACATAAGTTAGAGCGTTGATACCGCCCTACTGGTCTCAGGCTTTCTTTCCCTTTTTTGTCAGACTGGATAATTTCTATGGATCTACGTTCAAATTCACTGATTCCTTCCATTGTCATCTACATGCTGCTTCTAAGCCCATTTAATTTTTTTAAAAAATTTAGATATTGTATTTTTTAATTTTAGTATTTTTATGTTTCATTTTTATAGTTTTCTATTTCTCTGCTGAGATTTCCAATCTTTACATTTACTTTAAGCATATTTCCTTCATTGAACATAGTTACAATAGCTGCTTAAAAGTCACTGCCTGCTAATTCCAATATGAGTCATTTCAGAGATGGTCTTTATTGAATGATTTTTCTCTTGAGAATGGGTCATATTTTCCTGTTGCTTCATATATCACATAGTTTGGGATTGTAACTTGGATTTAATAAATATTATGTTGTGGAAATTCTGGGTAACATTATATTTCTTTTAAGACTGGTAATATTTTTGTTTTAGCATACAATTAAGTGGATTGAACAAAAGCTGCAAACTCTGACTGATCTGATTTCAGATCAGTTCTTTTAACCTAAGCTCAACTACTTGGAACCTTCTCTGCAGCTATGAAGGTTAGAGGTCAACTAAAGATTTGTGAGGAATTTATACATGGAATTTGTGCCTACTCTTCTTTGTCACTTTCCTTTCTGAGAATCCCCCCTCCATTACCAGCAGCTGTGAATGGCCCAAACTCTATCCTTTAGTGACTAAATCCAGAAAAACTGCCAGTTTTCTATCAGAACATTAACTCTTCCATGACAAAGTCTAGGGGTCTGCCCCCATGCAAGAAATTGTGAAAAGGGAAACTTATGATTCTCTTTGGCAAACTGTTGACTCCCCTCCAGAATATGCCTGCTTTCTATTGCTTTTCAGTCTCTTGAGGAAGCTGCTTTCCAAAGTTTGTCCAGATTTTATATTTTTTATCTGAAAGAGAGTTGGCCCAGTAGGAACTTACTTGGCTGTTACCAAACGTAGAACCCATTAATTTCTTCAAAAAATATTTTTAATTACAGAAGAAAATACACAGCTATATTCTCTATTCTCCTTTTAAAATTTCAAATTGTATAGACAGAGCAAAAGTCCCTCTTGGACCACCCTATCTCATTCCCTTACCCTAAGGTAGCCATCATTAGTTTGGTATACATCCCTCTAGATCTGTCTCTATGAGATAAAATATATATGTGTTTATATTAATATAAAATTTAGAGGGAGTTACCCATGTAAATTAGATAGGTGGTATAAAATAGAGGTTAAGAGTACAAATTCTAGTGTCAAACTCCTTGAATTCAAACTTATACATTTTGCACTTACCACCTATGTGACCTTAGAGAATTTCCTCAAACCTTCTGTGCCTCAGTTTATTCATCTGTAAAATGGGGATGATGATATTGTCAACCTCATAGGTAGGGCTGTAATGATGCTAATAATCAAATAATACATATAAAGGACTTGAGATAATATCTGATACATATTATGCTCTCAATAAATGCTAATAACTATCGTCATTCTGCAATTCACCTCCCCCAACAATGTTCTAAGTTATATATATATATACTTTAAAATTCATTTTTTTATTATTTTTTTTTATTTCAGCATATTATAGGGGTACAAATATTACGGTTATGTAT
>VBSM01003151.1:6503915-6567931 GCA_008086735.1 Cheirogaleus medius | reverse complement strand
CAAAACTGCAATGAGATATCACTTATCTCCAGTAAGAATGGCCTTTATCTAAAATTCATTTTTATACTGCTTCATAGGATTTCATAATATGGATGGGCCCAGTTTGTCTTGCCTATTACCCTACTGATTGACATCTAGATTGTTTTCACTTTTTTCCCCTCTTTTATGAATAAGAGCACAAAGAACATCCTGGTAAAAAGAGCATTAGTCTATGAATAAATACCTAGAAGTAGAAATGCTGGGCCAAAATATATGTACATTTCAGTTTTGTAGGTTACGTGGAATAAAGAAATTGAATAATTGAGTGATATTCTGATCCCGTCAACACTGCTTTCCTTGAAAATAAGGATTTTCAGGCAGATATAGACGCAAGGTAGAAGAAGTTAATAAAATCCCATGTCACACTGAGTATGAATTGAAATTATCAGTATAAACTCATAGGGTACTATACTTAAATAAGAGACACAATAACCAAACCAGTAGTAATAAGCATTTTAAGAGCTCAGATAGTGGTCTTGAAATAGCATTTCATGTGAAAAATGGGGTTTCTTAGAGAAACAGATGATTAGAGTTCTTTCAGTGGCCTGCAAGGCATAGTATCATCTGATCCCATCCTTGTCCTTATCCCCCACTACTTTCCTCATACCTCACTCCATTCCTGCCACATCAATCACCCTATTTAATATTGCAAATCATTCCTTGACCCCAGTCCTCCTGATCCCCCTTACACTTCTACTTTTTATTTTTTTCCATAGCACCTAGTATCTTCTAACATACTTATACATACACACGTACATATGAATGTGTATGTATGTATGTATATGTCTATACCTATATAAATATATATTTATCTATTTCATTACATCAGTCAAGTATTGCCAAAATAGTTCTGTGCTAATATACTACCCCAATTCTCAGTGGCTTAGAACAACAATCATTTATTCTCAGTCACATATCTCTCATTGACTGGGAATTGGTTCCAAGCTGTGATTTGGGTTCAAACCTCCTCCACTTGGACCAGCAAGGCTACCAGGGACATATCTTTCTTAAGCTTATGGCAGGAACACAAGAAAACAAGCTGAGCCTGGGCACAGTGACTCACGCCTGTAATCCTAACACTCTGAGAGGCCAAGGCGGGAGGATCGCTTGAGGTCAGGAGTTTGAGACCAACCTGAGCAAAAGTAAGACCCCGTCTCTACTAAAAATAGAAAAATTAGCCAGATGTGGTGGTGTGCACATGTGGTCCAAGCTACTCGGGAGGCTGAGGCAGGAGGATCACTTGAGCCCACGAATTTGAGGTTACAGTGAGCTATAATGATGCCACTGTACTCTATCCAGGTGACAAGAGCAAAACTATGTCTCGAACAAAACAAAATCAAAACCGCAATGAGATATCACTTATCTCCAGTAAGAATGGCCTTTATCAAAAAGTCCCCAAACAATAAATGTTGGCGTGGATGCAGAGAGATAGGAACACTCCTACACTGCTGGTGGGACTGCAAACTAGTTCAGCCTCTGTGGAAAGCAATATGGAGATACCTTAAAGCGATACAAGTAGATCTACCCTTTGATCCAGCAATCCCATTACTGGGCATATACCCAAAAGAACAAAGGACAATCTACAAAAAAGATACCTGTACTCGAATGTTCATAGCAGCACAATTCACAATTGCAAAGCTGTGGAAACAACCCAAGTGCCCATCAATACATGAATGGATTAATAAAATGTGGTATGTGTATACCATGGAGTACTATTCAGCTCTAAGAAACAATGGTGATACAGTACATCTTGTATTTTCTTGGATAGAGCTGGAACCCATTCTACTAAGTAAAGTATCCCAAGAATGGAAAAACAAGCACCACATATACTCACCAGCAAATTGGTATTAACTGTTCAGCACCTAAGTGGACACATAGGCATTACATTTATTGGGTATTGGGCAGGTGGGAGGGGGGAGGAGGGGGGCGGGTATATACATACATAATGAGTGAGATGTGCACTGTCTGGGGGATGGTCACACTTGAAGCTCAGACTTGTGGGGGGGGGGCAAGGGCATTATATGCAACCTTAAAATTTGTACCCTCATAATATGCTGAAATAAAAACAAAACAAAACAAACAAAAGCGAGCTGGACTGCACAGGCACATTTTAAGCTTTTGTTCACATCACTTCTACCAGTATTTCATTGGCTAAGCAAGTCTTATGGCCAAAACTAACATTAATGGGATAATATACAATAATAACATACTGTGTCTTTAGTAGGAGGAACTATAGAGTCACATAGCAAAGAATACAGATGGATGGAGGCTGAAAATTCAGAGACAAAAATTAAATCGACCACACCTAATATTGTTTATTTTCTGACTTCCTCAATTAGAATATAAATTCTACAAAGACATGTTTTGTCGCTGATATATTCCAAGTACTTAGAACAGTACCTGACTCCTAATAGGTGCTCAGTAAATATTTCTTGAGTTAATATATGAATGAAATAGTACTGTCAGAATGAATTGCTACCTTCTCCTTGCTTCCATAGCATGTGGTTTAGACCTCTCAGGTGACAACACAGTGGGCCTTGCATGTGGTTTCCTCAGGAGACAGTACAGGACTATGTACCTACTAGTACATCCACGCCTCAGCAGCAAGTAGGAGAGGGCAAAGACCTCAAGCCTCAGCCTCCTGCTCTGAATCCCAAGAAAGCACTGTAGTTTGGGTGGGTGTGGCCTGCTGCTCTACCCATAACCAGCATTCTGCTTGCAATGACAAGTGACGAGCAAAAGGTATGACAGGCAGCCTGCTGGGCACTTCTTACTAAAAAAAAAAAAACAAAACAAACAAAAAAAACCCAACTATAATCATGATGTGGAATCAAGTGAACAAGAAATGCAGACTTGTTCTTTCTACCCCCAAGCAAAAATTTCTGTGCTGTCTCTCATCCCTGCCAAATCCTGTGTTAAGCTAGCTGTCACACTAGCCAGGATCTGGAACAATTTCCTCAAAGATGTTAATCATTGGTAATGGCATATTGTTTTATCTCTTTTGCAACTGAACAGAACAGTGCCTTAACTAAGGATCTGGTAGGTTGGAGAGAAGCTAGATGGGGACAAATGGCTAGTGCTCCCTGAAGCATCTAGCAGAGGACCTGGCCAATAACGATACTTTTACACACACACACACACACACACACACACACACACTGATGCCTGGGCTCCAACCACAGCCATTCTGATTTAATTGGTCTGGGCATTAGGATTTCAAAAGGAAAAACTCCCCAAGTAATTCTAACATGGAGCAAAGCTTGAGAACCAGTGCACATGGCTTGATACAACTGCCACAAACTGGTAAACACCTGATGGATGGGAACGCTAAGAAATTTCTCTCTGCTGGACCTTCCCTAGTATTGTAGAAACATGTTGTTATTGCTCCAGTCTTTGAACCAAAACCCTCTTCTTGACTCTACTTCCTCCTCCAACTGTGGTTCTATTTTTTCTTTTTCCCTTAATAGAAAACTTCCTGGATAGGATTATCTGCACTCTCAGCCCCTCCAACCCCATTTCTTTCCTCCTACTCTCCCTTGAACTGACTCTAATAAGGTGTTGGCTTCTACTCCTCCTCCAAAACTGCTCCTATAAGGTCACTAGCAACATGCACATTGTGAAATCCAAGGACTACTGCTCAGTTCTCATGTTAACTGACCCATCAGCACACTTTTTCATAGCTAATCACTCTTTGAAATACTTTCTTCACATAGTTTCTAGGATGCTATCCTCACTTCTTTGTCCACTTACCTCTATGGTCATTTCTTCTCAGTGTCCTTTGCTGGTTTTCCCCCCATCTTCCTGACCTCTAAATGTTGGAATACCCAGGGTTCAATCCTAGTACCTCTTCTCTTTTTTATCCACACTTGTTCCTTAGAGAATCTCTTCCTGGGTCTTAATTTTATATGCCATTAACTCTTAAATGTCAGTTAGGTATTTTAAATTTAACATGTCTAAACCTCAGTTCCTGATCTTCCTCCTCCAAACCTGCTCCCACTGTAATCTTTTTCATATCAGTAAATGGCAACTCTTTATGCCTTTTGCTATGTCCTGACACTGAGTAATTTATAAAGAAAAGAGGTTTATTCAGTTCACGGTTCTGCAGGCTGGGAAGTACAACAAGCATGGTGCTACACATGATCTATCAGAAAATTATGTCTACTCTACCTTCAAAATTTATTGATAATCTAACCACTTCTCACCATGTGCACTCTGCCACCCTGGCCTGAGTCACCACCTTATTTTGCATGAATTATTACAATGGTCTTCTAACTGATGCTCCTGCTTCTGCCCTGGCTCGCTTTAAGTCTGTTCTCAACAGAGAAGCAAGAGTGATCCGATTAAAACACAAGTCAGATGATGCTCCTTTGCTCAAAATCCCCCAAAAGTTCAGCATGTCCCTCAGACTTAAAACCAACATTCTGACCATAACCTTCGAAGTCCTACATGATCTGGCCCTGTTCCTTCCCTGACCTCATCTCCCTACCACTCTCTCCCTCACTCTATCTTCTCCAGCCACACTAGTCCCCTTGCTGTTCTTTGACCATACCAGGCATTGGTCCACCTTAGGGCCTCTGCACTTCCTGTTTCTTCTGCTTGAAACATTTTACTCCCAGCTATCTACATCGCTCACTTCCTTGGCCCCTTCAAATATCGCCTTCTCTATGAGGTCATCCCATCTCAGAATTGCAAACCCCACCCCCACTCTCATCGTATATACTCCCTAATTCCCTCTCTTCTTGACCTAACATATCATATATTACAATACAACATAGTATATATTTTTATTACTTGTCTGTTATCTGTCTCCTCCACCTCCATCAAAATATATGATCTGTGAAGGCAGAGAATTTTTTTCTTTTTTTTTTTCCATTTTGTTAACCAATGTTCCCCAGAGCCTATAACAACACTTGGCACATAGGTGGTGCCCAATAAGTACATGTTGAAAGAATGAATGAATGAAAGTAGAAGATATATTTTTATTGATACTAATTATTTTAATTATTCATTATTGAATAAATGAGCTCAAACCTAGGATCTCATTCTTCTTTTGCATCAAGGCAGTTATCACAGTGGTTAAGGGCATGGGTGCTGGAGTGAGTCTCCATTTACAAGCTGTACGACTGTGGGCAATCTACTGAACTTTCCTGAGTCTCAGTTTCCTAATGGGACACTTGAGTCTCCTCAAGTGAGACAATTCAATGAACTGGTTAGCTTATCTGCAAAATGGGTCAGAGCATGCATTGCAAGCATGAAGAAACAAAATAGTCAAGTTGGCTCAAAATGATTAGGACCATGAATCCTAACTGAGATTTCCCAGTTCAATGGACTTCTACCCGAACTGGAACTAGGTATGCCAACTGATTGATCAGCAGCCAAGTTCTTTACGTTCATACATGAAATGGTTAATAATGTAGAAACTTTAGTTGTGACTTGGATTCAAATCTTAGTTTCAGCATTATATGACCTTGAGTGAGTTACTTAACCTTTTTGAGACCTAATTTCTTCCTTTGTAAAATGGGAATAAAAATAACACCCTGCCTCATAGGGTTATTGTGAGAAGTAAATTAGATAAGCGTACTTAGCTAAGTGCTTGGCACATATTATTATTATTTTAATTATTGTTATTTCAATAACTCTCATTCAAGCACATCAGCATTTATTTTGAGTTTAAGGAACCCTAATGCCTGATAAATATTAGATGCCACATAAATATTTATTTAATATATGAGGGAATTCAATTTTAAGTCATGTTGATCTTCTCATAAACAAATACCTGGGGCCAATCAACAGAAATTTTTTTCTTTTGCACTTATGACTTGTAACATAGACACCAAGCACATCTTTCAGGAGCATTAAAGGGCAGGCAATTGGTGAGGATGATATGGTCAGTATTTTCATTTACGCTTCTGAAGCAGCTGAAAACTTGATGTAATCTGTAACATTTCAGGAAAAGAAATAAGACCAAGAAAGTACAAAGGTAAGATCAAATGTTTTTCTGTAATTAGAATATTTTCAATTAACCTGAAATCTGCCTGACATCAAACATACATTTGGAAGGCAAGGTGGGAGGTGGAGTCCACTTTCAGTGGGAATTCTTAGTGGCTCAGTCTCCTTGATGTGTTATTAAATAATATCCAACTGGCACACAAATATGAACATTGATATAAAATTGCTTCTGAGGTTTCCCTTATGATACCTAAACAACCAGAAGACCTAGTTAATACAATGAAAAAGTCACTTAGAACTCTTTGCTTGCTTGCCCATAGTCAAAACATCTAGTTGATTTAATTTTTCATTTCTTAGCCAGTTCCTTAGGTGACTGGCGGACATAGCCCAAATTTTGTTTTTTATTCTTTTTTCATCTGATGCCTTGCTTTTGCAAATGGGAACATATGAGTCTCAATAGGTCACAATCAATTTATCATTGAAGCATAAAAAACTTAGAAAAGCTAGAGACATTAAGATCTCCCTCAGCAAATTTCAAGTATATAATTGATTATTATTAACTATAGTCACCATACCTTAAATTAGATCTCCAGCACTTATAACTGAAAGTTTATACCCTTTGACCAAAATCTCCCCACCTGTCATTTGTGACAACACAGATGAACCTAGAGAATGAATAGTTCTTGATGGAGAATAAGCCTACTTTGTGTTGCACATAATCACACTCTTACTTTTATTAATAAGTGTACCTTGCATATGAATAGCTCTTTGTCTTGTTTTACCCAAAGGAACACTTTTTATATATTATCTCATTTTCTCCTTAAAAAAACTCCTTGAGGTGAATACAGGAAGTAAAGCTCTGCTCCCATTTATAGATGAGGAAACTGAGTCAGAACCCTTCCTTCTCGCCTCCCAGCACCTTATTTTCCTGTCTTAGTTTGTTTTGTGTTACTACAACAGAATTTCTGACACTGAGTAATTTATAAAGAAAAAATATTTATTCAGCTCATGGTTCTGCAGGCTGAGAATTACAACGAGCATGGTGCCAGCATCTGCACAGCTTCTGATAAGGGCTTTGTGCTTGGTCAAAATATGGCAGTAGGTCAAAGGAGAAGTGGATACCTGGGAAGAGGCAAAACCTGAGGGGCATCCTGGCTTTACAACAACCCATTCTCACAAGAACTAATCCATTCCCTGAGAACTAATCCAGTCCCACCAGAGTGAGAATTCACTCACTACCCAAAGAGCAGCACCAAGCCATTCATAAGGAATCTGCCCCCATGATCCAAACACTTCCCACCAGGCTCCACCTCTTAACACTGCCACATTGGAGATCAAATTTCAACATGAGTTTTGGTGGGGACAAACTCAAACATAATACTTCCCAGTCTCATTCCCTCTGACATTCATAAAGGAACTGCAAAATCTAATAAGTAGTGTGCATTAGGTATTAAGGGCCTTCTCTCAAATGTCTAATTTGTTGGTTCTCCCCATTTAAAATATAATTTTCTAAATGCCATGTTGTATCCTGGATGGAATCTTGGAATACAAGAAAGGATATTAGTGGAAAAACTGGTGAAATCTGATTAAAGACTGGGGTTTTAGTTAATAATAATGTACCAATGTTAATCTCTTAATCTTGACAAATATACTATAATTATGTAAGATGTTAACATGAGGGGAAACTGGTTGAAGGGTATGCGGGAACTCTCTGTTCTTTGCAACTTTTGCAACTTTTCTGTAAATATGAAATTATTCCCAAATAGGAGGGGGGAGGAGGGGATGGTTATATACAAACACAATGAATGAGATGTGCAACATTTAGGGGATGGTCATGCTTGAGGCTCTGCCTCGAGGGGGGAGGGGGGCATGGGCAATATACATAACCATAATATTTGTACCCCCATAATATGCTGAAATAAAAAAATAAAATAAAAAAATTTAAAAAACTTGTTAAAATGTAAGTTTAAAGTACAGCAACTCTGAAATTAATGTCTTGTATGTCTCACTTGGAACATATGAATTTTTTTACCATTATCAGTACCGTATTTTTACTTTTCCCCTTTACTTTTTCTGTAACTCTCATGGTAGTGGGGGCATGATTGGTGAATTTAAAAAAACATACTTTCCCAAAATAATTTTCAACCTCTTTCTCCTTTGAAACACCTATCACAGTTTCAGTAAATGTCTCTCAGACCTATAAGCACGTGGCATCAGTCTGAAGAATAAGCTTTGTATTGACCTTGGAAGACTAAGAGTTGGGAAGCAGCAGCTGGCTGCCCACTGGCTGAAGTTAAAACAGTGAGCATCCTGTGCCTCCCCTCCCCTAACAAGCCCCTGATCTTTTCCCTAAATCAAGGTTCACAAGACATAAACTAGAGAATTGAGAGGAAAGAAGATCCTCAAAGCCAACGCCATCTTTAAATAACTTTGTAAACCATCTAAACTACTCCCTTCCTCTTATAAACATACTTCGCACCCAGAATCACCAGTAAAATTATTCATATCCAGCATTTTTCCTCTAAGTGGCACTTGTCTGTATCATGGGGTACTTAATTGTGGCAGAAAAAGGGAAATATGTTAAGACATCTAGATTCATATTGTGTTGGCACTAATGATTGTGTAATTTTAGCAGTCGATGTTCTTTAGCTAATGGGGAGATAATCTAAAACAAGACTAAAGGATGTCAATGGTAATGCTGAGCTAGGAACCACATTCTTTTTTACACTTTATCCACCCCACCTACCCTGTTTTCTGAGAAAAACTATCAGGAGACAAGGGAGGAGAAAATAACCTAATTGATATACTGCATTTTTATTACAAAGATAATGCTCCTACAAAACAAGTTCTTTGAGATGGTCTCTTAGTAGCTGGGTTCAGTGGCAGGGAGCCATCTTGACTCTCCTTTCCCCCTCAGACCATTATTTTTGACCAAGGAATATCATGTTTAGGTTTGACTAGGTATGAAGTCTTTGGGTTCTCATCTGGTTAATTTTTTATATATTAACCAACCCGTGCTTTCATTGCAGGTGTTTCCTATTACTTCATTACCTTTCTCCCATTCAAGCAGATTCACCATAAAGCATCCATTGCCTCAGAGTAGGGCCATCAACAGCATAAATAATGGGAGTTAGAAACAAAAGAGTCAATTGTTGGTTTTTGAAGTTCAAATATTAATAGAAACAAACCAAATACCCATCAGTGTGAGCATAGATATTTACATGCTGAAATAAGCTGTGATATAGTCACACAATGGAATATCCTGGAGCTGTCAGAATGAATGATCTAGAGTCACACACAACAATGTTGATGAAGTTAGTGATAGGATGTTAGTTAAAAAAAAAAAAAAAGAAGTCCCCTAAGGTAGATCATGATGCCCCTTTAGTAAAATTAAAAACAACCATGATTTTAAAAATTGAAAACTACTTTCTGTAACACATATATTATAGATACAATAAAATTATATAAAAAAGAAAGCAAGAGAATGATGAATATGTAATTCAGGATAACGATTACATCAGGTAAGGGGGAAGGCAGGGATATGATGGGGGGTGGAGCACACAGTTAGGTGTAGGTTATTGTTAATGTTATAACTTTCTAGCTTTTGTTTTGAATGGGGTCTATTTACAATTATTAAAAATAAATAACTAGTTAAAGCAAAAAAGGGCCATATATGGAACGATGATGGGGGTGTATCTTGAAACAAGGCTTATGATTAATTCACTTCTGTGCACTTAAGGATTAATTTTAAAATATTGGATAACAACAAATAAACTCATAGTAGAGATAATTATTTGAGAGCAATGGGTTTTGAATTTCCTTATATCTTACCCCAAGATTCCAGCCAAAAACTGGATGTGTGGAGAAGAGTCTTCCTCACCACCACAACAACATAAAGATCTTCCAAGTGGGTGAGTCAGAGAGTCAGCAAGGAGGCTGGTAGCAAGTCATCATAGTGAGACATGAGCAGGGGTCTTATGTCTGACACTTCACTGGGAAGAGTTCTGGGGGCAATAGGAACCTTGGACTTCTCAACTAGTTTAGGGAGCCCAAGAGGAGACTGATCCCGTGGGCCTGGTAGGACACAAGAATAGCACCTACAGCCCAGGAGCAGGACCTACAGCCCAGAGTTATGTGGATTCAGAAGAAATGTCTACAGATGAGTCTGAGAAAAATGGGTCGGATTCAGCTCCACTTAATGTCCTGCAGCTACAGAGAAACAAGAGGGAAAATCCCGTGTCCTATGTGCTTGAGGGTCATGGAAGAGGCTGAGAGAGAGCTAGACCTGGAGAAGCCCTGTGGTGGAGAACAAAGGACAATGCAACAGTGATCTGCTTGAATTCACAGCCAAGGACCAAAAGAGATGTGACATATCTAAGCAGATGCCAGCATATTTCCCCCATCACCTCAACCCCATTCTGGGGAAACTCTGGGAAATCTCCAGAACTTGGATACAACTCTGGAGGAAGGGGAGGGGTCTGGAATGACCAGAAATGACTAAGATGGAGAGTCTACTATTGGCAAGAAGGAAAATATGATATAGAAATTAGACTGAGTTATGGAAGATTTAATAAAGTTACATTTCTTACACAACTGAATTTGTGGCCTGAGATATGAAACTCCTTCATGAATAAGCTGTCCAATCAAGCCCTTTGATTATCTGGTAATATGAGATATGGAGAAAAAGCAGACAGATTAGCCTTGCCTTTGCCCCAAAACTAGCTATGTGAACTTTAGCAAATTTCTGGGTCTCAGTCTCACTTATATAAAATAAGGGTGGTAGCCAGAGCCCTGATCGAGCTCTGACCCTGCCAGCAACTCACTATGTGACCTTGGGCACATCTCTTTCCTTCTCTGGGTCTCCATTTCCTTAACTGTAATATAAGGGAAATAGATAAAATCTACGTGTTCTTTTTAACACTAATATTCTACAAGTCTAACTTTCTATGGCCTTCTTTGGACTTCAAATGCACTAGATGCAGCTAATATCCTCTGGGTCACTAACTATTAATATAAAGGTAACTCCTATTTTCTTCTAAAAAGTTTGTAGCCAAATTGGGTTTGCAGTGGGTCATTTAACCAAATCTACAGTCTGTCACTCAGATAGCCAAAAACAGCTGAGACATTAAGATTTAACCACAAATAACCAGCGGGATTCCTCGGCAGAGCTAAATACAGTCAATTTTTGTTATTTTTCTAAATATTATTGGCTTGGCTGTCTCTGCTTGAGAACAGTTTCTAGGGTCATGAATGTGATCAGACAGCCCTCTTCTTCTAATCCAACCTCAAAAGAGAGAAGGAGGGTCCATTTATTTTTTTTAAGAGTCTGTGTATAATTTTTGGCCCCCTGCCTATTCTATTTATTTGCCTGTGAAACACCATAGAGATGGGGAGGTAGGGATAATGAAACATGGTAGGCAGAGATCTGGTGAGCTAGGAATCTGGGGTTAGAGGAACTAAGGGATTTATTATCAGGGTAGTGTGGAGACAAGGAAAATAGGGGTAGTGGTAGATACCAAGACATATGTAGACACACAGTCTGCAGTCTCAAACACATGAAGACACAGAATGGGTAGGACAGAGAGGCATTAAAAGCATAGGCTGTAGATTCAGACAGACATAGACTTGAGTCCTGGCTGTACACCTGACTAGCTGTGCAACCTTCCTCATTTATAAAAGATGTCATGTCTATAATAGTATCTGTAATAATAATAGTTGCTGTGAGGTCTAAATAAAAGAATGCATGTAAAAGTACTTATCATGTTTGACACACAATGAGTACCTAATAAACAGTAGTTAGTGTTCTGATGACTAATAATAATCACAATTTCACAGAATCCCAAAGCTAGAAGGAACCCCTGAGATCACTTAACTCAGTCCTTTGCTTGTATAAATGAAGAAGCTGAGACTTGGAGAGATGAAAGGACTTGTCTTATGGCACACAGCTATTAACAGCTAATGAAAGTAACAGTACAAGGGTCTAAGTCTCCTGAAGTCTGTTCCTAAGATCTTTCCACTCCATGTCACATACTTATATACTTTGGCAGAATTGCAGTGAGGGTCACTTTGGTCCTTTTTGTCCTTCTACCTCTCCTTTCCCCATTCTGGTAACTACTAACTACTACAAAGCCCTGGGTGATCCCTATGTGGGATAGATTTCCATCACTGGGAGCCAGCCTACCCTCAGGGAAGATCACAGCAGAGAAGAGTGGCAAGACCAGCTTCCCCAGCAGGCGGAGCTGCCTTCTTCAGTGCACATCATCCACTTTGTGCCAGGCCTTGTACCCAGGGAGTCTGCTGCAAGTGCCCATGCTTGTGGCTTCAGGGCTACCCTTAGGAGTGAAAAAGACTGTTATTGTTTCTCTCATGAAGATCACATGATGCTTTTTTCCATAAGTGTCTCTTTCTTACCACCACCAGCCATGACAAAATATCATTTTGTGATATACTTAGAGTGATATCCAAAACAGTTAACTTCTAGTCCAGCATGGGCAATGATTGACTAGAATAGATGCCAGGAAGCCTGTTGGAGCAGGGGACCAAAGGCCTTCTGCTGTCCCAGCCAGTAGCCCATTAGTTATGGATTGTGGAGAGAACCCAAGGGTCCCAGAGTAGGGGCAGGAACAGTGCAGGGGACATTTGGGGAGGCGTGGGGCAGAAACACTTTATCCAGTGGCAAGGAAGTATTAATATTTCAATGCATTAACAATGGTACAACTGTCCTGGAGCACACTTGGCTATACTTACATAGGGTGTTAGGCCTGGAGCTGACTAAGGGAACCAGCCAGAGCTGGGCCCAATACTCTAGAAACTCACATATTAGGCAACTATGCCCACACTAGGGATCTAAGACAACTGGGCCAAAGCGTGAAACCAGTATCTGCTGGCAAGTAAGCAGTTTACAGCAACACATCGCTCCCAAGGTTGAGAACTCTTCTTGCTGCCATTGCTTACATCTGCAAGGGCTACAAGCAGCAAATGACTCAGGAGCCCTTAGATATGGTACTTAGTACTTTCAGATGAGGTGTCATTTTTTGCAATGGATCAATCTAGCATTGTTCTGAAGAGGAACTGAAGGGAAAGGCTCTGGTCTGTGGGGGACAGCATGCCATTTTTCTTAACACACACACCATCTTTTTAACCCGGACAATTTGCTGTATAGTCACTCCCCTCCTCCTTGTCTCATGTGGTAAGGTGTTCCAAGAAACCACAGAAGTACTGGATTTCAACAATGACTCTCCAAAGGCATATTTAGCCAATGTTGTTTTGACAAAAGTAGAGCTCATCAAATGGGCTGCATAAAGATGATAATTAAATTAGACAAAATTAATCCCAAGAACTACTATTATGGGATTGGCTGATTACATAGGTAGCTAAGACCCACTAACTACCATTTTCCCTGCTGGACTCAAAAATGCCATTTTTTGTGATGTATGAATAAGTAGTAAGAGCAACACAGCCCTGTCCACAGAAGGAACTCTTCTCTATAAGTACTGAAAATCGGGAGGCAGGACAGAGTCTCCAGGGGCGTGCACTCTGGCCTGATGGCCTCCCTCTCAATGCTCCTTGCTGTGCTCTGCCACAATTAATCAAGCTTTCTAGGTATTAGTTAATTTCAGGACCCCAATAAATTGGTTTGTACTGGCATTAGTCCAGCCCTGATAATTTCACAGCCGTGTGCTTGGAAACTGCTGCAAGTTTGCACAGGACTTAGCAAGCAGGGAGCTGGGGGGAGAAAGCATAAAAGGAACTCTTGTTTGGCTTAAGTTCCATTAATATTGGCGAGAGCTGAACTCTAAGTGACAGAAAAACATGGTTTAGCACATGGACTTTGTAGCTGGGAATGGGTTTCTCTGTGTTCTTTTAACTCTCTCCCCCCTTCACCTCATGGTGGATTTGAAAACAATAAAATTAAATAAACCCAAACCTTTAGTTTGACATTTCTTTTTGTCTGATTGTTCTCAATTTTTTGTCTCTGATTTCACAAGAGTCCCTTGAGGAATAAGCAGTGGAGCCCATAATCTAGTAAAAGGTTAATTTGGGTTTAAGCTTTTTATTTTTAAAGATATGATTCTTCGTGAGTTTTTTTCTTTTTCTTTTCTTTTTCTTTTTTTCTTTTTTTTTTTTTTTTTACAATTTCAGGCGGCTTTTATAACTTGAGAGGTTACCAGGAAAATTCAAAGACAGTGAGAGGAGGGGTCCCTAATAAAAATAGAAATTTGGGGATGCCTATATAGTGGAGAATAACCCCAACTATTAAGTTCTGCAGGCTTTCAGAGGCACAGCTATGTCTCTGTCACTTGGATCCTAGAATGTCCTGTGGCCAGAGAAACACAGGTTGGAAGGGGCCAATGAGCTGAGAGAATAGACACTCGGAATATGATTTTTTAAAATCAAAGACCAAAAGTGCTTGAAGGAATCCAAGAGATCATGGAATTCAATTCTTACATTTTACGGATGGGGAAACTAAGGCCCAAAGGGAGCAAAAGATTGGGATATGACCCATCCGAGGCAGAAATGGGACTAGAGCCAAGAGTCCTAACTCACAGTTCAAGAATCCTTTGAGGTTCTGATGCAGCTTCTTTGGTGACAAGAATATTATATTTTCTCTGACATGAAAAAGGAGAAAGAAAGTCTTGGACACTTGGTTATAGAGCCAATGTGAGAGTGACTGTTTAGATTTTCAGATTTTCTTGGCAAAAATCCCTGGATGTGCAGATTCTCTGCTAGGTTTTTAAACCATCCAAACACAGAGAAAACTGGAGATGAGTGTTTGACTGTGTCTACATGATGCCTAAACAGACAGTTGATTCAGTCAAAAAATATTATTCATGTTGCTGGTTTGGCAACACAACCAGTTGGTGGATTCAATCTTTCACTTTTTAACTCCTTGAGAGGTAGTGTGGGATAGAAGAAAAAGCTCCAGACTGGCTGTCAGAAAACCTGGCTTCCAGACATGGCTGTGCTACTTATCCTCCCTCTCTGGACCCCAGTTTCTCCCTCTGTAAATTAATCAGATTTGGACTAAATTGTCTCTAAGGTTCCATAGAGTTTTCACCTTCTAGGGTACTGTTCTACACATACTTGGTCATTTTTCCAGTGTGGGATGGGAGAGGATGATGTCCCTGTTTGTGGTCTTTGCCATCTGCATATGAGGTCAGCAGCCCCACAGTTCTAGTGTGAGAAGAGATTTTCTGGATGTGATTCATAGCCTATTTCCATTTCACTCTGAATTTGGCTTCTAAATAGGAAGCTCCCTGCTCTCTTCAGTCCCCTCCCTTAGTCATCTTCTCATAAAGAAGAAAAGGAGTCTGGTACTCAGATGACAGAAAGGACTCAGAAGTACTCTCAGGGGTCCTGTACTTTGTCTTCTGACTTCATCAAGCTAGTTCCAACCCTTCATCAGCCCTTACCTCCCTCCAAGATTACCCATGCCCAGAGGCTGGATAATTGGCTTGTGGGATTTTAAAAGAGAGCAAGGAAGTAGTGTTGATCTAATGATGGGTTCCATGTCAGGTGTTGAATCTGACTCTTTCTGGTTGATTTCTGACTCTTAGGCTGTGAATAAAATCTCCTGGCTCATGCTCCTGACCAATCCATTAACTTGATGAAGCTTGTTGAGAAGATTCAGGCCACTAGCATTCTGGAGCCAGCTCTGACCAGTTTGTGAGAAGCAAATGTGCACAGCTTTTACCAACTCCACGTTAAGTGACAATACATTGTTAGTTTGAAATGGGCCATGTTGGAAATATTTACACAACAGAAATTGGAAATTGCTACAAATAAGAGTGTTGTTTTTTTCTCCCTAGGGGACCAGTTCTTAAAAAGTTATCACTGTATACTATAGTTCAAACGCAAACACCTCTAGGGGTTAGGAAGGTAATGTGAATGAGTAAAATAGGCCAGAGGGTAACAAAAGGGACACATTAGGGAGTGGTGGGTACTGTGGCAGTTGGCAAGGACATATGCTGTTCAAAATAGCAGTGACTACTGTGTCGCCTATGTGACCATGCAGAAATGTCAGCCCAGTATTGTCAGCAATTCCAATTTTTAAGAGGAACTAGAATCAGAGTTTTTATGTGAAATCTACCAATAATAAAAATTAAAGATTGTTTAGAATCAATTCAAGTTTTGGAAAAAAAATTCTGTACAGTCCAGGCAAAATATGTGGGCAGGCTCTCCCTAGCCCTTGGGTCAGCAGTTTGCCATCTTTGCTTTATGGAATCTCTGGTTTCTGCTCTTCTTCCCTGGGTTATAGCTCTGATGTGGAGTTGCCAGCATCTTTCCTAATCAGAAACAAGTTTTCTTTTCTTGAGAACTAAAAGAATAGGCAATTTGAATCTGAGACTATCCAGGTGGCTTCTTGTGATTCTACTCTGGCTTGTGTCTTGTTTTCTAGTATATGTGCCGTGAAGCCAGAGAAGAAGATCCTAGCCCTAAATCTACATCTAACATTTTATGACAGTCTCCAGGCACCAGGGCAATACTGGTTCTTGTGCACCTGTGTGCAAGGAAAGAGTGATTTCCATCTTGGCATCAGTCTCTTTACTGTTCGTTCCTCTTGAGGGCATGTTGGCACTCTACTCTCCAACTTACTCCCTGCCTTGAAGAATAGGGTGGGAAATTGGGCTAATTATTGGTTTTCTCTTCCTGTTTTTATCCCCACTCTCTTCTAAAGACAGGCAAACTGGAGCTGGAGTAGAATAAAGGACTTTACTGAATGTGAAATAGCTTTCACATTTGGACTAAATGGATGGAGGCAGGGAGGGGAGAACGAGGATGAAAACAGTTATTGTGCACCTACTATATGCCAGGCACTCCACATACCATAGGCCATTGAATCTTTACAGTAACATTATCATCCTCTTTTTACATACTATAAGGAAACAGGCTCAGAAAGGTTATAGGACTTTTTGGGATTCCAATTCAAGTATGTTCGATTCCAAAGCCTTGTTTTTTGTTTTTTTTTTCTTAGTGATATCTCTGTGGTTAAGACAATGAGAAAGACATTTTTACTAGTTGTGCTAAAAAAAACAATGGATCAATTTACTACCTAGCTCTGGGAATAAAGGTGAGTATCCTGGGAAGTTCATGGTGATTCTAGGGAACTGTGGGTACCCTGGGGTCCTATAGCAAACTATCTATGCAAATGCAATTTGGTAAAGTGATTACACATTCTATAGCAATAGAGCTTCTAGGGAGGCAATTTCTATTTCACCATATTGCATTTTTCTATGCATAGCATAACACTTGGACATATTATGCCTCCAGTTTGTTTTTATGACATCCTTGGTTAACAAGTTTTATACACCTTTGTAAAACTGCTCAAAAATGCAGTTAAACTATGTGAAACAAATCTTCAATCAGAAGTGATTAATTTTATACTCTGCCCATGTGACCCATTAATGGTAATGGTGTGGCACACTATAATTTTGGATCAAGGAAGTCATCCCCTTTCAACTTTTAGATATTTACTGCAATCCGGTGTACTATGATGAGTTTACTTTGATTTTAAAAATAAATATGTTCCTGAAATTTTCTGTAAACCAAATCTTGCTCTTTTAATGGCCTTTATTATAAATCTGGAGATGTGCACCATTGGGAAAAGAATCACTTAAAATGCTTCCACAAATATCTCAAAATCACTTAAAAAGAAAATCATTTCAATAAAAATACTATGCAGATATAACACAAAGCACAAATAAAAAATACCTCGGGTTATTTTTGTTTGCTACAATAACTCAAAGGCATAAATGAGAAATGATAGTTTAACTAAAAAGAATACATTGAACCAAAAAGTACCTGCTTTTCTTAACTCTGTTTCCAAGAATCTATAACCTACTCTCTCTATTTATTTCCTCTGGTTTTCATAAAATTCTAGGAAACAGTATTGTTTTCACTGGTGCTATCAGTCATGATTGGTTAGGTTATGCTGCAAGAAAAAAAAAGCAACCATCAACTCTCAGAAGTTTAACACACAAAGGTTCATTTATTACTCACTCTAGATATCTGAAATGAGTCTGCTGCGGGCTTTGCTCATCTTGGTCACTTAGGAGTTCAGGCTTCATTTCAATACATACATCCATTATGCCTGTGGTAGGGGGGAAGAGAAGGTGACAAATCATGCACTCTTAAAGTTTCCACCCAGAAGTGACACATCACTTGCTAAGATTTCATTAACCAAAGCAAATTAGATGGCCATGCTCAACTTCAAAGAGAGGAGTAAAATCCTACCTTGAGCCCAAAAGGAGGAAAACTGGAAATATTAGGTGAACCACACTAATGACAACCAAGTCTGTTTTCTAACAGTTTTTAGAACTGGCTAGCAGGAAGAAAACACAACAAAGGGACAGAAATTCAGTAACGAACAAGAATACATACAAGTAACAAAGGGACTCGTTAGAATATGGTTTAGTAGTCCTAAAAGGTCTTTAGAGAGAACTGTCAACTTCTACATATTAAACTCTAGGTCGGTCTGATTTTCTGTATAAAGAGGTAAACCTATACTGTAATATACTTATTAATCATTATGTATTCTGCCATGTTTTGGGGAGTTAATCCAATAACCTGAATTTTCCATGTTCCAGTGGGACATGAAGCATTTAAAAGGATAGAATACATTGTTTAGTATTAATAAACAATAATACTAAAAAATGTATTAATCATTTGTAATACTTCCACTTTCATGTGTATTTTTTAAAATAAGTATGAGTTGTGCAATACAATATAGGAGATCAGCACACAACAATTAATTACATTTATATTTACTAGCATTGAACATGTGGACACTGAAATTAAAAACACAATAACATTTATAATTACTCCAAAGAAATAAGTAGGCATGAATCTAACAAAATATGCATAGAAGTTATACACTCAAAACTACAAAATATTGATGAATGAAATCAAGGAAGACCTAAGTAAATGAAGAGACGTACTATGTTCATGTATTGGAAGACTCAAGACATTAAAGTTGTCAATTCTCCCCAAATTAATCTATAGGTTTAATGTAATTTCTATCCAAATCCCAGCAAGATATTTTTGTAGATATAGACAAGTTTATTCTAAAGTTTATATGGAAAGGTATAAGACCTAGACTAGCTAAAACAATCTTGAAAAAGAAAGAATGGGAGGAGCCACTCTACTTGATACTAAGACCTACTATATATGTCTACAATAATCAACACTGTGTGGTATTTGTGGTGGGACAGACACATAGATCAATGGGACAGAATAGAGAAACCAGAAAGAGATCCACATAAATATGCCCAACCAATGTTTCACCATGGTGTAAAATTAATTCAGTAGAGGAAAAATAGCTTTTCCAACAAATAACACTGGAGCAACTGGACACCTATAGGCAAAAAAGTGAACATCAACCTAAACCCCACACCTTACATGAAAATTAATTTGCAATCGATCATAGAATTAAATGTAAAGTTTAAAACTATAACACTTTTGGAACAAAAACATAGGAGAAAATTTTCCAGATCTAGAGCTAGGGAAAGTTCTTAGACTTAACACCAAAACATGATCTCTAAAAGGGAAATTTGATAAATCAGACCTCACCAACATAAAAAACTTTTGTCCTGTGAAAGTTCATGTGACGAGGATGAAAAGACAAGCTACAATCTGGGATAAAATATTTGCGAAGAAGATATACTGATGTCAAATAAACACATGAAAAGATGGTAGATATCATTAGGTATTAGGGAAATGCAAATTAAAAACACAATGAAATATCACTATATACCTAACAGAATGGTTAAAATAAAAAATAATGACAACAACAAATGCTGGTAAGTATCCAGAGAAACTGGATATCTCATATATTTTTGGTTGGGCATTTATCCCAGGGAATGGAAACTTATGTTTATGCAAAAAAAAAAAAACTGTAGATAAATGTTCAAAGTAGCTTTATTTGTAATAGCTAAAATCTGGAAATCAACCCTTCAATGGATGAATGATTAAACCAATTGTGATACATCTATACCATAGAATGCTACTCAGCAATAAAAAGGGACAAACTGTTGATACCTGGAACAACTTTAATGGGTCTCCAGAGAATTATGTATGTGTGTGGGGGGTGGAGCCAATCTCAAAAGGTTACATACTATATGAGTCCATGTAACATTCTTAAATGACAAAATATAGAGATGTAGAACAGTTTAATGGTTGCCAGGGAGTAGGGAGAGGGGGAGGGGAAAAGATGGGTGTGACCATCAAAGAGTAACACAGTGGCACTGTTCTGTATCTTGACTGATGGTGGTCACATGAACCTGAATGTGTGATAAAGCTACATAGAACTATACACACGGGCAAATAAGTGCATATAAAACTGATGAAATCGGAATAAGGTGAATGGATTGTATCAAAGTCAATATCCTGGTTTTGATATTGTACCATAGTTATAGCATGATGTTACTTACCACTGGGAAAAACTGGGTGAAGGGTATTCAAGATCCCTCTGAATTATTTCTTACAATTGCATGTGAATCTATAATTATCTCAAAATAAAAAGTTTCTAAAAAATGAGTATGAGATGATCTGTGCTCTCATCCCCATTTAATAAATAGAGAAAATAAGGCATTAAATTTGTATAAGACCTGGTAGAAGTCTAGATTAGGACTCACCCAATTTAGAGATCCCAATTCAGAAATCAAGAATGTAAATAATACAAGGACTGCTGACATTTACACTAATGAAGAACCTGTCAAAGAATTCCAGCAGCCCCATATAGGGTTTCAGGCAATATCTCTGCATAAGAGATTGATTCAATAGAATAAATTCAACAGCACTAATTGACAATAACTTGTTTTAAGCCACTAGTTTTTGGGATGGTTAGCTATACAGTAATCGGACTACTACATCAAGCAAGGGGAGCCAGTGGTTGCAGCCAAATACATGAGCTTTAAAACCCAGTGAGTTTATTTATTTTAAATGCTAGGATCCATGTTTGTCTTAGACTATTCCTTGAAACCCATTTTCCTGAATACTCTGTAGGCATGTTAAAGTGATGATGGGGGTTGGGGAATGCACACACAAAGGAAATTGAACCACAAGTCCTTGCACTTGAAGAACTCACAGTCTAGTGAGACAAAACATTAATGCATTAAATGGCATGAGAACAGTTATAAGACAACAAATCAGCAAGTTCAAACCAATATACTACAGCACAAATTGAATGCATGTGGCAGTGTATGGCTACCCAAGCAGCAGCAGGATGGAGCTAGACATTTTGGGCCCTGAAGGCAACATTTCAGAAAGGGCCCCCTTTCCTTTGTTAACAGTGAAATAAACATCTCCAGCAATGCAGGGGCTAGTTGGATGATATTAACACTTTTGAAGAAAGAAAAAGGGGGTAACTTCCGGAGACAATTATTCTTGTTTTAATTTTCCTTTGTTCTCTGTTCCTGATAAGTGGTTTTTTTGGCAAGCCACAATTTCCCTGAGCATCAATTTCCTGATCTATAGACTGGAGATAACAACCAGAGAGCAGTGGGTTGAAAGTCAGGAAATCTGACTTGGAATCTCAAATTTGTCATTTACTAGTTGTGTGACCTTGGATACATCAACTCCCCCCCACACCTCAGTTTCCTCTTTTGTGAAATAAAGAGGTTAAGCTGAATGTTTCAGAAGGTCCCCACTAACTCTGACACTAGAGGCCACACATAGTTCAGGGTGTTGTGGGTTTAAAAAAGTAATATTGATGTATATGAAAGCACTCTGTAAGCCATAAAGTGCTATGCAGATGTTAGGAATATGGATGTTATCCAGTTCATGTAGAAAAAAGCCCTGCAGCTCTCCTCCAAATTTAGGGGCTTACAATACTGTCTGTCAAGGCAGCAGTTTCCTGGACCTTAGAAGATTCTTAAAATCCTTTCTATCATTCATGGAATAAACACAAATTTAGAGTATTGTGTCTCAGGCTCACCATGGCATAAGCAGTGCTTGTGATTTCAAGGTCGAGCTTTTGGCTCATTTTAGGAACTTCATAAAAACAGTGGTGGCTTTGGTGGGTCACTCCAAGTTTTCTTCAAGGCACTTAACAGTGAGTAGAGGCCCTTTCCATGGGGCTTTAGAGCCCTATTCGTGGGAGAAAGCAGATTTCTAAGCACCTCCCGCCCCCAGCAACTCCCTCACACACCCATCTCCACCCCGCCTTTAACGACACCAAAGCTTTGTCACTTTACTAGCCACAATGTGGATCTGGGAAACGCCCGAAATGATAAGCAGCGTGCTAAGGCGTAATTTGTGAGGCCAGTCTGTCCTGCGTTCCGGGCACCACCTCAAGACCAGACCAGGTGCACCCCCCAGAAAGGCCATAGTGCTGGAGGACAGAGGGTGCGAGCTTCCGGGCAGGGAAATAGGACAGTAGCCGGGGTCTTCAACGCCCGCGCGGGTCCTAGGTGCATCCAGTGTGGAGGGGGAGGAGGGGCCGAAGGAGATGTGCGGTCCCTTTAAGACCCCAACGCTAGTCTAGCCAAAGGAGGGGGGTGCAGTGGGGGCGCTGCGTGATGGGAAAGTCGCCGGCTGAGCCTCACACTTTCTCCTGATTTTAAAACTTTCGGGTCGGGGGAGCAGGAATAAAGCCGCTGTGCCGGGGCGGAGAAGGGGTGCGCGCTTGCAGCGGCTGCGTGCTCGCGGACTTCCCGCCAGCGCCGAGCGGCCGGCCTCTCAGGCCAAGTGGGGAGCTGGCGGGCGGGCGGGCGGGCGGGCAGGTGGCCCCGGGCCGCCGCGCCCGCGCCTTGGCTCTGCCCCCGGGAGCCGAGCGAGCCGCTGCTCCCTCGTGGTCTGAGGGCGGTGATGTTTTTCCTCCCACCCACTTTTGAGTCCCCCCTCCCCCCTCGCGCGCACTCTAGCTCTCGCCACAACCTGCAAGCCCCAGACCTCGGAGGAGCGCCCCGGGGAGCTCGGAGCGCGTGCACGCGTGGCAGACGGAGGAGGCCAGTGCCCAGGTCAGTGAGCAGTGCCCGGCGCCCACTTCCCTCACCTCCCTTGCCAGCCTTTGCACAGGTGGTGCCTTCTGTTGGCCGGAGCCGCCCTTGAAAGTTCCCCCAGGGCGCCCCGAACTCCTCAACCTGCCACCCCAGCCGGTCCAGTGGTCCAGCTGCCTGCGGTGGGGATGGAGGTGGGGTCCAAGGCGCCTGACTGAGGCTGGTTGGGGGCTCTGGATTCGAACTCACAACTCGTCACTCCCCTATCGGCCTGCATTTCTCCATGCTCTGGAGCTTTGAGAGGTCATTCGGGTAATCCACGCTGAGCTACCTAAGAGGCTCTGCAGTCCCCTTAATTACTGCATGTGTCTCCGAGACTGTTTTCTCATTTGCTGAAGTGCCCTAGACCAGTGGCTGATTAAAACGTGCTAAACTTCATGAAACAGGGTGGATGGGCGGGGGGCTCCCTATCCTCTGGACTTCCGCCTCATTTTCTGGCCCAGACCATTGGGGTCAGAGTTTGAAACACTAGGCTCAGGAAGCAACGTGGTATTGCTGGGGTATAGGGCCTGGAAGGCCTGCCTTCCAGTCCTTCCTGGCCCTGCCACTAACTCAAGTCATTTGAGTTCTTTGGGCCCCCCGGGTGCCCATTTTGGAGGTGGAGTTATGTGGAATAAAATAAAATGAAATGATAGATAGGAAGGTGTTTTGCAAGCCAAATGCAAGGCATTGTTGGTCAGTCATAAGCAGCAATGACGACATTGCCTCTGACAAGAGATACCCTGGGCTAAAATTTTTCAGTGGCAACCCACCACGAGTTAACTGAGCTTTTCTTGCTGGGTGGTAGAGTAGGGAGAGAATTTCAGCTGATAGACAAGGGCTTGAGACTCCAGTGTCTTTCTTATTGTTTGTCAGAAAGAAAATTGCTACCCTAGGGGCTATCCCACAGATGATAGTGAATGTGCGATTACAAGGTCAGTCAAGCCTCTCGGGAGGATTAAAGAAACACTGTGGGGCGTGAAGAACTGGCAGATATGTACGCATCCCTTAACCTTCCCTTGGGGATGTCTCTGGTTCTGTTCAACCCAAGAGACCTGTTCTGAGAGTGGGCTCTTGACACTTGATGGCCCAGATTGCCTTGCAGTTACAATTGGGCAAGAAGCAGTTGGCTCCTTAGCTTGTTTTATAGAGGCACCTTAATAAATATCTTTCTTTTGGTGTCTGATATATTTCTTGTTCTCTTGCAAGGCCCACTTACCCTCCTACCCCACCCCCACCCCCAGCGTTAGTTGCAGGGTTTCGTTTGTTGCTTTCTTGTTGGGTCCTGGATCCCCCAAAACTTGTCAATAGCTACATTTCTAAGTAACCTGTAAAAGAGCCAGTGCAAGTTCAATGGCACAACAGCCTGTGTGAAGCAGACAGAGAGTTAATGCAGAAATAACTCCAGTTAACTGGGTCAAAGTATAATTTGAAAAATTAAGGACAGTTTGGCTCTTTGCAAGAATAAAAGTCGACATGTTTGCTGAGCAATGCTTGCTGTATTTACTGCTGCAGTCCCAACAAATGTTGTGAACCACTCCTCTCCTCCTAAAGAAAAAGTTAAAGAAATAAAGAGAAATTGAATGGTGGGGAGACCTGCGGAGGGAACTCTTCTCAGTTCATATTTCTGCACAGAATACAAAGGCAGGACTTCACGATCTTGTAAATCAAAAGTGAATATTTATAAAGCGATTCATTTTCTGATGTTCTCCATCACAGCCTGGGAGGCCACACAGATGACAGCAACGCCAAAAGAGATTAATTGCTCTCTAGTTACCAACTTTTCTATTTGCTCATAACATTAGTTGGGACCCAAGAAAAGCAAAAAATTTCTAAGAGCCATTTTCTTGCCAGCTTGAGTTATGAAGCAATGCTACTGTTCACCGAATCGTCCAACCATTGTACAAGAAAAACAGCCCTGTTGGTTCTTGCATGGGGAGACCCGAAAACCATGGTCTCAGAAACACCCCCTGAGACTCATATATGATTGTGATAAATTAGATTTCAGTGGTTAAAAATCTTTCTCTTTTGGAGGCTTGGGGGATAAGCTTATTAAAGCAGGCTCAGGAAGAACCTCACTGAGGTGGGTAGCTGTGTTAAACTGTTAATGAAAATGATTTGCTTCAAGGGAACCTGGTAGCTCTCAGGGGACAGCAACGTTCTGAGTAATTGAAAGTGGGCCATAAGCTCACAGAGCGGACCGATACATCAGAACCCAGGCCTTTGGAAGGCTAGGAACATATTCTAGGAGAATTTGATCCTTTTTTAAAGACCGAGAAGGAAATAGAGAAAGAAGGCGAATGGTGCTGCAAATCCTGCTTCATAGCACAAATTATTCTCTGTGATCAGTTCTTCTCAGTTACATATTCATAATTTGAAACTGGATTTTGAATGATCTGAGCAACTTCACAGCATTTAAATAGGAGCTGTGGCATCTACTTCAGAGCCCAAAGACATTACATTTTCCAAAATGATTATCTTGCACTCCCTCAAGTTCTTTATGCTCAGTATTTAGGTTGGACTCTCAGAAAGGATCAGTGACTTCAGTTCTCATTCAGGATTAACCCCAAATTGAATTTGGTGTTTCTAAAACATTTAAATATTTTCAAATCACCCATTGGAAGAATCTTGCAAACTCTCAAGTCTGTGGAAATGACCTGTGACTGAATATGAGCTACAGCAAACGTTCTGTGTTCCAAGGCTTTAAAGGCTTAAGATTTCTACTCCTTAGACCGGAAATGCCAATCTCATATTTTAAAGAATTGTAGTTGCTTTAATAATCTTCTGCTTGGTGAATACTATGTGAACAAATTACCTATTTAAATTTGCCTCATTTCCATTAAAAATGGCCCATTTAAAATTTCCATTTCACAATGGACTTTGTGGGGGAGGAATATGTCTGAACCATTCTAAACAATAAAACCTTTCAGGTGTTTAATTGCATCCATTTGCTAATTACATCTTTTCCAACATAAGTAGCCAAACTGAAGATCTTTATAGATCTTGTAGAGGACACAGGAGAAATTTTGATCAATTTGTACTTCATCCCTGAGGGATTAATGATAACAGTAGTTTTGAAGCTAAGATTAGTTAACATTCATTTCAGAAATTGCTTGGGTCTCGTGCCTATTACTTTTCCCTTGTTTGCCAAAATAGCCATTTTGCAAACTCCCGTTTCCCTTTTCTCCCAAAGAAAATCTCTTGAGAAATCAACTTTAATTCCCTTAGAAAGGAGGATTTCAAAATTTATTTTTATTTTCCTATGACTTGCCTGTAAGGATTTAGCATCAGCATTGGATAGGAATGCATGCTCATTCAGCTTGAATTTTCTCCCACAGTCTTCCCAAGACTGGAGAGGCAAGTCCTTTATCTTATGCCGGCAAACAATACTTGTGCTTATGTAAATTCTACTTTTTTGGTAGCAAGTTAGAAGCCTAAGTTTCAATGATCTCTATTAGTTTTGGAGGATTCTGTGTTACATCTTTTTTCTGCTTTCTTTCCAACAGCTTGAGTCCACCGGGCCTTGAAGGTTCTGAGTTGCCTTTTGCAGTGGCCCACATGAGAAAAAAGTGGAAAATGGGAGGCATGAAATACATCTTTTCCTTGTTGTTCTTTCTCTTCCTAGAAGGAAGCAAAACAGAGCAAGTAAAACGTAAGTATCTTGTGTTTAAAAAATAATATACTTTCTTATAATTTCTTTGAAAATGTGGTTATAATCTGCAGGGATTGTGATTTAGCCCAAATGTGGCCATGCCATTATTCTAAGAGAAGAAAGTGAATGTTACTGTTTTATGCATGAGTTGATAAAAGAATGAGAGCTTTGAATCGGGCCAACTAAATTTGAGACTGTTTTTCTGATTATCATATAGTTTTCATCTCATAGAACACATGACACATTAGCCTATTTTCCCTTTCCTGTTCTAAACTATACAAATCTCATTCCATTTTACGTAACTCTAGAAATATCTGACAGATGAGCTGGATTTTTTCCCAAATTTCAGACTCTTCAGCAAAGGTTTTCAGTTTATGAAAAGAATGACACAGAAAAGAAAAAACAAAGAAAAAGTAAAGCAGGCTCTGCCTATTCCCTTATGCTGAAAAACGAGGAAGAAACCTTCACATGAACTGGATTCAGATGAAAAATCCTTTAAGGAAATTGAGATTCCAGGGACCGTTAGCAAATTGGATGCCATTTATTGAAAAGAACGTCCCCGCAAAGCCAGGGAATATTTCTAGAAAGTCAGCGATCCGTGTGATGGGCTAACACATTGGAGAAAGCTGAGAGTGGCAGGAAAGGGGGTGGGGAGGAGATAATTAACCCTCCTTGCTGCCACATTTGGGAGATTTATGAGTAACCATCAACATCTCCGTTCTTGTTAAGAGCTTTCTGCTGTCATTGCACAGTGTAGACCTTACCTTCTTTGAGCCACTTGCAGCCACCTCTGAGATGGACACTTGCTCTAAATTTGAAGCAAAAGCCTTAGCTCTAGTTCCTCTTTTTGGCTGCATCAAAAGAAGCACAAAGTGGAATTGGTCCAAAAGGGGCATTCTCTGCTCCACTGAACTTATTCATGAGAAGGAGCTTTGAAAATATTCTTGGTAGGAGCTGAAGCAGCATCTGAAGCCCATCACTTAAACATTTATCTTCTTCATCAGCATAAGTTAAATAGATCAGGCAGAAGTCTTGTTGACAAGGAGAACAGTGCCAAGCCTATTCCATCCTTAAATGTGTCTCTCTCCCACTACGAATTTCATAGTAAACTTAGTCTTTTTCCTGTGAGAAATAGTGCTTTTCATTAAGCTTTTAAGCATGAACAATCTATGGTGATATCTGATATGATTGGGATACAAAAGGAAGTTTAGCAGGGCACAATCTCAGTGAGGAAGGTTGGATGACCTTCTCCTCTTGTATCTCTTAACTGCCTCCTTTTTCCATTTGTATATAGTTCATCTCAGAACCCTCCTCTTCCAGAAGCCCTCCTCGATTTCAGTGGATGTGACAGAAACGTTCATCCATTCTCAGCTCAGCTCGCAACCAGCTGGGCTTAAAAGTCCTCCTCTCTTAGAAAAAAACTTCCCTATGGCCTGCTACTGATGGCCTCACAGGGGAATCTTGTAACTCTCAGAAGACCTTCTTTTCTGGGAAGTCTTCCATATTTATGAAGAATTGAAGGATATTGTCCATGAAACTTAGAGATTAATTGATAAACCTGAGAAAGCTGCGACTTAAAAAAATATTTACAGCCTAAAAACTGCTACTTTCTAACATTTCCTTATCCCTATGAATTCATCCCAAACCCTTTTGATATTTAGTTGATGCCAAAGTGATTATGTAACGGATGGCCTAGGGCACCAGTTCTGGTCTAGTGTTTCAGGAGTATTGTTAGATGATGAGGCTAAGGTGATGGTCATTTTCTGAATAAGCCACTGAGCATCATCCTATATGGCCACACTCAACCTAACTATCTTGGAGATGTTTGAAGATGTGCAAAGTGATTTTTGCTAAAGGGGAAACCTCAAAGCATATGTCCTATGTATGTTGCCTTGATACACAGGCACATGTACACATGCACACACACACAACATGCATGCACAGAGATTTGTATTGCAACTCTAACAGTGAGAAGTTAGAAGCAGTGGAAATGTCAATCCATAAGGAAATGGTTACAAAAGTGATCCAAATAATATAATATCATGCTGCCATTAAAAACACTGTTTCTTTAAATTTGGTAGCCCTGGAAAATGCTTATGTTAACATATTTATAACTTTCTTAAATTATAAAATTAATATATATACTCATTATACAAGATAATATGAAAACATCTGAGCTTCAGTAAAGAACATGTGCCCCTTAACTCCATTCCACTCTCCAGGGATAACCATCATTAATGATTTGCTATAGGTTCTTCCAAACTCTTTTCTTTGTGTTATAAAATCATAATACTTGTCTGTAGGGTTTTTTTTCTTTTACAAAAATGGGTTATATTTTCCTGGATAGAGCTGGAACCCATTCTACTAAGTGAAGTATCCCAAGAATGGAAAATAAGCATCACATGTACTCACCAGCAAATTGGTATTAACTGATCAACACCTAAGTAGACATATAGGAATAACATTCATCGGGTATCGGGCAGGTGGGAGGGGGAGGAGAGGATGGGTATATACATACATAATGAGTGCGATGCGCACTGTCTGGGGGATGGATACGCTTGAAGTTCTGACTCTGGGAGGGGGGAAAGGGGGGAAAGGCAACACATGTAACCTAAACATTTGTACCCCCATAATACGCTGAAATTAAAAAAAAAGAGAAAAAAATGGGTTATTATATACATTTTTCTGTAACTTGCTTTTATTCGACAATGTGTCTAGGACATCCTTCAATGTCAGAACATTGCAATATAACAGTGCCATATTCTTTCTAATCAAATTACATGTGTTCCATGATTTATTTAACTAATCTCTATTTGTATATATTGAGGCTACTTAGAATTTTTGCTATTACAAGTAAGGCATTAATGAACACCTTTAGGCATTTATGCAAGTATTTTTGAGGAATTGTTAGTCAAAGTATATGTCCAGTTTTAATCTTGGTTAAGTACTGCCAAATTGACCTTTAAATAAGTTGTATTAATTTTTACTCCCACTATCTGTGTATAAGTGTCCATTTCTAATTCCTTCACCAAGAGTGTTATTAATTTTTGTATTTTGGGGCCAGTTTACTTGGAGAAATCATATTTCAGTTTTGCTTTGATATTTTCCTATTACTGGAATACCTTTTCAATTACTTTTTAGTTTAATCATATTTCTTCAGTGAATTGCCTATTTTTCAGTTACGTTGCTAGTCTTATTGGTTTGTAAAAGCTTATTTGTTAATTTCTTGTATTTCAGATATGATTTTCTGTCTGCCATTTGTTTTAAACCTTGTTTAAGTTGCATTTTCCCATATAGAAGTTTTAAAATTTTATGTAATCAGATCTGTAATTCATTTCCTATATGGCTTCTGGATTTCTTATTCCTAGGAATATCTCTCCCACCTTATATTCTATGTTTTCTTCTATTGCTGCCATAATGTGGGCTTTTGCCCAAGGTTCTCTATTCCATCTGAAATTTATATTCATGTATGATATGCAGTAGGGAACTAATTTTTTAAAATCTCTGGATGGTAGATTTATAAATGTCATTTTGTTCACCTTTGTGTGTCTGTCTATTCCAAAGTTTCTCCAATTAGCAAGTATTACTTTTACAATAGAGGGAAAGCTCTTTAAAGTATAAGGACATATCATTTCCTATATTTTTACTGTCCAATTCTAAAGATGGGTAAGTATGGGAGTAGATGAAGAAAAAAGAGAGGATTTTTTTTTTAGTTAAAAAAGCAACCACTTGGAAAACATGTAAGTGTAGGCATAATAAACCTTCACATCTCTCCTTGACGCCTAATGCCATTTTACCAAAGGAAGCCAAAGTTTTTGATCTTTCAGAGACTCGTTAGAATATAAAACTCTAGGAGGGTGCTCTGTAGCCTGTTTGCTCTCCTATATGGGACATCAGGTGGAATGAGGATGGATGCTGTTATGGTAAAAGATGCTCACTCAATTGGTGTAGAAATCTCAAGAGGTCTGGAAAGCTTTTTTTTCTTCAAGGAATGGTGAAGTTGGGTGCTGTCTCTTGTTGGTAGCTAATTAGGCATAGTTACAGTTGCACTCACAAGAGGGAAGACAGGCTCAGGAAGCCAAAAAATACTGATAGTGCATTGCAATGGATGAATGAGCCATTTGTTGCTTACATAAAAGTTTGTTACCATCCAGCATCAGCAAGGTTTGAGGTCTTTAGCTGGGAAAAGGTCTTTCTGTAACTCCATTATGCTCTGCTGTTAAAGTTGTAGTCAATGAGGCCAGGAAACTCTTTTGAAGTTCAAAGGAGCGTAACATTCACAGCGTAATATTCATGCAAATATGGGACAAATGGGCTGACGAGTTTGCCCCTTTTGGCAGATCTAACTTAGGTAATGAACTATTGATCAAAGTGAGGTTGAAGAATTGAGTTGTTAAGAATATTCAATTATGTATTTCTAATGGATCAGCCTGTGCCAAGTCTGGCAAAGGTTCTGGAGAGAGAAATTGTTCATGTATTTCATGGAGTCCTTTCCTGCTTTATAAGGTGAGTTAACTGGATCTTCAGGAGACTAGATTCTCACTCATTTTTCTCCTCAGGAGAAAAGTTTCACCATTCAAATGTGGCTGAAAGTGGGCCTCTGGACTTCTTAGGAAAGACACACCACCAAAAGATTAAAGAAAAGGGAGAAGATACTTAGAAAGTTTGAGACATGTGAAGCATGGCCTTATGGAGCCTACCGAGAACCTCTCTGTCTATTGTGAAAGCCAGCCAGGAAGGCATGAGTTTTCCTCCTCCAGATTCTCACTTGGACATTTGAAGTGATTATTGAACAATAGAAAGAAGCAAGCAAAAGAGTAGACCTGTTCATGTCTTACAAGTTTAAGTAGGTAGAAGAAAGGAAGAACACCTTAAAATTAGATAGCTTAATGGTTTTCAAAGGGCATTCTTAATTATTTTTTATTTTGGGGAAGGGACAGTGGGTTTTGGCATGGAGGCTCTGGAGTAAGCCTAGATCCAACCCTCAGCTCCATAACTTAACTTACATACCTTGGGAATGTTACTTAACCCCTCCAGCTTTAGTTTTCTTATTAGTACTATGGGAAAAATAATAGCATAACAAGCATCAACATGATCATTTGAAGAATAAGTGAGATTGTGTATACCAAGTGCCTTGTACAATGGCTGGCACATAGTAAACTTTTAATAACTATTAGAGCAACTCTCTTACAAGCCAAATGGTATTATCCCCTTAATTGTAGATGAGAAACTTGAAACACAATGAGGTCAAGTGACTTTGTGCAAAGATAGCAAGTCCCAGCCAGAAGCAAAACTAAAACCCAGATCTCCAAATTCAGTGTTCTGTTCCCTATACCAGTTTGCCTCTGACAATTCTCTGAGGAAGCCAGTTCATTCTCTTGAATAGAAGCCCAGTCCTTTATACATGACAGCTACTTAATACAAAAGAGATGATCCAAGTGAATAAATAAAGAACTTTGTAACTGGAATTCCTAAGAGAGGCAGTATACTATTTGAGAATTAAAAGACTGAGACTAGAAATAAAATTATTCAGGAACCTGAATTAGCTAAGCTGAAGGAAAGTAGTGAGGAAGGTTAAAAATATGTGCCTTTATGGCCATGCTTCTTAGAGTTAGTTCCCTGACTTCTCAGTAGGATTGGAATGTCCTCAAAGTTTAATGGAAAGACGACTATGCTTAAAGTCGAAAGACCTGGTTTCTGGTCAGTGTTCTGTTGTTTGCTGTGTAGTATTGGTTGAGTCATTCATGTTCTTTGAAGTTAAAAGATTCTCTTTGTACAAATTGAGAAAAATTCTTTCTTTCTGGACAAAAGCTAACGAACAAAAACTAGGAACTAAGGAGGTGGGACAAGGGAAACCAAGGCCCTGGCTTCATGTACTTGGAGCAAAACACCAGGACTTTTAATATTGTCACAGGTCATTGCAAAGAATATTTTATTCACTTAAGATTTATAGCTTATCTGTTTCTAGAAAGATTAAGTACATGGAGATGAAAGTATAGGTGCAAGATAATGTTTTTAACGGTGAAATAAAATAGATGCCATCTGAAGAAAGTAGAAAGAGTAGATGTCTTTAACATCTGGTTTAGTAGATTATATCATTTGCACTCTAAGTTGGGCTTATGCTTCCTGAAAGGATAAAAAGAGAAACTTTGGGTTTGTCGACAAGAGAAAATTTACAGTTTTATCTACAGAGATTATTCCCACCTCTTACTCAAGCAGTCTTGATCACGGGATGACTGAATAAAGCACATTCTGGGTGATACAAGGAGACCATCTGTAACTTTGGTTTCATAGAAGAAAGAAGCATTGTCTGTTTGGCGTTTCTTTATTGAGCCTCTGTAAAGGAAGAGAGCAAATATTAAATTATAATTCAATGAAGTTCTTTCTGTAATTGGTAAGGAAACGTGGTCCAGGAACTTTACCTTTGAATGATCTAAGATAATTGGAAGATAGAACATAGAAATGTTAAAAAAAATAGGTGTTTAATATGTCTACTAGACTGGATAGTCAACTACCAGATGCCCTAAGCAAGCTTTATATTCACATGATTTCTATATAATTTTAAAATAGAAATTTAAAAAATTGTTGAACATTCAGAAGATATATAAAAGTATAAGGAAAGCAAAAATTAGCAGTAATCTCAACATTTATGGATAACCATGGTTAATTGACATAGATACTTCTAGTCTTTTTTTCTGAGCTCAGCTATACAAACATTATTTTACAAAATTAAAGCACTGTCTTGTAACCAATTTGGATCAGGGTTTATTATGTTAGTTCACAATTGGAGTCTCTAAAATACACCTGTAGTCAATATATATCTCATGTTGTCTGAAGTGAAAGCTGGGTGGTTTAGATATCAGTTGCAGGGAATGCAAATTTGATTCTGCTCAAGAGCCCAACTTGTATTCTTGACCAAACAGAAAGAAAGTATTCCTGACCAAACAAAAAGTCTCTTTTAACAGAGACTTGCACAGCTGAGGTGTTGATAGGAAGAACAATTTATTTTTTTTGAACAAGAGTTTTGATTTTTGCCCAAAGTCCTATGCCATATGACATGGAAGAGATGGTTTTAGCCACAAAAAAATATTCAGGTCAGGTTTCACGAGCAGAGTAGCATTTCTGTAAAAGGATTTCCCCATGGCCTCATCGTAAAGACTAATGAGAGTACTATTAACTTCCAGTTATCCATGCTAATGCGAGATAGAAGGGCACAATAAATTGAAATTTCATGGAAAATCTCCAGTTCTTAGTCAATGGTGTCACCTTGCTTGACTGTCAAACCTCTTTGAACAATGGACTCTTTTCTTCTCATTGAGTTTACTCACCTGCTAGTAGAAAAGTGAAATAGCCACAATGAAAGTAGTGGGAAGGCCATGCTGTGAATAGGATACTCAATATATATTAAGTTGAATTAATTTTGGGCAAATGATCCAGCTAGTAGGAATAAGATAATTAACTCCTGCATGAAAGAATAAGCTGTATACATAGGATAGAGAATTTGGCTTCTTCCTGACTTTCCTTTTTCACTTCATTCCCACAGCCTGGAAATGAAGTCTTAAAGTCCTGAGGAAATATGACAGTCTTCAACTCTAGGAAACATAATAGCCACAGAAATGAGAGACTTTTTTCCTTAACTATTATATCTTCCCCTTACTACATTCTGCTTTGAGTTTGATAAATGACAGAAGAAAAATACTTATCCCTTTATTTTTTCTTCACTGTTCTAGTAGCCTTTTTAAGAAATAAATAATTAAAAAGGAATTTGTTTACTTGATGTGTGCACTCATATAATGAACAGCAAAGATTCATCTCTCCCTTTCCACTGACTGTATGTGTTATAATAGAATAAATATTATTGTAATACTGACATGATGATGTGTCTACAGTAATAGCTCTTATCAAAAACAGTTCATGGGAATGCTTTCTTGATTTTGGACTAATGATGAAGTTATTGACCTTTTGACCTAATCCTGGGAGCTCAGCAGTAATGATTGGGCAAAACATTGATGGCATAGTGGCACATCTCTGTTGTTGCTTATTTTTTGTCATCATTGTTCCTGTTACCAGGGGCCCCTAAAGTAGCAGGGATTGCCACCTCTAATTAGGGCCAGCTGAACCATTTGAAAAATAGCTATGATGATGCAGGTTGAAGGTCCATCTCACTTGTTAGTTGGAATCCCTTTGAGACCAAATTCTACTCTCAGGTATCATTAATTAGTACTAAGTCACTCATTCTACAGCTGGTATCTCTCAGTTATTGGCAAGTGATCACCTTACTTTTTTGCTTATATCTCCTAGAAGGTGATGAGGCATCTTTGTTTCAATAAAATCAACTGATTTGTTTTTCTGTCCAAGATGATAGATGAAGGCCTTTAGGTGTGGTTGATTATATGTGTAGCTCATTAAATTATCTCCTAGGTAATGCCAAAATCTTTTTAAAAGTTAAACTTATAAGCATATGCTGAAATTGACTTTATCATATTAATAATTTCTGAAAATTGATCATTCTCCAGTGTGTTCATGGTGAAATCAGTATAATTGTGCTAATAACCATTCAATCTTGGACAACCATGCTGAAACATTTCTTAAAGATTATGATGTTTACTTTTGTGATGTGCTTTAAAAATATCAGCGTCAATAATTGCAGAAGCATTGTTTAATAGCACCAGTGGCATTCCTGTTCAGCTCCTTATTTGCCTTCAGTTCCTGCAGTTTTTCCTTCTAGGAGTTGTGGATATCTGTCTGGGGAATAATTGGCCAAATCTCATGCTGCTGAGATAATAAGGCCAATGCACTTGAGGAAAGACCATTAAGTTTGCATTGTAGATCAGATTTCTATTAGCAGTTAGTGTTTGAGTAAGATACTTGCATCCTCTAAAAGCATAGTTTGGAAGACACTGGTTTGTGGGATAAATGGCATGTGAGCATATGAGAAAAGTGCTGTTAGGTTTAAAGAGAATGAAAAATAACTTTTAACTGAGATAATCTCATCTTCCCAACAAGATTTCAAAGCCCTTGAGACCATGGGCACTATTTTATACATTATGCTGTGTCACTGATATAAATACAAAAATGCAAAATAAAGTTTCTGCCAGCTGTATCATCTTATATAATCTGTCTTGAGTATTACTTGACTTCATTACAAATAAGACTGGTTCTTCAAAAGGTACTCAAAGTTGTGTTTTGAAGGCAGAGTGGAAGGGTAGTTTGAGAAAAGGTTAGGCAAGAATATATTGAAGCCCTTTAATTTCCAAGTTCTAAAAGTGGGTGACCTGCACTTTACCAACTACATGGCAGGCCAGGTAGAATTCTGTTAAGGTTATAGCCCTCAGTTCAAAAGTCAGACTACATAGGTTTGAATCCAGATCCATACCTTGATTAGTCATGTCAACTTGGGCAAGTTACCAAACCTCTCTGTGCCTTAGATTCTTGATTTGTAAAATAGAGCTAATAATGGGACCTATATTGGGCTGTTGTGAGAATTTAGTGAATTTGTATATGTAAAACACTTAGAACAGAGCCTGGCTCATAGGAAGTGCTCAAAAAATACTAGTTGTTGTTAATATTATTGTTATCACCATTCGCACCTGGCTCCACATTTTTCTAGTACCTGGTTTTCTGTCTGCTTTTTATACTTATCATCTACCTCCTAGCCTTTAAGCCAAATTTGGGGCAGGAAAATTCAGCTCACTCAGCTTTCACACTTTGTCTAACAATACTCCTTAGAGGCTGAATTTTGGAGAAATGGAATCTGTTGGCTGAAATCAGTTACTTGGGTTATCTGTGGTTTTCATGAATAACTGTGAGCTCAGATATATCGAAGTAATCCACTTAACAGTGTCAGTGAAATAATCTATCTTAAAGATACTTTAGAGAAGAGATAGCAACTTGCTTGAAAGTGATATGTAAAGAATACCTTCCTTGTTGCATCAATGTAAACTGTACCTTTGGAAATAGACTTTCCTGCAAGTTAGAATTTTTAACAGTTTGGATGAGAGTTTTAAAAATGTGTAAATGCAGTTGAAACCCACATTTTGATAGCTTTTTTATTTTAGTACTTGCTTAGTCTTTCAGAGGTATTTATTTTTTATTATCCCATTTCTTTCTCATCAAGTAAGAAAGGGGTAAGTCATTCAACCATGCAGAACACATAGCTGATAGCAAAAGCTCATTTTATTTCATATTTTAAATAGATAAATATGATGTCAACCTCTGTTGAGCTAACCCAAGCAAGAAAAATAACCCAGAACCAAATACATAATATACAGGTTCTATCTTACTTTGCAATGTGGAATTAAATCTACAAAATAACTTCTAGCTTACTTCCATTCAAGTATTAGTGGCCCCAGACCCATATGACTATTTATGCTAGCTAAATAATGCCATTTGAAGGAGCCACCTTCATGGATTTTCTTACAGGTGTATACTCAGATTCTTTCTGAAATGTTGAAATAAGTTGTATATGTGAAATACAAATCACTTGTTTGTCAATGAGACTATAAATTTATTGTACAGAAACAATCACTCTCCTCTCACTAACATGTAGAAGGTAGAAAAAGAGGCCTCATTTAGATGTTAGTATTGGGAAATTCATGGTCATCTCTCATCAGTTAAAGATGCTGAGATTGTTAAAATATTTTAAATATTTATTACCCTATCCTTGAATATCATGGAGCAGAAATTTAATTTGTGTCTATACCAAGAAAAATGTATTGCTAAGACTTGGCTGAAAAACACAAGTTCTGCCTAAAAAGTATTTTTTATATTTTTTCAGTTAATAAATGGTTTTGAGCATCTACTCTTTGTCCAGAAATATAGATTAATATAACAATGTTAACAATAATGGCAATATCATAAAAGGGGAAATAAAATGGTTACTAAAAATGAATGTATATTCACTTACTGATTAAAAAGGAAAGAAAAATTGGTTCCATTTCCCCCACCAAATTGTCAAATTTTTAAATAATTAAACTATCCGTTGCTAAGCATTATCACTCACTGCTAAAGGGTTCAGCCTTTCTGGAAGGCAGTTTACGGCAATATAGATCAAGAATTTGAAAGCATTTGAAACCTTTGACCCAAGAATTCTACTTATAAGAACTTATGTTGAAAAAATAACTAGTGTTGCACACAGAGGTTTATATGCAAGGATACTTGTCATGGATTTTTTAATAGAAAGAAAAGAAAAGAACCTAATATCCCCAAATAGGGGATTGGTTAGTAAATTATGGTTCAGCTGTATATTGGTGTAGAATTATGTCACTAGACATGAGGTATGGGGAAAATATTTAATGGCACAGCAGTGTTCTGATATGTTATTTTTATAATGTAGTTTATAAGATGTATATACTATAAATTGTTAATTTTGTAATAAAACCGTTATACACATAATACCTGGGGAAAAGAGTGGAAAGAGCTCAATCTGATATATAAAGATCTTGGAGGTTGATGTTCCTGTTGTCACAAGAAAAAAGCTGAATGAATTGAAAATCAACCATAGATGCAGTAAGATGGGAAATGGGAAAAAAGTATACAGATTGAGAAGGAAGAAATAAAACTACTTTTGTTTGCATATATGATTGTCTGTGTAGGAAACCTCAAAGAATCACAACAATGATTCCTATAATTAATAAGCAAGGTGGAATGATATAAGATTAATGTACAAGAGACAATTGCTTTCCTATATATCAGCAATGAACAAGTGGAATTTGAAATAAAAAATAGAATACCATTTACATTAGCATAGCCAAAACCAAAACACTTAGGTATAAATCCAAAAAAATACCTACAAGATCTAAATGATGAAAGCTACAAAACATTGGTGAAAGAAATCAAATAACTAAATAAAATGGAGAGATAGTCCATGTTCATGGATAGGAAGACTCAGTATTGTCAAGATGTCAGTTTTCTCCAACTCGATTTATAGATTCAATATAATACCAGTAAAAATACCAGCAACTTATTTTGTGTATATTAACAAACTGACTCTAAAGTTTATATGGAAAAGCAAAAGACCCAGAATAGACAATAATAAAGAGGGTCAAAGTCAGAGGACTGATACTATCTGACTTCAACACTTACTATTAAGCTACAGTAATTAAGACTGTGTGATATTGGCAAAAGAATAGACAAATGGATCAATAGAGCATAATAGAGAGCCCAGAAGTAGGCCCACACAGACATCATCAACTGCAGAGCAATCCAATGGAGAAAAGATAGTCTATTCAATAAATGGTGTTGGAACAACTGGACATCCACATTCAAAATAAATAAATCTAGACATAGACCTTACACCCTTTACTAAAAACTATTCATGGATCACAGCCCTAAATGTTAAATGCAAAACTATGAAACTCTTAGAAGATAACATAGGAGAAAATTTAGCTAACCTTGGGTTTGGCAATGATTTTTTGTTTTCAATTATTATGGTATATAATAGTTGTATATCTTTATAGGGCACATGTGATGTTTTGATACAGGCATGTAATATGGATTAATCAAAATTAACCTTTTTAATAAAGGGATTTGTTCTGTGAAGTTTGGATTCAGTCAAAGGGCCGCACTTGGGGATACAGAGGGCCACATGTGGCCTTGAGGCCTCAGGTTCCCAACCCCATCATTTCTTTGTGTTGGAAAAATTCCGATTCCACTATTTTAGTTATTTTACAGTATACCCTAACTTATTGTTCATTTTAGTCACTTTGTTGTGCTGTCCAATATTGTTCATTCTATCTAATTATATTTTTGCACCCATTGGCCATCCCCACTTTATACCCCCTCCCTGCTACCCTTCTCAGCCTCTGGTGACCATCATTCTACTCTCTGTCTCCATGAGATCAATTGTTTTTAATATGTAGCTCCCACACATGGGTGAGAGCATGTGAGATTTGTCTTACTGTGCTTGGCTTATTTCACTTAACATAATGTTCTCCAGTTCCATCCATGTTGTTGCAAATGACAGGATTTCATTCTTTTTGTGGTTATATGATACTCCATTGTGTATATGTAATACAATTTCTTTATTCATCTGTTGATGGACACTTAGGTTGATTCAAAATCTTGGCTATTGTGAGTAGTGCTACAGTAAACATGAGAGTGCAGACATCTTTTTGACATACTGAATTCCCCTCCTTTGGATATATAGCCAGCAGTGGGATTGCTGGGTCCTATCGTGGTTTCAGTTTTAGTTTTTTGAGGAACCTCCATACTGTCCTCCATAGTGTTTGCACTAATTTACATTCCTACCAACCGTGTACAAGGGTTCCCCTTTCTCCACATCCTTGCCAGCATTCATTATTGGCGATGACTTTTTAGATACACCACCAGAAGTGCTATCCATGAAACAAAGAATTGATAAACTGGACTTCATTAAAATTAAAAAATTTCTGCTGTGCAAAAGTCACTGTCAAAAAATGAAAAGACAAGTAACAGACTGGAAAATTTTTGCCAAAAAGACATATTTGATAAAGGATTACTATCCAAAATATACAAAGAACTCTTAAAACTCAACAATAAGAACACAACAACCCAATTAAAAAATGAGCCAAAGGCCTTAATGGACACCTCACCAAAGAAGATATACAAATGGCAAATAAAGGTGAAAAATGCTGCACATCATATGTCATCAGGGAAATGCAAACTAAAACAACAATGAGATACTACTATACACATGTTAGACTTGCCAAAATCTATAACACTGACAACACCAAATGTTGGTGAGGATGTGGAGCAACAGGAACTCTCACTCACTGCTGATAGGAATGCAAAATGGTACAGTTCTTTGGATGACTGGCAATTTCTTACAAAACTAAACATACCTTTACTATAGAAGCCAGCAACTACACCCCTTGGTATTTACCCCCAAAATAAGTTGAAAGCTTATGTCCACACAAAAACGTGCACATAGATGTTTATAGCAGCTTTATTCATAGCTGCCAAAATTTGGAAGCAACCAAGATGCCCTTGAGTAGATGAGTGGATAAATAAACTGGTAAATCCAGGAAGTGAATATTTTTCAGTGCTAAAAAAAATGAGCCATCAAGCCATGAGAAGACACGGACAAAACTTAAATGCATATTACTAAGTAAAAGAAGCCTATCTGAAAAGGCTACATGCTATATGATTCCAACTATACGACACTCCAGAAACAGCAAAACTATGGAGACAGTAAAAAGATCAGTGGCTGCCAGGGCATAGTGGACAGAGAGGAATGAATAGGTAGAACACACAAAAGATTTTCAGGACAGTAAAATTACTCCGTATGATACTGTAATGGTGGATACATATCATTATATATTTATCTAAACCCATAAAATATACAATACCAAGAATAAGCCCTAATGTAAACTAAGGACTTTGGGTGATAATGATGTGTCAGTGCAGGTTCATCAGTGGAAACAAATGTACCACTCTGGTGGGGGATATTGATAATTGGGGACACTATGTGTTTGTGGTGGCAGAGGGTATATGGAAATCTCTGCACCTTCTCAATTTTGCTGTGAACCTAAAACTACTCTAAAAAATTGTCTTAATAAAAAAGACTGAGTGAGAGCTAATTATACAATTACAGAATAATCCCCCTCCTCCTACAATTTACAACTGCATCAGATTTCTCTTCAGAAACTGTGCAAGCAGAGAAAGGATGAAGTGAAATACTTAAGTTGTTGAAAGTAAAAAATACTACCAATCTAGAATTCTGTATCCAGGGAATTTATCTTTCAAAAGTAAATGAGAAATAAAGACTTTCTCAAACAAACAAAACTGAGAGAATTTGCCACCAGTAGACCTATCTTGCAAGATACATTAACAAAAATTCTTAAGAAAGAAGGAAAATGACATAGGCCAGAAACTTGTATCTACATAAAGAAAGGAAGAACATTAGAGAAGTAATAAGTAAAGGTAAAATAAAACCTTTTTTCTTAATTGATATAATAGAGAACAGTTTGTTCAAAATAATAATAGCAATGATATATTAGGTGGTTATACCTTGTGGAAAAGTAGAATGAGTGACAGCAATGTAATAAGGAATGGGAGGGAGGAATTGGGAACATTCTGTTAGAAGATACTTACGCTACACGTGAAGTGGTATAGTGTTATTCAAAAGTGGTCTTAGATTAGTTATAGACATATACTGAAAACTCTAGGGCAGCCATTAAAAACTTTCTTAAAAGAAGTATAATTGATATGCTAAGAGAGAAAATGAAATAATATAAAATATTCAGTTAAAACCAGAGAAGACAGAAAAAGAGTGGAAGACCAAAAAAGTAATAAAAAAGAAGGGCAATGAATAGAAAATAGTTGCAAATAAGGTCAATATTAATCCAACTAATTAATAATCACTTTAAATGTGAATTGTCTATATAAACCAACTAAAAGACAGAAATTGTCAGATTGGATTAAAAAACCAACTATAGGCCAGCGTGGTGGCTCACGCCTGTAATCCTAGCACTCTGGGAGGCCGAGGCGGGTGGATCGTTTGAGCTCAGTAATTGGAAACAAGCCTGAGCAAGAGCGAGACCCCATCTCTACTAAAGACAGAGAGAAATTAATTGGCCAACTAAAAAAATATATAGAAAAAATTAGCTGGGCATGGTGGCACATGCCTGTAGCCCCAACTACTTGGGAGGCTGAAGCAGAAGGATCGCTTGAGCCCAGGAGTTTGAGGTTGCTGTGAGCTAGGCTGATGCCACGGCACTCTAGCCCAGGCAACAGAGTGAGACTGTCTCAAAAAAAAACAAAAAAAAAAAACAAAACTACTTTTTAAAAAATACTTTTTAAAAATACTTTTTAAAAAATATTTTTAATAAATTTGATAATGTATATTTAAGATATACAACATGACATTAATGAGATACATATATACTGAAATGGTTACTATAGAGAAACAAATTAAGATATTCATTATTAATATCTTACCGATAAGAACAGCTATAATCAGATCGATTGAACAATTTGTCCCTGTGAGTCAAATTCCTCTGTTGTGCTGGGTAATATTCCTCAATTGTGATCAACCCTTGCAGGTCAAATTAGAAAAAAAATTTTAGTGGTTTTGTTTTTGAGAAAATTCTCATTTCACTTCGCCTAATGGATAGACATTTATTTCAAGGTTCACTGCAGCCTATTATTGTCAGTGCTGCAAAGCTACCAGCTACATCTCAGAGCAGCATAATTTGTTATCCATGACTCTTGAATGTTCTTCATGTCACCATCCCTTACAATGGACAGCATGACACCAGTGCAAAGACAGCTATTTGCAAAAGTGTGTTCACCAAAATTGCCAATCGTCATGGGTCTCCCTTTGAAAGGAATCTTTCCCCACAAAATCCAACGTCTCTCTGAAAATGTGGCTTTGTCTTCTATTGCTATGGTCTATAGAAGTCACAGAGACTGAAATTTCAGCCCATACTATGGTCAGTATCTACTATTTCTGTCACAACATGGGCAAGCATTACTTTGAACTGCATCTGATTTAGCTTGGTGGTCATTACTTACAAATCAATGAGTCCTATTTTGGAAGTAACGTTTTCAATTCCCTTTTACTGCATATATCAGAACAATATCCTGTTAACTGATATGATGTTTTGACTTTTGGTTTTAGCATGTTTTAGTACAAATATCCAGGGACAATTGAGTACACCTGAGAGACAAATTGTTCAATTGATCTGCTATAATCTACTCAGCAAAAATTCTGAACAAAATACACGATTATTAACTATAGTCCTCATGTTGCACATTCAATCTTTAGACTTGTTTACCCTACTATACATATCTGCTACATTGTATCCTTTGACCTACATCTCCCCATTTCCTCTCCCCAAACCCCGAGTCTGATAACCAGTGTTCTATTCTCTATCTCTGTGTATTTGACCTGTTTTTTCTTAATGCCACATATAAGTGGGATCATATAATATTTTTCTTTCTGTGTCTAGCTTATTTTACTTAGCATAATGTATCAGTATGCAATGGAACATTATTTAGCCTTTAAGAAAAGGAGGAGATCCTGCCATTTGCCATAATATGGCTGGACTTAGAGGACATTATTGTAAGTGAAACCCACTTTAAATATAAAGACACAGATGGATTAAAAGTAAAAGGATGGAGAAAGATATATTGTGCTAGCACTAATCCAGAGAAAGCTAGAGTTGCTATATTAATTTCAGACAAAGAAAACTTCAATACAAGAAAAATTATCAGGGATAAATTGGGAGCATTACATAGTAACAAAGGGGTCAATTCTCCAAGAAGACATAACAGCCTTTAATGTGTACGCACCTAACAAAGCATCAAAATACATGAGGCAAAAACTGATAGAAATGAGAGGAGAAATAAACAAGCTATTATAGTTGGAGACTTCTACACCCCTCTATTAGTAATTAATAGATTCAGCAGGCATAAATTCAGTAAGGACATAGTTCATTTTAACCACCAGTTAACTGGATATAATTGACATTTATAAAATACTCCAGTCCTCAGCAGTAGCATAAACATTCTTCTAAAGCTCACATGAAACATTCACCAAAATAGACTATATTCTGGGTCATAAAACACACCTTAACAGATGTAAGTGGTGCTCTCACACCACACTGGAATTAAACTAGAAACCATCCTCTGAAGTGAGGTATCACAAGAACGGAAGAATAGGCACCACATGTACTCGCCATCAAATTGGCACTGACTGATCAACACTATGGTGCTCACACAGTAGTAATATTCTCCAGGGATTAGGGGGTTGGGGATGAGTAAACTCACAACTAATGGATGCGGTGAGCATTGTAGGGGTGAAAAGGCATGTCTCAAATCATGGTTTTGGCATGGCAAAGTCATAACATGTAACTAAAATGTTTGTACCCCCATAATATCCTAAAATAAATAAATAAAAAACTAGAAATCAATAGCAGAAAGACAGATATAGAATTCCAAAATATTTCTGAATAGCACGTGGTTCAAAGAAGCAGTATCAAGAGATATTTAAAAATATTTTGAACTAAATGAAAATGAAAATACCACTTATCAAAATTTGTGGGATGCAGCAAATGCAGTACTTAGAGGGAAATTTATAGAATTGGAATTAATATATTTAAAAAAGAAAGATTTAAAGTAAATAATCTAGACTTCCACCTTAGGAAACTAGAAAAAAGAAGAGCAAATCAAATCCAAAATAAGCAATAGAAAATAAATTTTTAAAAATGAGAGCAGAAATCAATGAAAGTGAAACCAGGAAAATAGTATAGAAAATCAATGAAACCGACAGCTAGTTCTTTGAAAAGATAAACAATAAACAATAAATTGATAAACTTCTAACCAGGTTAACTAAGAAAAAAAGAGAGAGGACACAAAATAATATTAGAATGGAAAGGCCATCATTACTGATCTCATTGACTTTAAAAGGATAACAAAGTAATATCATGAACAACTCTATGTCAACAAATTTGATAACTTAGATAAAATGGACCAGCTCCTTATAAAACACAACGTACCAAAACACACAAAAATAGATAATCTGAATAGGCCTGTATCTATTAAAGAAATTGAATTACTAAATAATACCTTCCAAAAAAGAAAGCACCAGTCCCAGATGGGTTTACTGGTGAATTCTACTAAACATTTAATGGGAAAACTATACCAATTCTCTACAATCTGTTCCAGGAAATAGAAGCAGAAGGAACACAACCTACCTCATTCTATGAAGCCAGTATTACCCTAATACCAAAACCTGACAAAGACATTACGGGAAAACTACAGATCATTATGTCTAATGAATATAGATGCAAAAGTCCCCAAGAAAATATTAACAAATTGAATCCAACAATATGTGAAAATAATTATACGCGACAACCAAGTGGGATTTATTCCAGGTATGCAAGTCAGTTTCAGTATTCAAATATCAATTAAGGTAATCTATCACATCAACAACCTAATCACATGAACATATGAATAGATACAGAAAAAGTATTTGATAAAATCCAACACTATCCAGAAAATGAGAAATAGAAGGGAACTTCCTTATTTTAATAAAGGACATCTGTAAAAAACCTACAAGCTAGCATCATACTTAGTAGTGAGAAACTGGATGCTTTCCCACTAAGATCAGGAACAAGGTATTGATATTTACTCTCACCAATCCTATTCAGCATTGTGCTCGAAGTTCTAGCTAATGCAATAAGATGGGAAATGGAAATAACAGGTCTACAGATTGCGAAGGAAGAAATGAAACTACTTTTGTTTGCAGATGACATGACTGCCCATGTAGGAAATCTCAATCGATAACACTGACAAAAAACTCCTGAAATTGATAAGCAATTATAGCAAGGTTGAAGGATACAAGGTTAATATACAAAAGTCAATTGCTTTCCTGTATACCAGCAATGAATAATTGGATTTTAAAATTAACGCAATACCATTTACGTTAGTACCAATAAATGAAATACTTAGATATAAATCTAACAAAATGTGCACAAGGTCCTTATGTTGAAAACTACAAAACTCTTAGGAAATAAATCAAATAAATAGAAAGATATTTCATGTTTGTGTATAGGAAGACTTCATATTATCAATATGTCAATTCTTCCCAACTGGATCTCTAGATTCAATGCAGTAATGGTCAAAATTCCAGCAAATTACTTTGTGGAAATCAACAAATTGATTCTAAAGTTTATATGAAATGGCAAACCAGAATAGCCAACATAATACTGAAGAACATCAAAGTCAGAGTACTGACATTGTTGTAAAGCTACAGTAATGAAGACAGCGTGGCTTGGTTACAGATTAGACAAATGGATCAATAGAACATAATAAAGAGCCCAGAAATAGACCAACACAAATATAGTCAACTCATCTTTGACAAAAGAAGCAAAACCAATTAATTAGAAAAAGGACACTCTTTTCAACAATGGCGCTGGAAAAACTGGACATTCACATGCAAATAAAATCATCTATACTCCCTTAAACCTTTTACTAAAATAATTCAAAATTCATCCAAAAGGCTGGGAAGGGTAGCGGGGGCATGGGGGATATAGTGGGGATGGTTAATAAGTGCAAAAATGTAGTTAGATACAATGAACAATATTTGATAGCACAACAAAGTGACTATAATCCACGATAAGTTAGGGTGTACTTTAAAATAACTAAAATGGTAGGATTGGAATGTTCCTAACACAAAGAAATGATAAATGCCTGAGGTGATAGATACCCCAAATACCCTGAGTCAATTAATTCACATTGTATGCCTGTATCACAACATCACATGTACCTTAAAAAGATATACAACTATTATGTACCCATAATAATTAAAAATAAAATTTAAAAATTAAAAAAAACCCAAATGGATCAAAGACCTACACGTAAATTCCAAAACTGTAAAAGTTCTAGAAGATAACATAGGAGAAAATCTAGGTGACCTTATGTTTCACAATGAGGTTTTAGATACAACACCAAAAACATATTCCATGAAAGAAAAAATTGATAAATTAGACTTCATTAAAAGTAAAATATGCTGCTCTGTCAAAGACACTGTTATAATGAAAAGACAAGCCAAGTACTGTGCATTTGCAATGCACATATCTGATAAAGGATTGTATTAAAGATATATAAAGAATTATTAGAAGTCAACAATAAGAAAATGAACAACTTAATTAATAAAGGGGCAAAATATCTAAAGAGGCACCTCAGCAAAAAAGATATACAGATAGCAAATATGCCATTAAGAAATAACAAGTTAAAACAACAATGTGATACCATTACACACACTCACAACACCAAATGCTGGTAAGGATATAGAACAATAGGAATTCCCATTCATTGCTTGGGTAATGCAAAATGATAAAGTCATTGTGGAAAGTAGTCTGGTAGTTTCTTACAAAGCTAAACATAGCTTTACCATATGATATAGGGACCATACTCCTAGGTATTATCCAAATGAGTTGAAAACTTATGTCCACATCAAAACCTGAAAATAGGAAACAACCAAGATATTCTTCAATAGGGGAATGGATAAACAAGGTTTGGTACATCTGTATAATTAAATATTATTCAATGATAAAAAGAAATGAACTGTCAAGTCTTGAAAAAACACGGAGGAACCTTGAATGCATATTACTAAGTGAAGGAAACTAGTTTTAAAAGGCTGCATACCTTATAATACCAAGAATGTGACATCCTGGAAAAGACAAAACTATAAAGATAGTAGAAACATCAGTGGTTGCCAGGAGTTAGGACAGGGGAATGTGGAGGGAAGGGATGAATAGGCAGAGCACAGGGGATATTTAGGGTAGTGAAATTATTCTGTATCATACTATAATGTTGGATATATGTCATTATATATTAAAACAGATATAACTGTACATCGCAAAGAGTGAACTCTAATGTAAACCATGTACTTTAATCTATCAATATTGGTTCATCATTAATAGTATTAATAAATGTACTACATTAATGCAAGATGTTAATAATAGGGGAAAGTGGGAGTGAGGGTGGAAAGGGGATATATGGGGAGTCTCTGTACTTTGTGCTTAAACGTTTTTTATAAACCTAAAATTGCTTTAAAAAAATAAAGTCTGTTAAAAAAGAAAAGACTGGAAGGACATTACCAAAAGTGGTTATTTTCTGGTGATAAAGTTGTGTCTGATTTTTCTTTCTTCTCTCTATTTCTTTTACTGTTGTTTTATTAAGACATAATTTACATGAAGCAAAATTCAGCCCTTTTCTTAGTATAGTTTTGTGAGTTTTGACAAATGCATTCTGTCGTGTAGGCACCACCATACTCAAGATATAGTTGCATGTGGTAGCTCACATCTGTAATCTCAGCTACTTGCGAGGATGAAGTGGGAGGTTCTCTTGAGTCCAAGAGTTTAAGATCAGCCTGGAGGACAGAACAAGACCCTGGTCTCTTAAAAAATAAGAAGAAAAAAGACATGAAATGGCTCCATCACCCAAATACTTGCTCTGTGCCCCTTTGTAGTCAAATACTTCCTCTACCCCAGTCCTTGGCAACTACTAATCTGTTTTCTGCCCCTACAAATTGCCTTTTCCAGGAGGTAAATAATTGAAATTATACAGTATTGTAGACTTTGAATCTGGCTTTTTTTTCATTTAGCATAATGCCTTTGAGATTCATTATCAACTATTTATTCTTTTTTATTGCTCACTAAAATTCCATTCAGGTGTTCATAAATTGATCAATTGAAGGACATTTGAGTTGCTTCCAGTTTTTTGCTAACTATGAATAAGGCCACTTTAAACATTTATGTACAGATTTTTGTTGAAATGTACATTTTTATTTCACTGTGGCAGTTAACTAGGAGTGAGATTGCTGGGTTGGATAGTAAGTGTATGTTTATAAGAATCTGCCAACTTGTTTTCCAGAATGGCTGTATTATTTTGCATTTCCATGAACAAAGTATGAGGAGAGTTCCAGTTCTTTCACATCTTCACTAGCACTTAGTATTGTCAGGTTTTTTGAGTTTATACATTTTAATAGGTGGGAACTGATAGTTCATCATGGTTCAATCTGCATTTACCTAATGACTAATAATACATTTGACATCTCTATATCCTTTGGTGAAGTGTCTATTTAAACTATATTCCCATTTTTAAAATTGGGTTATTTATTTTCTTACTCTTAAGTTTAGATTTCTTTGTATATTTTGGATAAAAGTCTTATATCAGAAATGTAGTTCACAGTACTTACTCTCAGTCTGTGGCTTTTCAATTCATTCTTTTAACATTGTCTTTCAATGAGCAGAAGTTCTTGATTTTGATGAAATCCTATTTTGCAATATTTCTTTTATGGATTGTGTGTCATATCTAACAACTCCTTGCCTAACATAAGATCACAAAGATATTCTCTTGTGTGTGTTTGAAATTTTAAAGTATTAGGTTTTACATTAAAGTCTATCATCCATCTTGAGTTCATTTTTGTATGTAATATGAAATATGGATTAAGATTCATTTTATTTCATGTTTTAACTATGATTATCTGAATATTTTGGCAGTATTTGTTGAAAATACTGTTCTTTCTTCATTGAACTACCTCTTTGCACCTGTGTTGAAAATCAATTGACCACATATATGTGGGTCTATTTTTGACTCTATTCTATTGATCTTTTTGTCTAACCTTTTGCCAATACCACATTGTCTTGAAAACTGTAGTTTTATATTAAGCCTCCATTGTCTTTCTTTTTCAAAATATTTTTGGCTATTCTACTTTGTATGCCTTTCCATGTAATTTTTTAATTACATTACTAATTTTTATAAAATATTCTACTGGTAAATGTATTGGATTGCGTGGAATCTATAAATCACTTTGGGGAGAACTGATATCTTAACAATATTGTGTCTTCCAATTCACAAATAAAGTATAACTCTCCATTTTTAAGGCCTTTGTTGATATCCTTAATCAGTGTTTTTTAGTTTTATGAGTGCAGATCTCGCAAATATTTTGTTAGATTTATACCTCAGTATTTTCATGTTTGAGGGTAGATATTGTAAATAGTACACTTTCAACTTTCAATTTCCAATTGTTCATTATAGAATACATAAATGTGATTGGTTTTTGCATATTGGGCTTGTATCCTTCAATCTTGCTAAATTCTCTTACTATTTATAGTAACTTTTTAATAGATTCTTTGGGATTTTCTATACAGAAAATCATGTTTCTATAAATAAAATGTTTTATTTTTTACTTCCCAATATATAGGGCTTTTATTTCTTTTTCTTACCCTATTTTCCTGGCTAAGATCTCCAGGAGCAGTGGAGCAGACATCCTTGCATAATTTCTGATCTTAGGGGGAATACGTTGAGTATTTTACCATTAAGTGATGTTAGCTGTAGGTTTTTCATAGCTGATGCCCTTTATCAGATTGAGGAAGTCCTCTTCCCAGTTTTCTCAGAGTTTCTGATATGAATGGATGTAGAATTTTGTCTTATGATTTTTCTGCATTTATTGCAATGATTATGTGGTTTTTCTTCCCCAGTTTGGTGATATGGTGAATTAAATTGATTGAACTATGAATGTTGAACTAGCCTTGAATTTTTAGGATAAGCCCCACTTGCTCATAAAGTATTATCCTTTCTATATATTGTTGGATTTAATTTGCTAAAATTTTGTTGAGAATTTTTGTATCTATGTTAATGAGCGATGTTGGTTTATCGTTTTTTTTTTTTTTTATAATATCTTTATCTGGTTTTGGTGTCAGTATAATGCTTGCGTCAAAGAATCAGTTGGAAAACATTCCCTTCTCTTCAGTTTTCTGGAAGTGTTTGGTAGAATGTTTGATAGAATTCACCAGTGAAGCCACCTGACCCTGGAATTTCCTCTGAGAGAAAGTTTTCAACTACAAATTCAAATTCTTTAAGAGATATAGGACTATTCAGGTTATCTATCTTTTCGTGAGTGAACTTTGGTAATTTGTGTCTTCTAAAGTATTAATCCATTTCATCTAAGTTGTTAAACTAACTGGCATAAAGTTATTCATAATATTTCCTTTTTACCCTTTTAATATCTGTAGGCACTGTAATGAAATCCCCTTTTTGTCCCTAATATTGGTAATTTGCATCTTCTTCTCTCTTTTTATCTTTGTTGGTCTTGCTAGGGGTTTATCAATTTTATTGATCTTTCTAAAGAACCAGTTTTGATCTCACTGGGTTTTTCTATTTATTTTCTGTCTTCAGTTTCATTGACTTCTTCTCATTATTCTCTCCTGCTTTCTTTTGGTTTATTTTGATCTACTTTTTCTAATTTCTTACGGTGTTGATCTAAGACTTTTCTCCTTTTATAATGTAGGTATTTAGTAATATAAATTTCCCTCTAAATACTTCTTTAGTTGAATCCCACAATAATGTGCTGTGTTTTCATTCATTTAGTACAAAATACTTTCTAATTTCCCTTTTGATTTCTTCTTCAATCCACAGGCTATTTGTATGTTACAAGCTTGTTAAAAGTGCTAATCTTGTGCTGGGATTATGTGTAGGGTTTCTTTCTTCTATATAGTTTTATGTTTTTATTGCTGTTCTTTTTGTGTGTTTTTGTATATTTTCCAATGAGCATGCATTACCTTTCTAATTAGAAAACGTCAACAAATATAAAATAACACTGTTTTATAGCACTTTATAATTTACAAAGTGCTTCATTTAATCTTCTAACATCTGCTTGAGAAACATAATCCATATTTCACATATGTTGAAAACTGAGGTTGACAGAGTTTAAGTAACTTGCTCAATGTCCACAGCTAGAGCTAGTTAAAACTCAAACCCAGATTTTCCATCACCCAGTTTTTACTGTTCTGAAGAAGTTGGAAATAAGATTTGAAAAGTAAATTGGAATTCACCTTGTAGGTAGTTGAAAAGATTCACGGAGGGTCTCTAAAGCAATAAGTAACATGAGGCATTTATCTCAGTATAGTTTTAATTTGAATCTCTGATTGCTAGTGAGGTTAAACATCTTTTCATGTTTATTCTCTGTTCCCATTTCTTCTCTGACTTGCCTCTTCCTGGCCTTAGATTATTTTTTCTTTTGTATTGATTGGTCCTTTACTTATGGATTTGAATGATTTAAAGGTTCTGATGCTAATACTTTGTTTATTATATGTTAGAAGTATCTTCTCTCAGTCTTTTCTGTATTCTTTCAGTTTTGATCATCAGGGAAATGTGTACTGGAGTGAGGAAAATTAATGTGTCTGTTACAGGAGGAGTATTGGTTTATTTTGACCTTGTATGATGACAAGCAGGAGATAGAAGAGGATGGGATTAGAAGATAAAACACTTGATTTGGAAATTCAGTTTACCAATCATTTGTCAATTGATTATATTTATTGGCCACAGTGTATTCGGCCATGTAATGGATAGCGAGTAAAGAATAGATGTTGCCTACTTTTGAGGACGCTGATAGAGAAATAAGACATGTAAAATAAGACAGATAACATGGTATGTACTCAAGTGAACTATGGTATAAGATAAGCTGTGGCTACCAAAATTTCTATTCTGTTAAAGGGTAGTGGATAGTTTGAGTTAATTAGGAGGTGTTCATGCGAGAGGAATTCTATAAATTGAATAGAAAGGGACTAGATGTAAAAATTTCTGCTCATTGTTTTATCCCCAGCACTTAGCGTAGTGCCTGATAGTCAGTGCTCAAATATTTGTTTAATAATTGCATGATGTTAGCACGTGTAGGCAAAGCCATTTGTAGAGACCTAACACAATGGGCACAGTCTGTTGCTTCTAAATCACCACCAAACAGCTCTGAGAATGTTCTCATATATCCACATTTCAGACATTAGCTTGCATTTCCAAAGAAAGGGAACACACCCTTTTGGGGGAAAAAAAAGCCACGTGATATGCTCCTTTATCTTACCACTGTAACAGAGCAGTAGTTAAGATTTTGAGCTTCCCTGTCAGACAAACCTGGGTTTGAGTCCCATATCAGTTTCTTACTGGTTATGTGACCCTTGATTTTCCTCATCTATAAAATGAGACTAATAATTGTACCTACCTTATGGGTCATTGTGAGGATTCAGTGAGCAAAGTATGTAAAACACTGAGCCCATAGTAGAAGCTCTGTAAATTCTCACTATACGTCTTCCCTTGATAAGTACTAAAATGGATGGAACTTGTGATTGCCTTTGAATTTTATGACTTGGTCCATGTTTTATAACAGGCATATTTTCCATCTCCTTCCCTACAGATTCAGAGACATATTGTGTGTTTCAAGACAAGAAGTACAGAGTGGGTGAGAGATGGCATCCTTACCTGGAACCTTATGGGTTGGTTTACTGCGTGAACTGCATCTGCTCAGAGGTACAATCCCTCATGGCATATGATCTCCCAGTTTGTTCCTCAACATGCAGAGGAGCTTTTAGTACCCAGATGGCCAAGGAGCACAGGTGATAAAAGCTTAAAAGAAATTAAGAAGCAGATTGCAAGGAAAAATAAACATCTCCTGTCTTTTATGCTCTGTTGTTTTTGGCTTGATTTTTTATGGGCTCTTTGAGTATTTGCTATGGACAGATACTTATGATCTCTTAGCCTAATGATAAAGGACATGGTGGGAAAAGGCAGAAGAGCTTCATAGTGGGAGTGGGGGGAAAAGCTCAATATAATGCTTGGATTATAAGACAAAATAGTTTTTGAAAACTATTTTCTAGGCTGACCTTAGAGAGGAAATTAGGTCAGATTATAAACTGGTTCATTGGGAGAGTACATTTTATGTTGTCTCAGCCAATAACTGTAATTAAGACTGAGTTTGTGAAACATTGGCCTCTACTACCTGGTGAAGATTAGAGTTCTTTTGGCATGGCTTTGGCTCCTGTCCAGTCACCCAAATAAGCTGTTGGACAACTTAAATACTATCTTTGCAATAGCTAAGGCAGGTAGTTCCATCTTCTTTTCACATCCTTGACCCAGGACTACATCTGGGTGTGTGGTCCATCTTTCTCAACAAGCCTCTACCATAATAATGCAGGCCACAGTTTCTCAACCTCTGCACTATTGACATTTGGGGGCAGATAATTTTTTGTGGAAGGGGCTGACCTGTGCATTGTAGAATATTTAGCAGCATCTCTGGCCTCTACCCACTAGACAGTAGTACCAACTCTAGTTATAACAACCAAAAATATCTCCAGACATGGCCCAGTTGCCTAGGGAGCAGAATCACCCATGGTAGAGATACACTGTACTAGGCCAGTCGGGAAGGAAGGCCTTGTACAAGGGCTTGAGAATTGAGAATTCTGAACAAAGAATTTTCAAGACCAGCCTCTTACTTGAGATATTATGTAAGGGAATGCAATTCCTCCCTCATGCCTAGCTAGAACAAGAGTAGCCACTTGCAGGCCTGATACTTTTACCATTTGAACAGAATTTTGGACTTTCAGAATTTTGAGCATGTGGAAACCTAACCTTTAGGCTACATAAGGCAGCACTGAGAGGCCATGGGATTCTAGAATAAAAACATACCAAGTTTCCAGCCCTGGCTCTGCCACCTATGAGCATGTATATTGGACAAGTTACCCTAACCTCTGAGATTCCTTCAGCTTCCTCTTCCTTAAAATGGGATCATAATATTACCTATTTCATAGGGTTGTGATAAAGATTAAATTTACAAATCCATTTAAATCACTTAAAACAGTGTTTGATCATGCAAACAATCAAGAAACATTAACAGCTGTTACTGTCATCATCATTGTCCTTGTCATTGTGGTTACCATTATCGTTATTATTAATCTATTAACTCTAGAACAGAATTCAGTATATAGCATTAAGGACGATTCAGTTTAGACTGCAGCTGGGAGGTGTGGTTTCTGATGTGCTTCAGTGATCTCACCTCCAGGTGATACCACCTGGCTCTGAAGAGTATGATACATAAGGGGCCTCTGTGGTGTTTCCAAATGTAACACTCCAAAAAGTTATTGTAGAAAGTACATGAGAAAAGGAAAATGTTGTGATAAGGTGTTTCTGGATGGATAAAAGAAGCCTGCTTCTTTAAATGACTAGGACATGTATTAAATAGAGCATTTGGGGACTGATCAACTGCCTGGTGTGGCCTGATTTTGTCAGATTCCTGACCCGACACATTGGAGACAGACAGCTAACCATTTGGGGGGTGAGACTTTGATGTCTTCAGGGCAGTGGAAATATTAATATGATCCCAATGCCAACAGCTCACACACTAGACATCTTCTTTTTCTCCATTCTCTTCACTGCCCTTTTCCCCCACAACAGCCTAACAGATACAAGCAGTTTTTGCTTCAAATGAATTATGGATGGAAAATGTAAATGTAAAATTGATTTCCAGAGTCTTTCTTTGTTCTAACAATTGTTGTGAGCTGTCAGAGCTAGGGATCTTGTAATTGTAAATCAGGCAGGGACTCAGCCGCCCCACCCAGGCATACTACCTAATCAGCTCAATTCCAAACTCTAGCCAGTTGTCAGAAGAATTTTGGCTGAAAAAGGAAAGGAGGAGAAGAGTCACTCAGTCTTTGCCAAGGCAGAGTTATGTGGAATCCAGAATCCATGTGCTAGAGATGCCTTTTTGCCCCGAGCTGGGTAGCAGCTCAGGGGACCCATGACCCACTATCTCTTCCCTTCCATGGCATTGGGCAGGTGATTATGAAATCAGAGTAGGCTCTTGAAAAAAACATGCAGTTAGAGCTGGGGAATGATAGAAATGCCACAGAGCCAGACCAGAGGAAGCCTCCCACAATTAATGGGAAACTTTGAAAACTGGAGCAGTAGTGATCCCAACCTTAGAAAAATATTCCAATAAGCTATCAACCAACCCAGCAGAGGTGCTAGTGATGAAAAAAGGAAAGAAATTGTTGATTGCATTAAGCTTCTTGAGAATGCGTTATTCACTGTCTGGGTGGGTCCCTGCCTGACTGTTTCCCAAACTGGCATGATCCCAGTGACCTTTGAAAGACATTTATTTTTTTCTTGTTGCTTTCTCTCTTTTAGAATGGGAATGTACTTTGCAGCCGAGTCAGATGTCCAAACCTTCATTGTCTCTCTCCCGTGCATATTCCTCATCTGTGCTGCCCTCGCTGCCCAGGTAAACCAATTTGCCTCTTTCTTTCCCAGCTCTGGTTCTCCTTCCTCCCTCTATACCTAACCCAACCCATCTCCCTAATTCCCCAGAAGGGAAACACGTCCAGACAGAGATAACAATAGGACACTTTTAGTCAGCCCATACTGGCCCCTAAATACATTTTATAGCCCAAGTAGGGCACATTCTAGGCTCTAATAAGTTATTGGCTACCCAGTAACAGAATTTCATTGGGCTTTTAATCATTTGAAGGTGGGTGTCAATTGGGGGATGGGAATTCTGGCCCAGAGATTTTCTGCCATAAACAGCTTCTTCCTGCCATGGGCAACAGGCACCAGGGGAGTTGTAGCATGGTGGCACGTGTCCTATGCAATTAGTGCTGGAACTGCATCCAAGCATAGCATCTAAATTATGAGGAGCTATTCATAAATCAAAGGAACTGAACCAGTGAGGTTTATGACAGTATAAAGCTGCCTGCCTGCTGAATAGTCACCTCCTCCAGACTGCACATTTATTATGTACACATTGTTAAGAGCAACTGTAAGGGGGGGTCAGGCAGAGACTTTTTCACAAGGCTGTTAGGACGTCTACTTTCACGACTAGCAGCTAGTGTGTTTGTCTGAGGCAGGGGCTCCCTCAATGACACTTTGTTCATGTCTGACTGGGGCCTGCTTCCCACACCAAAGGCATGTAAGCGTGGAGTGATTCACAGGATGCCTGCCTGTGTGTCTAACGGCAGTCCTAGGAAAAGCTACTTGACAGTCTCGGGATCTGCAAAGTAGAATCCTTGTCATTCTGTAAGTTGATTCTATTTCCCTTTAAGATGGAAATTCTTGAGCTGGGTTCCTGGGTGGGCTTTAAAGGGTCAGAGAACCCTTTAAAATTGTTTGGAGTTTTTGGTGTAACTATGTTTATGTGTAAATTCCTTTAGAGAGGATCCTTAGCTTTACTGGTATTCCTAAAGGGGTGTGCATGAGCCCCAAAATGTGAAGAACCACCACCCTAACTAGGGTGTAGATGGTGCTTTTTAAGTAGTTAGGAACCTTCTTGTAGAGAGAAACAAAAAGTATCAGGGAAAAAATGGTAGGAATAGGGCTAGGATGAGGTTCAGTGAAAACCCAGTTAATTGAAATGTTATAAGAGTAGAGTTTTTGTTTAATGGAGAAAAAGCCGGGCTGGGCATGGTGGCTCACCCCTGTAATCCTAGCACTCTGAGAGGCCGAGGCTGGTGGATTGTTTGAGCTCAGGAGTTCGAGACCAGCCTGAGTAAGAGCGAGACCCCGTCTCTACTAAAAATAGAAAGAAATTAGCTGGACAACTAAAAATATATAGAAAAAATTAGCCGGCCTTGGTGGTACATGCCTGTAGGCCTAGCTACTCAAGAGGCTGAGGCAGAAGGATTGCTTGAGCCCAGGAGTTTGAGGTTGCTGTGAGCTAGGCTGACGCCACGGCACTCTAGCCCGGGCAACAGAGTGAGACTCTGTCTCATAAAAAAGAAAAATAAAAGCTCCGAAACCCTTTTTGTTATCACCTTTATAATATATCCTTTCTTGCATCAGTAAATACACTCTAATGAACACAGGAGATTCTTTTTCAGATAGCAAAAGACCATGCCATATCACAGGTTTATCAGTCCAGGTGTTGGTGCTGGTAGTATATGCCTCAAGATGTGAGAGATTGATTTGGCATATGACCAACCTAAAAGTTATTTTTTATTAGAATAAATTCCTAAGTGAGACTTACTGTTTTTGTGTTTATTTGCTTCTTCTACTTAAACTGGATTATAAGAGTGTGGTAATGGGAGGGGCTCTGGTAAATGGGAACAATGTTTCTGATAAAGTAGCTAGTCTGGAGAGCTTTTTTTTTTTTAACCTGCCAGGTAGCCTGACAAATAGCCTTATAGAAGCTTTTTTCCCCAGAAGTCTCCAAAATTGATCTAATGTCATAGAAACTTATTAAAACTACTATATAGACATTGTTCTTCCCTGGGAAGGAGGTTGAGGCATGACCCAGACACAGAACACAGGGCAGAAGAACATAGAGTCTGGCTGTCACCTATCCCAGCTGTCTAACAGGAAGCAAGTATTGAGAAAAAAGGAAAGTATAAGCTAGCAGTTATTTTGAGAGAAAAAGAAAATGTTAAAAGAACTGAGATCATAAATCCAAGAGGAGAGAAAGTGGAAAGAAATAAACACCATTGTCTTTAAAACTTAAAAAGCTCATTTTATGGAGTTAAACAAACTATTCTTTTCATTTTCTTTCTTGTTTTTGTGGCTCACTTCTTTGTGAATTCACTTTTCTTTTAATTAACTATAACCTTTAACAGTTCTTTCTGTGGGTAGTAGTACTAAAGTTCCCTAATCCTTATATTAAAAAATGTCTTTATTTTGCCCTCATTCTTGAGTGACAGTTTGGCTGGATATAAAATTATAGGTTTATGTTTCATTTTCCCTTAGCACTTTGAAGATATTACTAAATGGTTTGTTGTTTTTTTGTTTATGGGTAAGAAATCTGCTGTTTGAATGTAGTTCTCTTTAGGCTCTTGTTTTTTCCTTCTTCTAGCTTTTAAGATTTTCTTCTTTTCTTTGATGCACACAATGATATGTGTAGATGTGTGATTTATTTTTCTTTAGCCTGCTCAGCACATGATTTTTTTCAGCTGAACAACTCAAATTTCTCTTCAAATTTTAGTCATTATTTTTGTGAAAATCACCTCTTCCCTTTCTAACTTCTTTCTCATTCTCAAAGTTGTCTTTGGCATGTGTTACTGCATCTCATTTAATTTATCTTCTGTGTTTCCTAATGTCTTCTTTATTTTTTCCTTCTTTGTGTACTCCCTGTGGTGGTATATTACTTCAACTCTGTCTTCCATTTCATGAATTCTTGTCATGCTTACTATTTAGATCATCTGTTGGGTTTTGTTTATTTGTTTGTTTTATTTTCAGTATATCTTACCTCAGGTTTTCAAGTTATTATTTTTTTAAAATACAAGTTGCTAATTTATAATCTGTTATTGTTTTGTGGATCTTATTCTCTTTTTTACTTCTTTAAAGTGTTTAAATATTTATTTAAAGTCTATCTCAGATTATTTAAATAATTATATTTTTTTAGATGTGAACTCTCACCCTCATTGGGTTTCTTGATAGCTTTTTTGGTTATGAATTTTCCTTGGATTTCTAGTTTTTGATTAACAGCTAATCATTCCTGGGGGTTTTCTCTTGCATGGGTCCTTCCTTCCTTGTGGGGTGGTTGTTTCAGACCTTATAGCTCTAAACCAGGTCATATATTTGTGACTCAGGTTGGGCTCCCCCGTGGCTGGCTGGTCTATTTCTACTTCTGTTTTCTTGTACAGTGCTAGTCCCTGATAATGATTTTGGACTGGGAACTCAGCCACAACTGCATACCTTGGTCAATCAGTGCATTTTGAGGGAACAACCTTGGGTGGGGAGAGCTATGTCAGCCCCTCTTTACACATGAGGAGTGTGACCCTAGTCCCCATCTTCATACAGGAAGCCAATTGCAGGCTGTAGTTTCTCCTCATCCATCTTGGCCCCATATCCAGTCCCAGCTGCCAGTGGACCATATGGCCTTGGCCTCCATTTATTGCGATACCTTCCTCACATATTTTATTCCATAAGTGTTTCCTTTTGTTTTTGAGTATGATTTTGCAGTTTTAACAATTTATATCTTTATTTTTCTAGTGTCACATTTCATCTCTCTTCTTTGTTTGGATAAGAACAGGGAGATTTCTCATGTACTCTCTTTGCTGTATTGAACCAGAATTCAACCAGCTATTCTTTCTTTCTGTTAAAGACAAAACAAGAATAAATGGGTTTAAACCATAACAGAGGAGAGTGGAGTTTGACAAAAGGAAGAACTTTGGAACACAGTGGTTGTTAAATCCTAGAATAAATGACTAAGGAGAATTTTAGTCTCTTTACTGAATATTTCTAGAAATAAAAAGGTACCCAAGCGTCTGAAATAGAGTTGGCACAGTCCTGCTTTGAGATAAGGCAATGGATGTGATGACTCCTCTGTATTCCTTTCACCCTAGTGATTATTAGGCATGAGGAAACTAATGCCTTCAGGGCCACAGTAATGTTTGGTCAAAGGAAGGGTCTCTGGTTTTCTGTCTTAACCCAATAGAAGGCACTGTGATAAAAATTTCCTCATTTAAAAAGAGGATATTTTAGATATTTAGATATTTCTAAAGCCAAGATGATTGAAAAGCTCTATATCAAAAGAAGAAAACAAGCAAACCATATACCCAAATATCGGCTTTACATACTGTCCTATAGCAGTATTGACTTAGGGAAGCTTTCACCTAGGTAGTGACAGACTCAGTGGGAGGGTCCTACCTGCCATAGTTAGCACTCAGTTTCCATTGGAGGAGACAGAGAAGCAATCTCTTCCCATTTGTTTCTGTTATTCCCGTGGCTCTTGCTTTCTAAACTCCTTAGCCCTGAAATTTCCAAGAGTCCCACCTGTGTTTGAGGTTGTCTTCTGTATCTCTTGCTAAACCACGGTAATCAGAGTATGCAGACTCTTTTCCAAAAGCACCAGAGAAAAATCTATACTGATTCTAACACAAAGAGCAAATGAAAAATTTTCATCAGTACTTGCCCGAGTCTTCACGGCAGAAGTCAAGGCTTGGCTACATATCTCAGGGTATGTAAAAGAGACTTGGTGCTACATGAAGGCTGGAACATGCTTAATAGAAAAGTCAAGACTGCAAAGGAGTCATGAAGGTCATTGCATCCTGGTCTCTAGGCAGGATTCCATGGAGTCCCTGATAATTAGAGGTTTGTAGGAATGAAATCCCCTCTCCTCTCTTTTGGGAGTATGTAGTGGTAAAGGGGAGAGAGGGGGAGAAACATTATGACTTCCTTCCTTTTTTTCTTTATATATAATTTTATCACTGAAAGAAAACTTTTATAGTGATCAGGAGCCTAAATTATGACATTATCTAAGAGGTTTTTTTTTTTTTTAATGGTCATTCCACTGAGAATTTGCTATTCAAAATTAATACATTTGGGTTCCCTTGGAGGTATTCCAGCATTCCTGGATTATTAAAGAGCTGTTACAACATTGCCAAAATAACTGATTTTCTCTGGTTACCAGAGACCTAATCTACAGTGTTTCCTTTTGGCTAGGTGTGAAAAAGTTCGGTCGTATGATATGGTTTTACTAGGGACAGTGACAGTGTGGTTTTGCCAAGAGAGACACACCTCACCCTAGTCTTCTAAAATTAAGGTAGATTAAAGAAATGACCTTTCCAGTGATGCACTATAATCTTTGTTCCTAAAAGAAGAATGTTGGAAGCACTCTATCATTTCTCTCTCAATAATAGTTGGGTTGTGAGTAAGCTAGCAAACACAGTCATTTTTGCCATAATAAAATATGTACATTTCTGAAAGTCCTCACATTCTTCAAAATTGTACACTGAAAAATAATAGGACTTAAAGAAAAAACAGGATTGGAGAAAAACAAAACTTGTGCAGCTTTGTAACCAGGATACTAACAAAGCAACTGTACTAATAAAATACCAGCATTATTTAAAAAGACATCTTACATTTGTAATAAATAAAAGACTATTACAGTAAATATAGACTTAAACTTTTCCAGTGGTGACATTAGCTAGAAAAAAAGAGGGTATACGGAAGGGTTAAAGCTATTGAGTTCTAGGGACAAGAGAAAATGCACAAAGATTAGGGACAATCATATAATAAGCACTTATAAGACAGAGGATGTGGCCAGACTGAGCCAAGAGGAAGAATGGAGGGTGAATGGGAAGAGGATAGAGTACTGTATCCCTTTATGGCTTCTGATTTCAGTTGAGTTAGTGTACTTCGCTTTCAGCTGCTGTCACTTGCTAGTGCAAAATATTAATTTGCTGGGGAAAATCATGTATGAACGAATGCAATTTCTACTTTACACCAACTTCATTCTCTTATTTAACACTTGCATATGAACAATTTTGCATTACATAAATCCATACTGTGGCAGAAACAGACTGTGTAAGATGAGGTAGATTTATGGCATTTGGCCTTTGACAGTTTAGACAAAGCTAAGGGGTTGAAAGTCACCTGACCACTCTGAATCTGCTTTTTTGGTTTTTAATCACTGATCTATCTGCACCATTTTTTTATTTGTACAAATTTATGGGGTACACATGCAATTTTGTTACATGCATAGATTCCTTGTTGGTCAAGCCAGGGCTCTTAGGGTATTCCATCACCCAAATGATATACATTGTACCCATTAAGTGTTATCTCATCATCTTCCCCACACCTCCTCACCCTTCCCAGTCTCCATTGTCTACCATCCCATTCCCTACATCTGTGTGTACTCATTTTTAGCACCTGTGTATGAGTGAGTACATGAGATATTTGCCTTTTTGTTCCTGGCTTATTTCACTTAAGATAATGATCTCCAGTCCCATTCATGTTGCTTTAAAAGACATGATTTCATTCTTTTTTAGGGCTGAATAGTATTTCATTGTATATATATATATATATATATATCACATCTTCTTTATCTATTCATCTGTTGATATTCATTTAGGTTGATTCCATATCTTGGCTATTGCAAATAGTGCTGCAAAAAGCATACAAGTGCAGGTATCTTTTTTATATACTGACTTCCTTTCCTTTGGATAAATACCCAGTAGTGAGATTGATGGATTATATGATAGTTCTATTTTTAGTTTGAGAAATCTCCATACTGTTTTCCATAGTGATTCTACTAATTTACATTCCCAACAGTGCATAAGAGTTCCTTTTTCTTCACATCCTTGATAGCATCTGTTATGTTTTGTCTATTTATTAATAGCCATTCTGACTGAAGTAAGATGATATCTCATTGTGGTTTTGATTTGTATTTCTCTGATGATTAGTAATGCTGAGCATTTTTTTTTGAGTCAGTGTCTTACTCTGTTGCCCGGGCTAGAGTGCCATGGCGTCAGCCTCGCTCACAGCAACCTCAAACTCCTGAGCTCAAGCAATCCTCCTGCCTCAGCCTCCTGAGTAGCTGGGACTACAGGCACACAGCACCATGCCTGGCTAACTTTTTCTATATATTTTTAGTTAGCCAATTAATTTCTTTCTATTTTTAGTAGAGACAGGGTCTCACTCTTGTTCAGGCTGGTCTCAAACTCCTGACCTTGAGCGATCCTCACGCCTTGGCCTCCCAGAGTGCTAGGATTACAGGTGTGAGCCACCACGCCCAGCCTATGCTGAGCATTTTTTCATATACCTGTTCTCCATTTGTATGTCTTCTTATGAAAAATGTCTATTCTTTTCCTTTGCCCACTTTTTAATGGGAATATTTGGATTTCTGTTTGTTTGAGTTCCTTATATATTCGGGATATTAGTCCCCTGTGAATCGTTTGCAAAGATGTATTCCCATTCTCCAGGTTGTCTCTTCATTCTGTTGATTATTTCTTTTGCTAAAATAACTGATTTGCTTTGGTTGTCAGAGACCTAATCCACAGTGTTTCCTTTGGGTTAGGTGTGAAAAAGTTTGGCTGTATGATGTGTTTTGTTTTATTTCAGCATATTATGAGGGTACAAATGTTTAGGTTACGTATATTGCCCTTGTCCCCCTCCCCCCAAGTCAGAGCTTCAAGCATGTCCATCCGAAGACGGTACACATCTCACTCATTATGTATGTATATACCCATCCCCTCCCCCCCGCCCTATGCCTGATGAATGTTATTCCTATATGTGCACTTAGGTGTTGATCAGTTAAAACCAATTTGATGGTGAGTACATGTGGTGCTTATTTTTCCATTCTTGGGATACTTCACTTAGTGCAGTGGGTTCCAGCTCTATCCAGGAAAATACAAGAGGTGCTAGATCACCGTTGTTTC
>VBSM01003151.1:6476024-6503815 GCA_008086735.1 Cheirogaleus medius | reverse complement strand
TTGATCTAGCAATCCCATTACTGGGCATCTACCCAAAAGAACAAAAGACATTCTGTGATGTGGTTTTAATAGGGACAGTGACAGTGTGGTTTTGGCAAGAGCAACACCCCTCACCCCAGCCTTTTAAATTCAAGCAGAAGCATTTTAGCTTAATTAAGTCTCATTTGTCTGTTTTTGTTTTTGTTGCCTGAGCTTTTGAGATCTTAGTTATAAATTCTTTGCCTAGAAGAGTTTTCCCTAGGTTTCTATTTTTATAGTTTCAGGTCTTACATTTAAGTCTTTAATCCATCTTGAGTTGATTTTTGTGTATGGTGTGAGATAGGAGTCCAGTTATTAATACATTCTTTTGCATATGGCAATCCAATTTTCCCAGCACCATTTATTGAAGAGAATGTCCTTCCCTGATGTATGTTCTTGTCAGCTTTGTCAAAGATTAGTTGGCTACAAATATGTGGATTTATTCTGGGTTCTCTCTTCTGTTCCATAGATTTATGTGTTTTTTATACCAGTAGTATTCCGTTTTGGTTACTATAGGCTTATAATGTAATTTGAAGTCAGGTAATGTGATGCCTCCAGCTTTTTTCTTTTTGCTTTGGCTATTTGGGCTCTTTTTTGGTTCCATATGAATTTTAGGATTGTTTTTTCTAATTCTGTGAAAAATGGAGTTGTTATTTTGATAGAGATTGCATTGCATCTGTAGATTGCTTTAGGCCATGTGGTCATTTTAATGATATTAATTATTCCTTTCCATGAACATGGGATGTTTTTCCATTTGTTTATGTCATCTAAAATTTCTTTAATCAGTGTTTTGTAGTTTTCCTTGCAGAGATCTTTTACCTTCTTGGCTAAATTTATCCCTAGGTATTTTTTCTTTGTAGCTATTTTAAATAGGATTTCCTTCCTGACTTCTTTCTCTGCTAGATCGTTATTGGGGTATAAAAATAATACTGAGTTTTGTACGTTGATTTTGTATCCTGCAATTTTACTGAATTCATTTATCAAATCTAAGAGTTTTTTGGTCGAGTCTTTAGATTTTTCTAGATATAAGATGATATCATCAGCAAAAAGGGATAATTTGACTTTCTCTTTTCAAATTTGGATGCCTTTTATTTCTTTCTCTTGCCTAATTGCTCTGGCTAGGAGTTCCAGTACTGTGCTGGATAGGAGCGGTGAGAGTGGGCACTCTTGTCTTATTCTGGTTCTTAGAGGAAAGGCTTTCCACTTTTCCCCATTTGGTATAATGTTAGCTGTGGCCTGTCTACACATTATGTTCCCCTTTTCTCCAATCACATACATTTTAAAAAAGTGGGGGAGATCTGGGTCCATAGCTGTCTGTGTCTGTGTTTGTGACTTCCACTGTTATGGTAATCAAGTAGACAGGCCTTTTTTGCTCCCTCCAGTTTTTTTCTAGGGCAAAAGTTCAAGGGAGGGATTTATTTATTTTTTTATTGTGGTAAAGTACACATAACATAAAAATTATCATTTTAAAGTATGCAATTCAGTGGCATTAAGAACATTTACAATATTGTGCAACCACTACCACTAATCTAGTTTATGAAAATTTTCACCACCCCAAAAGGAAACCCTGTATACATTACACACACAGTTATTCCCTGTTTCCCTTTCCCCTGAGCTTCTGGAAACAACTAATCTACTTTCTATCTCTATAGATTTTCCTATTCTGAACATTTCACATAAATGGAATTGCACAATTTGTGGCCTCTTGTTTCTGATTTCATTTACTTAGCATAAAATTTTCAAGGGTCTTCCATATTGTAGCATATATTAATACTTCATTCTTTTTTATGGCTGAATAATGATTCATTGTATGGATATACCACTTTTGTTTATACATTCATTGGTCATTTGGGTTATTTACACCTTTTGGCTATTGTGAATAATACTGCTATGGACATTCATGTGTAAGTTTTTGTGTGGCATATGTTTTCTTTTTTTAATATATATGTGTTTTTATTTTGAAATATTAGAGGTACAAGTATTCTTGTTACATAGATGAATTGTATAATGCTGAAGTCAGGGCTTTTAGTGTGGCCATCACCAGAATAGTGTACATTATACCCGATAGGTAAGTTTTTATCTCTTAGCACCCACCCACCCTCACCCCTTCTTAGTTTCCAATGTCGTTTACACCTGCAGACCCCAACCCCTGGTACAGGTCTGCAGCCTGTTAGGGACCCTGCCTCAGAGCTCCGCTGCCCCCACTGCCCTTTCCTGGCCTGTGGAAAAATTGTCTTCCATGAAACTTAAGAATGGGGTAGGGGGTGGGGTGGAGTGGGGTAGGGGCACACAACAGGAGGTGAGTGGCAGGCCAGTGAGCAAAATTTGATCTGTATTTGCAGCCGCTCCCCTCCCCATTGCTGGCATCACCGTGTGAGCTCTGCCTCCCGCACCCAAATGGAAAAATTGTCTTCCATGAAACTGGTTCCTGCTGCCAAAAAAGGTTGGGGACTGCTGCTTTACATCATATTATGACCATGTGTACACATCCTTTAGCTTCTACTTATTAGTGAGAACATGTGGTGTTTGCTTTTCCATTCCTGAGATACTTCACTTAGGATAATGTTCTACAGTTTCATCCAAGTTGCTGCAAATGACATTATTTCATTCCTTTTTATGGCTGGGTACTACTCCATGGTGTATACCACCTTTTCTTTATCCACTCATCAATTGATGGACACTTAGGTTGATTTCACATCTTTGCAATTTTGAATTGTGCTGTGATACACATTTGGGTACAGGTTTCTTTTTGATATAATGACTTCTTTTCCTTTGGGTAGATACCCAGTAGTAGTGGGATTGCCAGATCAAATGGTAGGTCTACTTTTAGTTCTTTGAGAAATCTGCACACTGTTTTCCATAGTGGTTGTACTAATTTAGAGTCCCACCAATAGTGTATAAGTGTTCCTTTTTCACCACATCCATGCCAACATCTATTGTTTTTTTAACTTTTTAATAATGGCCATTCTGAAAGGGGTAAGATGGTATCTCATTGTGGTTTTAATTTGCGTTTCCCTTATGATTAGTGATGTTGAGCATTTCTTCATATGTCTGTTGGCCATTTGTATATCTTATTTTGAAAAGATTCGATTCATGTCTTTTGCTCACTTTTTAATGGGGCTATCTGTTTTTTCTTGCTGATTTGTTCTTTGTAGATTCTCGGTATTAGTCCTTTGTCAGATGTATAGTTTGTGAATATTTTCTCCCTATCTGTAGGTTGTCTGTTCACTCTGTTGATTATATCCTTGGCTGTGCAGAAACTTTTTAATTTAATTTAGTGCCATTTATTTATTGTTGTTGTTGCTGTATTTGCCTTTGGGGTCCTAGTTGTAAATTCTTTGCCAAAGTTGATGTCTAGAAGAGTTTTTCCTACAATTTCTTCCAGAATTTTCATGGTTTCAGGTCTTACATTTAGATCTTTAATCCATCTTGAATTAATTTTTGTATATTGCAAGAAATAGAGATCCTGAATTCTTCTGCTTGTGACATCCAATTTTCCCAGCACCATTTATTGACTAGGGTATCCTTTCCCCAGTCTATATTTTGTCTACTTTGTCAAAAATCACTTTGTCCTATAGCTATATGGTTTCATTTCTGAGTTTTTATTCTGTTCCATTGGTCTGTGTCTCTACCTTTATGACAGTATGATGCTGTTTTAGTTACTATAGCCTTGTAGTATAATTTGAAGTCAGGTAGTGTGATGCCTCCATATTTGTTCTTTTTGCTTAAGATTGCTTTGGTTATTTGGACTCTTTTTTGGTTCCACATGAAGTTTAGGATTATATAATATTTGTAGATCTGTGAAAAATGTCACTGTTATTTTAATGGGAATTGTGTTGTATCTATAAATCACTTTGGGCAGTATGAACATTTTAACAATATTGATTCTTCCAATCCATGGGCATGGGATGTTTTTCCATTTGTTTGTTTCATGTATAATTTCTTTCATCAGTGTTCTGTCATTTTCCTTGTAGAGACTTTTCAACCCCTTGGTTAAGTATATTCCTAGGTATTTTATTTTCTTTGCAGCTATTGTGAATGGTATTGAGTGCTTGATTTCACTCTCAGCTTGACTGTTATTAGTATATGTAGAAATGCTACTTATTTGTGTACATTGATTTTGTAACCTGAGAATTTGCTGAATTTATCAATTCTAGGAGTCTTTTGGTGGGGTCTTTAGGGTTTTCTAGTTATAAGATGATATCATCAGTAAACAGGGATAATTTGACCTCCTCTTTCCCAATTTGGATGCCCCTTATTTCTTTCTCTTGCCTGATTGCTATGGCTAGGAATTCCAGTATAATATTGAATAGATATGTAGATGACAGAGGGTGACAGTGGGCACCCTTGTCTTGTTCCAGTTCTTCAGAGGAATGCTTTCAATTTTTCCCCATTCAGTATGATGTTGCCTGTTTGTTTGTCATATATAGCTTTTATTATTTTGAGGTATGTTCCTTCTATGCCTAGTTTGTTGTGGGTTTTTATCATGAAAGGGTGCTGGATTTTATTGAATGCTTTTTCTGCATCTATTAAGATGATCATATGGCCTTTGTTTTTACGTCAGTTTATTTGGTGAATGACATTTATTGATTTGCTTATGTTGAACCATCCTTACATCCCTAGGATGAAGCCCACTTGATCACGGTGGATTATCTTTTTGATGTGCTGTTGAATTCAGTTTGCTAGTATTTTGTTGAAGATATTTGCATCTGTGTTCATAAGTGATACTGATCTGTAGTTTTCCTTTTTTGTTGTGTCCTTTCCTGGCTTCACAGAATGAGTTAGGGAGGGTTCCCTGCTCCTTAATGTTATGGAACAGTTTCAGTAGAATGGTTGCCAGTTCTTTGTAGATCTGGTAGAATTTGGCTGTGAATCCATCTGTGCTGCGGCTTATTTTCAATTCTTTTGGGTATATACCTAGGAGTGGAAATTCTGGGTCTTATGGTAATTATATGTTTAACTTATTGAGGAATCTCTCCCAAATTTTAAGGCTGCCCCATCATCTTTTGGTTCATTTCTTTGAGTATCTACTGCCTGCTATCTTCATGGCTGCTGCTGATTTGCTGCTATTACCACTATCCATGTCTGATCTTCATTGTTCTCTCCTCTCTTCTTTTGCTCTTTTCTGATTTCTGTATTCACTTGCCTCGCTTGGATTTTATTGAAAAGGGTCAATTTCTTTTAAATAGAAACAGCCAATTAGCATATTGTAATCCTATAGTAAGGTGACAGTAGCTATAATATGCAAGATGATTAATCAGGTGCCATTTCTTTACCTGCAAAAGATTGGTGTATTTTTTTCAAAAACTCTTTCTGAGCCCAGAGCTGTCCAAAAGCCTAAGGATTCTGGGATGTTGGTCTCTGGACAGGAGAGCTTTTACTTTATCATCATTATTATTGTTGTTCTTATATTGATTTTTGAGGAGTTGCAAAAGAGATGTTCACTGTTGATCATTAGCCCCTTCATGTCTATAGTGACTGCTCTTTTGGATGCCTTTAACCATATTCTTTGCTTTATTTCCATTATTTTTCTCATATGCTTGGTCCTTGGACACTTTGCAGAGTATGAATGGTTAAAACCTTCAAGAAAACAGCACCCAACTTACCTCTTGCTAGGTGAGGTGATCTTTGTCTCTGGTAAACCCTGGGAATTTCAATTGCTTTTTAAAAAGAATGTGATTTCCTTTTAGCCTGCTAGAAGCCCTTATGTCATATAAGAACCAGGCTTTTAAGGAACAGTATGGCTTCTGTCACAGTAGAGCAGAACTATTAACTTCTATTTCTTTCAATGGACATTAGCCAAATCTGGCTTCACAAAAAGATGAAGAAGGTGGATCTTCATCGAGGGATACCTAGAGGCCTCATTTCTCTCAAGTAAATCGTCCATTTGCTTTCTATATTCAAGAAACCTTTATAATCACTTTCCTGGATTAAGATAGTGTTTTCCAAAGTTTTCCTCAAGGAACACAATTTTATGAGATGGTAATAGGGCTTACCAGGGAAACATATTATATTTATATATATATATATATATATATACACACACTTTAGAAGGAATAAATTTGATTTTTTATCTTTTAATTGACACAGAATATATAGTGATATTTTGATACATACAATGTGCAATGATCAAATCAGAGTAATTAGCATATCCATCACCTCAAACATTTATCATTTCTTTGTGTTGGAAATATTCAAAATCCTCTCTTCTAGCTATTTGAAACTATATAATAAATTATTGTTCACTACAGTCACCCTGCAGTAGTATAGAACACTAGAACCTGCTTCTCCCATTTAGCTATAATTTTATATCCTTTAAACAACCTCTCCCTATCCTCTCTCCCCCCTACCCATCCCAGCCTCTAGTATCCACTATTCTACTCTCTCCTTTTATGACATAGACTTTTTTAGCTCCCACATGAGTGAGACTATGTGGTATTTATCTTTCTGCGCCTGACTTATTTTGCTTAACATAATATCCTCCAGGCACAAATGACAGGATTTTATTCTTTTTTATGGCTGAATAGTATTCCATTATATATATATATATATATATATATCACACACACACACATACACACATCTCATAATTTCTTTATCCATTCATCTATTTTTGGACACTTAGATCAATTCCATATTTTGGCTATTGTGGATAGTGCTGCAATAAACAGGATGCAAGTATCTCTTCCATATACTGATTTCCTTTTTTTGGGATATATACCCAGTAGTGAGATTGCTGGATCCTATTGTAGTTCTATTTGTAGTTTTTTCAGGAACCTCCGTACTATTCTCCATCATTGCTGTGTTAATTTACATTCCTACCAACAGTGTATAAGAGTCCCCTTTTCTCTGTATCCTGGCTAGCATTTGTTACTTTTGTCTTTTTGATACTAGCCATTCTAACTTGAGTGAGAAGATACCTCAACATAGTTTTTCTTTGCATTTCCTTGATGATTAGTGATGTTGAACATTTATCATATACTTTTTGGCCATTTGTGTAACAGAGCCATTAATATATTAATACGCATTATGAATCTACCAAAAAGGTACATGACATGCAGAATTTTCTAAACTTATTTAGCCATAGGACCTATTTTTGGCAGGCCCTTTGCAGGATCAGCATTCCTTATTATATGTTTTTAGAAGTGTTATATTTTGCCATTCAATTCCTAGAAGTTATTTATGTCATAGCAATAAGCTATGGGTACATAGAGTTATCATAGTTGAAATTTATTAGAACAGTGGGCCATTTTAGCACAAGACCCTAAATTATTTATACTCAAACTTTAACATGCTTAAAGACAACAACCTTGGGGGATTTGATAAAATGCAGGCTCCCAGGCCCTACACTAAAAATTCTGACTTAGTTGGGCTGCAGTGGGTATCATGCATTTTAAACAAGCACCCCAGTTAATTCTGATGCAGTTGGCCTGAAGACTGCACTACATTAATAAGGCCCAGGGGAGATTTTGAGAAAGGAGGCCAAGAGAACTTCCCACAGAGAGCAGTCCTGGGTAAGATCTTGCAGTAGGGGCCTTGTGCATCTGCAGAAGGCTGTGGGCAACATAACAACATTGTTTCTCTGATAATGGAGCACATAGGCACCCTGGAAACACATTTTGCCTATGTGACATTTCCCTAGAACCAACCCTGCAGTAACATGTGCACAGTGTGCCATCTGGCCTGCCTCCCTGCTTTCCCAGAACTCCCACCCAAAGCCTTTCTCTTCTGCCATCTTCCACATTCAGAGTCCCTGGCCGTCATGTCCAGAAAGCAGGACCCTCCGTGGGGAGCTCCCCCTGCTACCCCACCCATTGTTCTTGACTTGTTGTTGGCAAGAAATGAATGGCATTTCTCGGAATTAGCCCAGGAATTTCTGCTGATAAACAAATGAAACTCTCAAAGGGAAAAGCAATCAACATAGTTTGAAATAAAATCAGTGTTTTCAGCTTAGTCTGTTTTCAACTTAGTTTGAAATAAAAGTCACATCTAGGGTATTTTAAGGAAAGGATTAGCAAAATGGCCTTTAGTGGGCTTTCATCCTAGTTGCAGGACTGACCCTTGAACCAGGGCCTGCTTTCTACTGAAGTAAGCAGAGGAGGTGATTATTACCTTGATTTCCTGTGACCTGTGATTCTGAGACCTGTCCCACCATCTGATCAGCCTTGCTCACCCCTATCCCCACATGTTTGCCAAATTTCCTGACACCTGAAATTATCATTGTAGCCTCATATTTTTAATAAGCTTTGATTCCTGATAATTCATCTACCTTTGAAAATGGTAACTTAACTCTTATTAATCATTTTTAATTTAATATGAATATAAGATCAAGAAATCATAATTTGATTGTAGAGAGAAGGGGAGGGTGCTGCAGGGGTGTGGAGGAAGGGAGATCCTGAGGCCACTAGCTCTGCTGGGTACCCTCTGCTGGATACCTTATAGAAGGGGACGGGTGTTGAAGGAGGAGCCTAGGAAGTCAGGCTTTACCTTCTCTACAGTCCTGCAGAGCACCAGTAATGTTAAGGATAAGTTCTTTATTCGTGGCAGAGGACACAGTGGTTTCTAGGATGAGTTGCCAGCTCTCAAGTTTTTCACTTTAGGGTTGTTAATTTAAAACCAATATGTTCTCAAAGTAACCAAATATCCTTGCTATCTGTTGCCTAGAGCCAAAGGGTTTCACTTCAGGGTTTTGGATGCAAAATAACTATAACCCCAAACGTTTGCCAGATTATTTGCAGCCACTAAGATAAATAACGGTCTTTATTAGAATGATTTTGTCTGATTTTTGTATTTAGAATTTTACACCGTCAGCTATTCCCTAAAAGTGATTTTAGAAACTGGCAGACGTAGGGTGTCAGTTATTGAAATCTGTTCCAAAATCCACCTCCTTACAGGACTCCATTTTTGGCCATCAAAGTAGTCTATTTTATAAATGTCTTGATGTGTTGTCTATTGTCTTTGCCACATATACTCTAAGACCCAGAGAGTGGGAAGTGGTTCAGCAGTATATGTGTGGCTGCTTAAAAAGTGTTTTCTATGGAATGCTTCACACATTTGTGTGTCACCAAAAGCCCTGACTTAAGCATTATACAAGATATCCATGTAACAAAAACACTTGTACCCCCTTAGTATTTTGAAATTTAAAAAATTTCTGGAAGGTGATAGAGTGAGCAAAAAAAGAAATGTTTTTTTATGGTTATACTCCCAGAATTGGAGAGAGGCTAAGAAATATACATACTGCATCTTTCAAGAAAGGGCTAAATCAAAGTTGTCTGCAGGAGGGGGAGGAAGAGGGTTGGTTGGATTTTATTTTATTTGAGGAAAAAGGAAAGACACCAAAATTGGGAGATGAGGTTATTTTTTAAAACGTGAAGATAATGTAAGCTCCATTTTCTTTTCTTTAACAAATTCATGCAACTTTGATTTCTCCACATTCACAAGATTGTGCCCTCAGGGATCTATAGCCAAATCAGAGTCCATATTCACCACCATACCTTTTATATGGTATATTAATTGATTATTTTAATAGGAGAGAAAGGGAGGTTGAGAAAGAGAGGGCAGGGAAATGTGACTTTCTTTCTTGTTTCTTTGTTTCCTTTCTTTTTTCCTTCCATTTTTTCCTTTTTATTCTCTCTCTCTTTTTATTTTTTAAATTTGTAATTATTTTATCATGATGAAATATCTATAACATAAAATTTACCATTTTAATAATTTTTAAGTGTACATTTCAGTAACATTAAGTATACTCACATTGTTGTACAACCATTACCACGATCCATCTCCAGAACTTCTTCAGCTTCCCCAGCTGGAACTCTGTACCCACTAAACACTAACTCCCCATACCTCTCTCCCTCTAGCTCCTGGCAATCACTACCCTACTTCCTGTCTCTATGAATTTCACTCCTCCAGGTACCTCATATGAATGGAATCATATACTATTTGTCCTTTTGTGACTGCCTTATTTTGCTTAGCATAATGTCTTCAAGGTTCATCCATGACATAGCATATGTCTTTCTTTTTTAAATGGGGTAGAAAGAGAAGTTTGAGAAGAGGCTGGTGGTCGAGATGAAGAAGTAAAGTCAGGAGAGACCAAGGGATCGTAGAGGAATCAAGAGCAAATGTTAGTTTTCAGAGTATATTTTTCATAGGATGAAGAAGACTCCAGAGACCACACTGTCTTTAATAATAATGGATGTGACAAGCAGTAACTAGCATTAATTACTGTGTGAAATGCTGTGTTTTGACAGACATATTCTTTATTAATGTTACCCAGGGAACTTCAGAGAGTGTCATCTATTAGGAGCTGATTACCAGCAGGTTTTGTCATCTGCTTTTGTAGAAATCCATAGGGGTAGAACAGTACCCCTTTTTCCCTTTATCTGGAGAAGTACATTTCCAAAAGGACCTCCTCTGTGATTGCTTTCTGAGGGAAATCATCCCTGGAGCCATTCAATATGGTTTTATTAGAAAGATTATTAAAGGATTAGAGTATGAAACCTATGAAGCAATGTTGAAGGAAAACTGTAATTACTGAGGCTGGTGAAAGAAAGACTGAGGGGACTTCAACAGGCTTCGGAGACATAAATGGTTCTTAAAGGATGTGGATCAGCTTTCTCCTTCCATCTTCAAAGGGGGAGAATGGGCAAAAGTGAGCTTCAGCATAAGACAGGCAAAAAGAAGTACTTCCAGGCATGGGTAAGGGGAGCAGAAGTCATTTCAAAGTTAGTATATTATAGCTCAAGCCTAACGTTGAGTAAAAAGTAAGGCAGACACAAATGCACAAACACATGCAATGTGATTCAGTTAATATTAATGTCAAGTTAAAAACTGACAAAACTAAACAATATTGTTTAAGGATGTGCATAAGTGTGATAAAACTCTAATTAAAAGCAAGAAAATGATTATCACAATAGTCAGCATGGTTATGACCTCCAATGAGCATGGAGGGCTTCTAGGATGCCCACAATGCACTCTTTCTTGATCTGCATGGTAGTCCCATGGGTGTTTACTTTGTAATCACCAGTTCAACTGTACATTTATGTTTTAGGTATGTAAGTTATATTCCTCATTTCAATTTTTAAATGGTGTTACAATTTTCATTTTGGGGGGGCGGTTATGATTGGAGGCAGAGGTGACCAGAAGACCTTGAAAGGTTACACCAAGTATAGGATTCTGTATGTGCATATGGTGGTTTGGGGGCTGTTATTTTTGTTTGGTTGTTTGCATTGTTTTGGTATTATTGGTGTTTGGTTCGGTCTTTATTTGGGGTGTGGGAACAATGCAGAGCATTACCAAAACCTAGAGAAGGGTGTGCCCTCTGTCCTCTAGGTGGACCCTCGGAATTAGTTAAAAGGCACGTGGGGCATTTTGGGGATTTTGATCTCCAAGCTGCAGAGTGCACAGTGTGTTGGCATCTGGATGAAGCCATCTGGCTCCAGACTTATATCACTGACCAAAGGGCCTGTTTGGTTTCCAGAAAGTCAGGCTGATCAAGACCACCTATGGGAAGGAGGGAGGGCTTTGGTCCTATGGGGTATGCATGCCCTCACCCCCAGGTGAGGCTATATTATGCTGTCATGGGGGGAGTAAGGCATGGGGCCAGGAAACAGATGGGATCTAGCCCTGTTCTCCCCTCAATTCACTGTGGGACTTTCATAGAGCTGATAAACCTCTTTGTGCCTGTAAAATGAGAGTGATAATTACTGTATTCTCCTAAGGTTTGCATTGACAGTGAACAGGAAAGTTGGTGTGGGAAATTGCTTTAAAAAGTATACAGAGGTATATATAAGCAAGGCAGTGCTTAGCAATGGAAAGAATATATTTAAATTCTAGGCCCCAAGATTGCATCTGGGCATATCTGCAATATAGGCAAAGCCTGAAAGCTTGGTATTTTGGTACTTATTCCCATAGATCCCAATAACCAGGCACTGACCATGTGTCCAGCCTCAGGGAAAAGCTGTGGGGAGTCTAAAGGAAATAGGTGACAGGTTTAATGACTGTTAGGTAGAAGGCATAAATAAATGGCATTAGCTCTGCCTTGCCTTTCTATTTCCTTCTGATTAGATTTTCAGAGATGCCTTCAGTGAGTGTGCTGCACAATATTGCTTGCATTCTCAAAGCTGAGTGAGCCCTTAGCAGAAACATGAGGTAATGCTGAGAAGGTACTCAGAGACAAGGTAAACATCTCTGGACTGCCTTGAAAACTTGAAGGGGATTTTTTTTGGGGGAGGGTGGAGCTCTTCCTCCCTCCTGAATTGTAAAAACAGAGAGCAGGATTCTCTGCTTTCTACTGTTGTGTGGTGATCAGGCTGCCTAACTCCTGTTAGCTGGCCAGGACTGCTTTGGTCCCTACTTTCTTAATAATTCATGTTCTGGCTGGAGCCTGTCATCCAGCACCTCTGAAAGGAGCACAGCATGACCCTATTGCAGGGGGCCTCTCAGACCACCGGGATCAGCAAAAAGAGCCATTCTGTGGTACTACTTCCAAACCAGGGAGGATTAGCGCCCCCACCACCCACATTTCTCCTAGGGCTTTGTAAATGTCTGGGAACTGTTTTGGTTGTTACAGTGATCTGATCAGGGAAAGCCATTGGCATTTAGTGGGCAGGAACTAAAGATGCTTAATGTTCCACAATGAGTAGGAACACAATATAGTGAAGAAGTGTCCCACACAATACTCCAGTAGTGACCCTACTGAGAAACACTGGACATCAGCCTTACCCAGAAAAGCCTAAGGAAGGGAGTTTCCTCCTAACCAGAAGTTGGTGGCACGAGTCTACTCATTCATTCACTCACTCATGCATTCATTTCACAAACATTTACAGAGTACAGACTTTGAGATTTCAGAGTCCCTGCCTCAGGGAGCTCACAGTCTAGTGGGGCAGACAGGCATAATGAGATCATTAAAATGTAATGTGATGAGTACTCTGGTAGAGGTAGGGACTGTGAAAGCAGAGAGAAGAAAAAGAGAGACACTCTATAAGAGCCAGGAGTCAGGCACAGCCTCAGAGAGGAGTGGACATTTGAGTTAGATTCTGACAGATAACTGGCACTTTTCTGGATGGGAAAGGGGGAGGTGGAGAAGGTTCCTGCAAAGGCATGTGTGGGACCCATGACTGCAGTTAAGTGTGGTCTGTGTGGGAGGAGGCTGGAAGAGTCAGGTTGATGGAGGCCCAATCTCAAAGGACATTGTACATCCTGTGGTTAGACATTATTTTGTACAGCCAACTCACTGCAAAAGTAGGGAGTAGGTGACGTTTGTCTTTAGTGCTTTGGGACATCTTTTTGCATCTCCTTTCCTCTCTTGCAGTCTCTCACATCCTCACCTCTCTTGTAGCCACTCAGCTCTCACATAGGCCCTAACAGCTGATGGGACTCTTTCCAGCAGAAAGGTCAATGCTTAGCTTAACTACAAGAATTCACTAAAGATAGAATTCCAGATGTCAGTGGGAGAGACTTTGGGCAGGGGACCTAGAAGAACTGAGTACTAAGGAGATGGGGCACAGGGGCTTTGTTCAGTTACACATACTTGATATGAGTAGGAGTGTATGTGAGCATGTGTATGAGGGTGTGTGTTAGAGTGAGTGACTTTGTGTGTGTGTACGTGTGTGTGCGTGTGTGTGTGATGGGACACTAATAGTTCGTACCTCAAAGGACTGTTGTGAGGATTAACTGAATTAAGGTATGTAAGGGATTTAGCACAGTGCCTAGCCCATAGTATGCTCTCAATACATGCAAGCTATTTTTGGTATTATTTTACAATGCAGGGCCAGAGTTCGGTCTGGAGAAGTGAGTGCATGCTGATCAGGATAGAGATAAAGATTTTATACTAAGACGTAAAGACTTTGGCTAGTTTCAAATATGTGCCTAGGCTACATTCTAATGCTGGGACAATGATTTTTCAGCATGTTGGCTTATCAGAATGTACATGTTCCCAAGTGGAGCCATAGCATTATTTTGTGTACATTTGGGTACTTTCTTTATCTCCACTCAGAACACATGGCAGGTCAGAAGCTGTTGTTTTACAAATGGTGTGGACCTGCCTTGAGGCCCAGGTCAGCAGGTCTGTCCTCATGTATTGGAACACAAAATAAAAGAACCATAGCACAGGGCCAGAGCCAGGAAGATGCATTAGAAAGGAATTAACTTGGGAGGGGCTGGATTAGAGAACAAAAGTCTTAGCTGGAGAAGGAAGGAAGCAAGGAGCAAAAAAGGGAGAAAAAAAAATCTGGGAAGGACAGGATACATAAGATCATCCAGCTGCCCCCAAACTGAACTTACAATGTTTTCTGTGTTCTCTTTGGAAGAGGAGTTGGCTTGTCCAGCATTCAATGGAAACTTGTTGATTGACACTGAGTTGGGCACAAGTTCAATGTGAGTGTGCCTTCAGCTATTTATTTGATTTTTAAAAATTGCACCCTTTGCAGTAAGACTGTTTAGTTTCTACTGGCGCCCTGGGGCAGTGAGTTTAGATTGTTAAAATAGCAGCCATTACCACTCTCCATGTTATGACACTGTCCTCCCTGCCCCCCTTTAGAGGAATTGGGCATATGGTTGTTTGACAAAAGTTTAATTCTTCTCTCCCCACCAAAAGAAACTGAGATTCCTTGTCTGAGTCAGAAGCGCGTTTGCCTAGCCCTAACCCTGGAAGCCTTCAGATCTGCCTCTCTGCCTCCCCACTGTCGCCACAAACACACACTCACACGTGACTCTCATGCACACTCTCGAACACACTCACTCTCACATACACTCTCACACGCTCACACCCACACCCATCCCACAAGCTAGAGGAACCCTGGGGAGCCCTTGTGCTTGTCTTGCTGTTCTTTTGTTTTGCTTTCCTTTATTTGCTTTGTTTTGATTTGAAATCAGTCTTTGGGATTACATTGGATAATTTTTTCATGTTATTAATAGTGCTGTGGAGGGAGCATGTAAGGACTTTCTCCTCAGTCCTGGCCATGCTTACCCCTCCATCCAAACTAATAAATACAATGCTGACTTTCTGATCAATCAATCTGGTCTTGGTTGGACATTGCGTACAATACCTCTTGGGCAACTAGCCCAGGGAACTCTAAAAGATGCATGAATTCCTGGATTATCTAGATTATTCATAAGTCTGCTTAAAAGGGCATTTTTCACTAGAGGACTGGATGGCTATGGCTTTCCCAAAGGCCCTGGGGAAAGATCAAAGGAGCAGAGACAATGGGGGAAAAGTATGGAGCTGCTCAGCTCCCTGAACGAGGCAATAATCATGACTAAAAGCAGAGTCCCCCAAGATCAGCATTGGTCACAGCTGAAGAGCCACCATGAGCCCAGGCCTAGGAGGCATGGAAGGGAAGTTCTGTGTTCTCTGGACATCTTTGGTACATGTTGTTTATGCCAGCACTGTCTTATAGAACTACTTGCAATGATGGAAACATTCCTTAATCTGCACTCTCCATTATGGTAGCCACTAGCACATATGGCTGTTGGACACTTCAAATGTGCCTGGTGTGAGACTGAGTACCTGCATTTTAAATTATATTTAATGTTAATTAGTTTCAATGCAAATAGACACATGTGACTAGTGGCTATCATAGTATATGGCACAGCCCTATCCCATTCATTGGATACTTTCGTGCTTTGTTGAATTTAATTTTGTACCTCTGTCTGCAAGACATCTGTTCAGTGTCTTGCAACTAGATCATAAACTTCTTGAAGGCAAGAATTATGTATTCTACAGATGTAGAAAATTATAGCCTGAAAAGATATTTTGTCCAGCTCCTTCTCCCCACATCTGACAAATAGTGAGACTTAGAAACACACTGAAACTTCCTTGAAGCCACAGTGTTGTTCCCTAGTAACATTAACCAAGCCTGGAACTCAGGTCTCCCTGCCTTCTGGACCGTGCTTCTACTACATCTCCCTTGTAGACAAGTTTCAAAAGAGCAGTAAACACCCTCTTCCTCTCCATTCTCTTAGCTGCTTATAACTGAAATTCATCCCCTGATATTTGGAAATAAGTTGGATCCCAATTCTATATTTATCTCTTCATGTGCCAAAGCACAAAGTAGGCTCTGGACAAATGTTTATAGAGTGGATTAATTCTCTAAGCCTTCCTGTTGTCTATTATTTTTTATATTACTTTTTAAAAAATCTGTTTCTGTATCAGTGTGCTTGAGTCAGCCAGTACTCATGCAGTCTCAGCCCAGGGAGATGGGGTCCTCTGTGGATATGGCCATACCTGGACAGGTGTTCAGGTATTGACTAGAGAACCCTGGCAGGCTGATGAAAAGCTGTAGCACTTTGGGCTCCGGGCTCCTCCGTATTCCAAATTCTCTAGACTTGATGCTAACCAAGGACAACAGGCATAACCCCCTCCCTTCTCTACGTCATCACACTAACCTAGAACTAAAGGTGTCACAGGGAGAAGGACTTAGGGGCCATAACTTATCCATCACCTTAGAAAATGAGAGAAAACACCAAGTCTAAAGTAACTCAGAATCAACAGCTAAAAGGGAAGACAATTCAACTTTTAGGTCCAGGTAAAGTATCCTTTTGTCTCCCTTCTCCTCTCTCTGTTTCCCACTCCAGGCCTTTAACCCCAACCCGGAGCCAACCAAAAGTAACTCAGCAATAGCTGAATTGAAGCAAAACCCGTTAACAGCCACCAAATACTGAGTTTTAGCCAAGAAGCTGGCTCCCTCAGGCAGCCCTGCCAAGGGCCAGGAGGAGACAAGCAAATAGCCCGTGTCCCATCTGCAGTGGAATGGCCAGTTCGTTTGCTGGTACCACCTAAGGAAGGAGTGATCTGGTACTGAGATAGAAGGTTTCCAGGGACCCGCCCAGCCCTAAAAATCTTAAGCCCAAGTATAGTCATTGGATGCCAAGGACACTGAAGAAAGTCTTTGGAGCATGTAGAACACCAAGCCAATTGCAGTGCCTGCTAGGCCAGCCCAGAATTCCTAGCATTCCAGCCACACCATACACACCCCCACCCCCAAAGGGCAGCCAGTGGCCACAGCAAAGGCAGAGTCCAGTGGGCTGAGACCCTCATCAGACCCTCCAAGAGCCTGCTTCCTCACTTAGGGCCTGCCTGCTTACCCTGTGCTGAGTTCAGGGAGGTGGACAAACCGTACCTCCCAGTTTAGCCTAAGAATCTGACTTGGTATGGACTTTCAGGCAGTGAATCATTTTGAGCAAGCACTTAAGCAACTTTCCACTGAGTCATCCGGAGGACTGTCAGGTTCACTAATCCTGACATTACTGTGTATATCCTTTGTTCGGATCCTGTCCCCATCCTGATACTGGGGAAGAGGGGTTATAAACAGCAGAACTTTAACGATGTGCTTGTTGGAAGTCATCTGTATCAGGGCTCACTTTGTCTCCCTGTCTCCAAAAAAAGCCTGAAGCACTAAGAGAAATCCTGCCAGTACCAACTCTTGATCTGTGTATGCTTTTGGCTACATAGCTACCAAGAGTATGTATTCTTCACTCTGAGTGGCAGTGCATGTTGGATTTCTTTTCCAGACCCTCCATTGCCCTGTTTTCATTTGGCTTCCTCTAGACCAGGGACCAGCAATATTTTTTTTTCTGTAAAGGGCCAGATAGTAAATATTTTGGCATTTGCAGGCCATATAGTCCCTGCTGCAGTAACTCTTCTATTGTAATGTGAAAGCAGCCATAGACAATATGTAAGTGAATGGTCATGGCTGTGTTCCAGTAAAACTTTATTTACAAAAACAAGTTGCAGGTCAGATTTGGCCTACAACTCCTGTTTCTAGATAAAATGGGCTAAATCAAATTAGTAGGTGAGACTTACTTTCAGCTGCTAGATTGCCTGTGAGCACATTGGGGAGGGGACCATTCTTATCCTTAATTCTTTTTGGGAAGAGATATAGAAATTGTAGGAATATTTTCATCTTTCCCACTTTGAATATCAAAGTTTATTCTTCGGCAAATATTGGATACTCTGTAGTAATCATAATTGGCTAAATTATGATGCAGTAACAATCTACAAAGTTCAGGACTTAAAACAAGAAAGGTTTATTTGTTAGACTAACATATCCATCTCAGGTTGGTGCATGTCATTCTCACCTGGGGGCTCTAGCTGACAGAGCCTTGCCATCTGGAATTTAGTTCCAGCAGTATGCGAAGGAAACACAGCAACCTGTGCCCTGGCTCTTAAAGACTGTTGGCTGGAAATGACACAGATTACTTCTGCTCATACATCATTGGCCAGAGCAAGTCACATGACCACGACTTGACTTCTATGGGACAGGAAAATGCAATGCTACCATGTGCCTGCAAGGAAGAGAATTGGAATATTGATGAACAGCCCTAATGATAGCCACACACTCTAAGAACTCCTTTCCAGGTTTCTTCTTCATATCCTTCCTTGCCTCGGCTTTAGGTTATCTGGGCTAATGGTCTCTTTTGCCCAAGTTCCTGCCTGACTTTCCTCAGCCATGCTGGTCATTGGCATTGACACGTGGGAAGGGAGGATAGCTCAGAAACTAAAGCATCAAGACAGTAAGCATTCCTAAAAATGCTATGTAGACCAGCTATGAACATGAAGTCAGGCCTCTGAGCCAGGTCCTACATGCTATTGGATCCAAGGATTGATTGCCATTGGGCAGCAAGCCTGAGAACAATTGGACCTCCCATGCCTCTGGTTTTGATTTCACTTTGGTTTACTTTTAATGGGAATTTGAATCAGAGAGGGAGTTCTAAGCATATTGACTCTAGGTGGTTCCTGCCCTTAATGCTATGGATAACAGTTGTCAAGATGGAAGAGGGATATGGAAAGTGAAAGGTAGAAAGTGTAGGTGATACTAATGTAATATCATGGGCTAAAATGAAACTTATGGCCCATGATTTTCAAAGAGGGAATATATTGCAAAAGAATCAGGGTAAGCCAATTACTCTAATGATCCCAAAATCTCAGTGGCTAAACACAATGAGAGTGAGGGTGGGAGGGCTGTGGGTAGAGAGGGCTCTGTTCCATGCAATCATTCAGGGACCCAGGCCCCTTTCCCATTAGTGGCCTCACCTTCCTTTAGGGCCTCAGAGTTTATCACTGGATCCTCTGCATGTGGCCCTTAGTTTAGGGAAAAGAAAACGAGAAGGAGAGTTGTGCAGCAGGTTTTATAGTTCAGGCATGTACATCATTTCTTGCCACATTCAATTGACTAGAACTCATTCACATGGTTCCACCTACCTTCAGGTGAAACTGTGAAATGTAGTATAACGGGGCGCCAGAATGGAGGACAAAGAGTGTGATGAGCACACAACATTGTATATACTACTGTATCCTTGTCTTAAGCAAGGGTGATGCTTTGTATAAAGGATTCAAACTGAATCTTAGACTGAAGTCTTCACCAACATACTCTCAATTTTGAAATGTTTGCCACTCACAGAGCCTTGTAGACCTTGGTGGAATAAGAGACTAGTCCTGCCCTCAAAAGCCTTGTATTATAGAGATAAGATAAATGCAATTTCCCCCCAAACCTCACATTTTACTTTGTACTTCACATGGCCTCTGGGGTGGTATATAGGGGCATTCTTATATAGAGGCTTGGAATGTGTGTTTTAGGGGCAGGAACGTGAAAGAGATGACATTCAGTAAAATGATGATCATTGACCCTGGGCATCTCATTCTGAATCCCAAACTGTTCATAAACCACTCTAAGAAAGTAAAAGGAAGCCATTAAAATGGGTGCTATATGACTAATCTTCTTTCCCTTTTTGCTCTGGCTATCAGGGTATTCAGAGTCCTTTAGCACTCACAACAACAAATATGTTAACCATATTGGTTGGTATTTCTTGTAGCTTCTCCCCAACCATTTAATGTTAATATGAGGCAAGGTAGTCAAGTACTCTTTTTGATCGGCTACCTTATATCAACTTCTTCATGGTTCAGGTTTTTTATATTTTTATTTTGGGTTACTTCATGGACATATGCCATTTGTTGCAGAAAGGGGAAAAATGTAGGTATGGTTTCTTTCTGTTTTATTTAATGCTAGGTGTAAAGACTGATATTTGTGAAAAAGATTTTTCTGTGGGTGCCATGACTTCCTGAGTAGTTGCTTTTACATAGCGTGGTTTTGGAAAAGAACTTTAGGTCAAAGGAAGGCTCAACTCTGTAAGTCTGGTGTAAGCCAAATGAGTACATCACCCCTTCAAGGGCAACTAGATCTTTGGCGTCTAACCCAAAGCTGTTCGTCAGAGTGGAGAAAACCCCTTTAGGTGCCCTTTCTCCCTAGCTGTGTTTTGAATATTTAGGGATCAGATTGTTTGTATCTATTATTTCCTCTAGTCCAGAGTTTCTCAGCCACTTTGGGGCCAGATGATTCTTTGTTGTGCATTGTAGATGTTTAAGATCTTCCCTGGCCTCTACCCACTAGATGCCAGTAGTACTGTCCTCCACTCGATGACAACCAAAAATGTCTCCAGACATTGCCAAATGTCACCTGGGGGAAAATTGCCCTCAGTTGAGAACCACTATTGTAGTCATATTTTTTAAAAAATTGGATAGATATCTTCAATTCCCCAGGATCCTGGTCTGTAATTAAATGTATTTTGCCATTTCTTGTAGAGATGGGAGTTGGAAACAAAAGTTATGGGCAGCAGGAAGCTGAGTTCCAAGATTGCCTGCATTTACACCTCAGTGGGGTGTAGATTGAGGCAGTGAAGCTCAAACACTTGCATGTATATGTCTAGTACTGGCAGTAAAAAGGCTTCTCAATACTCATTAACCTTTGAGGAGCTTTGAGGACTCACTTCTGGGCCATTATTGAAGGTTCTGAATAAGATGAACTCTAGAACTAGAAGCCCTAAGGCAATACTTCTCAGACTTGAATGTGCACATGAATTACAGAGAATTTTATTGAAGTGCAGGTGATAATTCAGTAGGTCTGGGCTGGGGGTGTGAGATTCTACGTTTCCAATTGGCTCTCAGGTGACATTAATGCTGCTGGTCCTCATACCATGCTTTGAGTCGAGGGTTGGTGGTCTCTGAGAAGAGGAGCTGGCCATTTAGACACCTAAAAAGGTTCTGCAGAGGGAATTGCTGTTTTCAAGATCATTCCATTGGCCCAATAACTAGTAAGGTAATCTGCAGTTCTTAAACATTCCCTCTTCCTTCTGCTCTCAAAAAGGTACAATCCAAGGTGCTAGCCTCCCTCCCTTCTCCCCTCATTCTCCCCAGCCATTTAGGGCTAATATGAGTTGAGGTAGTCAAGTACTTCCTTTCAATCAGCTACCTTATATTTTCTAAACCTTCTATGTGCCTATGTGTGTGAGAGTGTTTCCCACGCCCCACGCGCCCCGCCCCCGGTGGAAACATTGAGAAGAACTTAAGAAAAGCCATTAGAATGACAGAAGAAATTCCATGTAGATGGCTATTTTATCCTAGCTGGAGTTTCAGATAATGTGATCTCTACCTCTAGAGCAATATAATGTAGCTCCACTTCTGGGAACCTTGGTTCCAATTCTGGTTCGAGCACTTCCTAACCTTAGTTTCCTCATCTGTGATGGAAGATAATAGCAATACCTGCCTCAGAGGGTGGCTGTAGAAAGAAAGGAGCTAAGGAACATGAACTTGAAATCCTGAGCACAAAGCCTGTTCAGTATGAGCACAAGTCAGTAAATATTAGTTGCCAATATTATTGATGCGATTACTGTAATTATTGGAACTGTGACCTTCAAACTCTTTTCTGCCTCTAAATTATTTGCAAATGTTACTCTCTCATCAGTGATATTTCTCATTATGTGCACTGATTCTCAATCAAGGATGAGGTGGTATGTGGAGTTTGAAACCAGTCCCACCAGAGACTGTGGTCTACTTGCTCCCTTTCTGAGAATTACTGGTCTAAAGCAGTAATTGAACCTCATATTCTTCTTCCAGCATTGGTAAATCCAAAGATGGTAATATGCCTTAATCTCTGACCCCTATAATCACCTTTTCCCCTAGTAACTTTAATATGAGCATCTAGCTGCCAAAAGAACCCCAGTTTCAAACTGGAAATTTTCATTAATCTTTGACATTTCTTTACTCCTCACACTGCTGTTTCCTGAGGAATTGTCACCATCCTATGGCAATCAGTGGTGGAGTTCTTTAGAATCTAGATTTCCTAACACCTTTCCTTTCCTTTCTCTGTATTGTGTACTCTTACCTAAATTATCCTCCCTCCATCAGGGACTTTGGCTTCTGTTCTTAAAGGATTTCCTAGGAGGAGCAACATGATACTTTCTCTTTTCCTCTAGTAGTTTCCTGAAATGGCAGATAAGCAGCCTCCCTTGGTCTCCAGGAAGAAGTGGACCGCATTTTCCTAACAGCATTCCCACTGCTCCAGCAGCCTAGAGCCTTGTCTGCCACCACCTTCCCTGCAGCCTCTGCCAGTGGCCTCCAGGGACCACTCTCTGAAGCCTGCTGCTAACAGTTTTCCAAACACAACAAAATGCATGTTGGAGGATTAGTTTTCTCAAATAATCCTCAAGTACCAAATGCCTCTTTTCTTCCTATAGCAAGTAATGTGATAGCAATGGGCTCTTTGAATCACCTCCTAACAAGTCCTGCCTCCAACCTCATTGTCTGTCCTCCCATCATCCCAGAACAGCCTTTCAAAAATGTAAATCTCATCAAATCACTTCACTGGCTTCTCATCATATACAGGAAAACTACAAACTCCTGGGCTTGACTTCTTTTATTAAAGCTTGCTAATGAGAGAAAGAGGGGGAAGGAGAAGGAGAGGGATGCAACCACCTAGGAGAAACATGTTAGGTCTTAGCTGAAGGTTGAATGTGACTGAGGGTAGGAGCGGGGTCCTGAATTCAGTAGCTAATAGTGTCCATGAGATGGCAAAATCCAGATCCTCAAAATATCTAGGTATTAGATGTGGTGCAGGGCAGCACTTCCCAGAGGGTGTTCCTAGGATGTTCATAGTTGTTACTAGGTGAAAATTTATTTAAAAAAAGGAGTCCAGTGGTTCAGTAAAATCAGTCAAAGAAAATGCTGAATTGTTATTAAACAGGTTTCTTCACTATGGGACTTCGGAGATCCTTTAACATGTTGAAAAGGACTTCGTAAGCATTGAATGTGGATCTTTTCCCAACTTTATTTGAAGCACAGAATTTCGTTTACACAGAGCATCTTGTGGACTAGTAGAGCTCTGCAGAGCAGACTTGGGAAATGCTGGTGTAGGCAATACAAAGGAATGCTTGACTGAACTCTCTACTGTCTCATCCAGATGCCTCACATTGTTTCTGTAAATGCTGCTTGAGGGTAGTGACTAATTTGTCCATTTCAAAGGGTCATCGACCTTAAAAAAAAAAAAAAAAAAAAAAAAAAAAGCCTGGTTCCCAAAGGATTAGAACTAACCAAGTAATAATAGATCTCATTCTTTATTTAGGGAGAAGAGGAAGGCAGTGAGTGACACATGTTACCACAAAACCTGTCATTAACAACTAGGCAACATGCACAATAGTTGACTTAACATTTTCATTGCAACTACAAGTCCATTTATTACACCTTTTGGTAGTTAAAAAATTTTTTAAAATCCCCAGTATGGTAGCAGAGGAATAATACAAACCTATGGGATCCACCCCAAAGAGGATTCTTTTTCTTGGGCTGTATAATCCAAGTTCAGATGAAGGTTCGAGATTGAGGAATTAGCCTCTGAAAACAGAAGGATTTGTGTTTTTTTCTTCCTCAGTTATTGGACTGGATTTTAGTGGGCTTCTCTAGCCCTCACCTTTTGTGGCTGTAGGTAAAATTAAGAGACCTAAATTTGAATCTTTGATTTGGCACTAAATAACAGTGGCCCCTTGGCATCTCTGGGCCTCAGTTCCATCTGTCGGAAGAGAAGGCCATTTCCGGTTTCCTCTTGGAGATATACTTGGGATATATGTAATGAGATTGGAGTGGTCCATGAGCTGAATAATGGAGTGGATAATAAAGCTGTTCAATAGAGTGGAAGAAGAAATTTTGACAAGAAAGAACATAGAGGTTCCCTCTGAAGATTAGATTATGAGAAGCTTCTACCAGTAAGCACTCTCAGCACACAGAAAGCCGAAGATGTGTATGCATAACCCTAGAGACCTAAAATCTGGACAGGGTTGCCTGCAGATATCCAGTACTCCTAAAATGAAACCCACAGGCCCCTCACTCTGTATTGCAATAGTACAGTCACCTCTTTTGGGTTATGGAATACTGAGAATCTGATAGAACCCATGGACCCTTTTTCCAGAATTCATACATTTTTATATATTCAAAATTGTGTAACTCACTTCAGAATCTCTTTCTAGAGTCATAATTACTTCTTTCCAGCCATTGGGGCCTTAAATGAAGAACCACCTTGCCCCTGGATGTGCACATTTAATATTTTAATGGAATTAATAATAGACTCTCAACATCAAAGCATCACTATCACTATTTGAATGTTTGTTCCCCATGCCATGCTCTGTTCCAGTGTGAGAGCCAGCAGGAGATAGAAAAGTACAAGACATAAGTCCTGTCCCCTTTGCACTTATTGATCCTTAGAAAGCAGGATACCTGCTATCAGGTGCTAGTCTATAGGACACAGACAGACCATTAGAGTTGTTGCAAGAAATCAGAGTGTGTTTGATGGACCCTGGGGGCTGGGTAGGATATGAGTAAGCAAATGGTAGTCTGTGGGGGTAGTTGGGTCTAGCATGAGTCAAGGCAGAGTTGGCAAGGAGCACAGTGGGGGCAGGGACAGTCTGAAGTAAAGCATTCTTTAGCCAGGGGATACGTCGTTGAAATGCATTCCATGACCCTGGCAGGGCCATGCTGTGGTGCTGCTCCATACATGGAGCTTCAGCCATAAGCTGGTGTCTGACACAGTAAGGTTAGAATTGCTACCTGAAAGGCAGGGAATCACCAGCTGAGGGGGCTTTTCTGAGTTGGCAGGACCTCTGTGGGATGTAAATAAGCTCTGGACACTAGACCGACAAAGCAGACACAATTATAAATCTCTTTTTGCCTTTGGATGGAAAACACTTGGTGAGCAGGAAATAATCATAATCAATTGGCCGTGTTGTGTATATCTTCCTTACTCCCTGAGCCTTTTCAAAAAATACAATCGTGTTTGTTCTTACTATGCGCCTGTGAAAGAGAAGCAGGTGAAACAGTTACCCGCAACTAACACACACATATTCACAAACACAGAAAATTCTTTAGAAGCTGAAGCTTAGACATGGCAAAGTGACAGTAGTCCTATCACACAGCAAGCCAATAAATAGCACAACCTAGCCAAGAACACATGTGCTCCCCGCACTGAAAGAAACCCAAATCTATGCCCAGTCTGCAAGCACCCCTTGCTTCACAGAGACGTGTTCCCTTCTTGCACAAACCCTCTCCTCAAGCCATCCTTCCCAGCCATCTGCCTGACAAGACTGCATATTCAGGCAGGGTCAGCTACTGACTGACAGCAGCTGAAACATTAACGGAAGTGGGATGAAAAACAGCCCGCAGATGGGGTCCGGATGAGGAGGGGGAGAACTGGGATTAGACCAGGGTGTGAGCTTTCAGCGCCCTCTTCCACTCTCTTCTCGCCAGCTGGAGCAGCAGATGACTGTTTCCTCTCACTCGGCACCTTCTTGGTTGGGACAGAGTGTTGTGTCTGTCTGTTTAGCTGCAGAGTGATCTGCTGAATCTGCTGTAAGAATTTCCTGGCCTGGGACCTCACTGGGGGTTGGGCCTGGGGTGAGAGGAGGGAGGACACTAATCTTGCTGAAGGTGCGGGGCCACACAGAGTCTCCAGGAAGATTCCACGCAGGAAAATCTTTGCCCTCATCTGCCCCCTCCTTTCTCTCAGCTGTCTCCCAAGGTGGATACTCCATGGCCAAGGGGCACTGGGCAAGATTATGGCTTGGGATTGACCCCTTCCACCTCTTTGTGGTTCTCCCTTTCTTTTTAATTTATCTTTCCCTTTGTCACTTGCCTCCCTCTCACCAGGGTACAAAGCACCTTCATTTTGTCTAGGCCTGCCCCACTCTGATACCCTGCCTTCATTGTACGATGTTTAGCGGTTTTTGTTTTTTATTTTTATTTTTTTGGTAACAATTTTATTGAGGTATAATTCATATACTGTAAAATTTACCCTTTTGATGTGTACAACTTAGTTGGTTTTAGTGTATTCGCAACCATCTCCACTATCTAATTCCAGGATATTTTCATCATCCCCCAAAGAAGCCCCATACCTACTAGCAGTCACTCCTCATTCTCCCCTCCCCTCAGCTCCTGGCATCCACTATTTCATTCTCTGTCTCTATGGATTTGACTATTCTGAACATTTTATCTAAGTGGAATCATACAGTATGTGGTGTTTTGTGAGTGGCGTTTTTCACTTAGAATGTTTTCAAGGTTTATCCTTTATAACTGAATTATATTATGTTGTATGTATATACCACATTTTGTTTATCTATTCATCTGTCGATGGACATTTGGGTTGTTTCCACTTTTTGACTATTGTGAATAATGCTACTATAAAATTTCATGTGCAAGTATCTAAGTCCCTGCTTTCAATTCTTTGGGGTATATACCTAGGAGTGAAATTGCTGGTTCATATGGTAACTCTATTTAACTTTTTGAGGAACTGCTAGACTGTTTTCCAAAGCAGCTGTACCATTTTGCGTTTTTACATTCTCACCTGCAGTGTTCCAATTTCTCCACACCCATGCCAACATTTGTTATTATTGTCTTTTTATTATAGCCAGCCTAGTAGGTATGAACTGGTATCTCATTGTGGGTTTTTGCCCCCCCACCCAGGACCTGTCTCTTCATTGGGGAACTGTTTTAGACTTCTATACTCATTACTGTGAACGTATTAAACCTTTGGGAATGATATGGCCCTTTTCTAACTAACATTTGAACCCAGGGTCAGGTCAGGCATTCTGGCAGAACAAAGAGGAAGAGAGTTTAGGAAAATGGTGAACTTGCCACCATTCGAAACTCCATAGCAGGAGCAGTCTGCTCTACTGATCATTTTCCCTTCCCCAAAAGAGACCATCAAATGCAGTAATAGTTAGGTGAGGTTTCCTTGAAAAGGTGAGACAAGAGCTGGACCATGAATGGCAGGAGGAAAGAGGATGATGGGTGAAGGGAGAAATAGAGAGGCATCCTAAAACGAAAAATATGAAATCCTTTCTGAAAAGAAGCTCAGATGCTGACCCAAAACAAAGATGGGTCTCTCAAACCAATCAACAATTAATATTGTTTAGCAATTCTCGAAAAACATGCTGCAGGAGAGGACACTGGAAATGATGGCTAAAATACAGTGGGAGAGTTGGCTGAGGGGTTCAATCTTTCCCTCTCTTCCGTGCCCTTTAGAATGACTCAGAATCACAAATACATTTGTAATCCTTCTTACCCATAAATCCACCTGTCTGGGACCCTCAATACATCCAAAGCAGAGTCTGTGGGTTTGGTAAATCGCTCTGGCCAGAAAGCAACTGCTTGTCTAAAGAAATCACACCTGGTGGGCTCCCCACTGAGATGGAGGGATGAAGGGGCAAAGGATATCAGCCCTAGAGCTAGGCGTAAAAGCATTCTCAGTGAATGTAATGGCTCAGAAGTGATTCTCTAGTTACCACTCAGGATCTAGCAATTTTTGAGAAATTCTACAGGGCAGTAGAAGACAGTGTTATACTGCATGGGGGTAAAAACACACCTTATTACTATGTTGCAGATGTTGGGGATTTTAAACAGTTATAGCACATACCATGTTTCCACAAAAATAAGACAGGGTCTTATATTTATTTTTCCTCAAGAA
>VBSM01003151.1:6461926-6475924 GCA_008086735.1 Cheirogaleus medius | reverse complement strand
TTAATTTCCATGTGCAAATGGTCTTTGAATGGCTTGTTTATTGCAATATCAAGGATCTGCAGATAGGCAGTCATTCCTGCATGAATCATTATTTGATCTATTCTTCTCTCTGCAAGGAAGTTCTTCATGTCTTTAGCACGGTGAGTGCTGGCTGAATCCCAGACTAGCAGACCTCTTTGGCCACCTCTCAAAACAAGTGGCAGCATTAAATTAAGCCACTTCCTTATAAGTGCTTGAGTGCACCAGGCTTTTTCAACAACATAAATGTTGGAAACACTTCAATCTTATCTTTCTTGCCCTTAGTGATGATAAGAGGTGTGACTTTCTTTCCATCCAGACGAATTGCCAAAATACAGGTAACTGCCAAAATACAGGTAACACGTGAACTTTCATGACCAGTGGAGGGAACATAGATTAAGGAGGCACCCCACTGTTCAATTGTCGTTTGGGCTCCTCGACCCATAAACACTGCAGTTTCATCTATAGCAATCATGTTGCAAAGTTGGTATTTAGAAAAGTCGATGCCATCAACAAAGGACTTGAATGCAAGTGCTAGCTTAATAACTTCAGCATCTTCCAACTTAAGCAGTGTTGTCAATTTTCTTAGACAGTTCATATCGCTGAAGGAAGCCATCCAGACAGTGCTGTGATGCTTTGAAATCCTCTGGGGATATTTCCAATCGTGGTGCCATTGCAAGGGCAAATCTCTGAATATCAGCCCTGCGCACAACCAAAGCCTTTGCTCTCCTGTCAGCAATCCATTCACCAATCATGTCTTCCAGCTTGGGAAATAAAGGTTGTCGACCTGAACCACACTTGCGCTTCTTAGCATTTCCTCTATCCACATGTAGACTGAGGTTATCGTATTCTGCCCGCCATTTTCAAACCATTCAGATATCCAACTTCTTCTCTTTGCAGAAAGCTGTAAGATTCTTGCCCTTGGAGTCCTCCACAATTTCTTTCTTGTACTCAACAGAATAGCTCTTTCTTTTTGCACTCATCTTGTCTGGGGGTACAGATGCTCAGGAAAAGCAGAGATAGGCCAGCAAAGCTGATGTGTAAGGGCTGGCTTATTTATCAGAGATCCAGTGAGCACTGGGTCCAGTCTGTACAGTGGATCAGAAATGATCTTTCTGGGCTCAGTAGGAGACTGCTTGCTGAAACTTTTCACCTATCCCCTCGTGTTTGTAGGGGGTGAGAGAGGCCCACAGTGCTGAGTAAAATGGCAGCCACAGCTTTCCTTCTTCCCCCTGGGGACACACAATACCTAAAGCGGAGCGTCCCAGTCCTCACTTCACTGAGGAGACTTTCCCCTCAAAGCCTCAGCTTGCAGCACGCACAGGATGGCTGGAACCTGACAGGGGGAGCCGACCTCGTTGGTGGGGCTGCCTGCACCTTTCCGGTCACCTCTGGGATAGTAGCTGTCACGATGGGGCAGATGAGAAGGGCTGCTCTTACCGCTCCTCGTCGAAATGCACGGGTTGTGCAGATATGCTGCGTAGCCACGCCCATCACTAGGTCTTATTTTGGGGGTAGGGCTTATATTGCGCAAATGCTTAGAAATCCTGCCAGGGCTTATTTTATAGGTAGGTCTTATTTTCGGGGAAACACGGTAATACTGACTGAAAAGTGACTGTCACTGCTACTTTGGAGTTCGGCATGGACCTTATACAGAGGCAAGGTCTGCCAGGGTGGGAAGAGGATGGCCACTGTAAGGACATGGTAGTCCCACATCTCTTCCCTTACCAGCCTATTTTCTGCCCTCCAGAAACCCTATCATTTATAGTTAGTAGTAACATAACAATGATAGCATTTATTGAACATTAATATGTACCTGGTATTCTATGCTGAGCAGATTCTATGTCTTAACTTGTTTGATCATCACAACAACTTATGAGGTAGGTACTATTATCATCCCCATTTTATAGATGGGGAACTGAGGCTCACAGGTGCTAAGGATTTGCTCAGCTAGTAAGCGATAACTAATTAATAGTGCATCTTTAATTTGAACCCAAATGGGACACTCTGAAGTAAGGCCTTTCCTCCCATGAGGGACAGACCTTGGGAGCTGCATTTTCAGCAAGCTTCCTCGTGTGAGTCCTAAGTTCTGGAAAGTTTCACACACTCTTTGCCCTGTGCTCTACAGCCTCATTATGGATAAAACATAAAAGGCCCATGTCACAATGTAATTATGTAGAAAAGGACCCTGTTTTAAATCATTGACTTCCATTGGCACCTCAGTATGACTTGGTTAATGGGATTAGTGCTGAGGCCTGCTAGCAGGACCTCAGTGTGATGGGCCACAGAAGAGTTAAGTTTTTTATGGAGCAGGAGAGTTTGAGGAAGATCTGGAAATCATTGGAATCTGGCCAAGGAAAGCAGATCTAGTTAGTCATCACATCTAGAGGCCCAGGGTAAAAAGAAGTGATGGTGGCTGGAGCATTGAAAGGAAGAAATCTAAATGGTAGGCATCCCTGGATCCGCTGATGGACCCATTTGAAGCAGTACCTCTCATCTCAGTGAGCATTCCAAAGAAAAACTCATCTGAACACACATGGCCTCAGAGCATGAGCACTGTTAATTTTTAGAGGGGGACTACACAGACACCCACTGCTTAGGATACATTCATTCTGCAAGGTGTGTGGCATCCTTGCTATATGCTCTTAGCCTGAATAAGATGCAGCCCCCAGCTGTCCCTCTCTCTACTACAGCAGCGCTCTGTCGGAGGGCCACAGTTGGTTTCCCACTAGCACCCTTATTTGTTGGCTTCCCTTCCATTTGGACCAAGGCCTAAATGCCAGCCCAAATTTACACAATTACTTTAAAACTGCTTAAGAAAGTAATGTCTCAGCTCCCACTTTCCCCAGATGGAGGTGCTGAATAATGTCAATAGGAGAAAACCCCCTTATTGGAATAAGACTGGGAACACAAAATCATAGCTAGAGTCTGTCCTACTACTAGGAATAGAGCTGGACTTCTGATGACCAGCATCGAAGGATTGATTTTCTTCTATGGTTGAAGGGACTCAAAATGGTCAACTAGTTTAGCCCGTGGCCTTCAAGTAGAATATTTCTCAAACACAATCTTCAGATTTTTGAATGATAAATACATTTGTATCATTCAAGAATATGAATGCATATGCATATGTACATGTATATATGATTATATATCTATGTATATATAAAAAGGTATGCAGAATTTCAAATTCACCCATCCCACACTCACCCAATTCTTTTCTTCCCCCCACAACATGTAGTTCCTCTCATAACTTCTAGTACTTTCTTATGTATCTTTCCAGATTGTCTTTATGAAAATATAATCAAATATGAATATATACTCTTAAAAATATATTCTTTTACATAAAAGGTAGTATCTTATGCACATCATTTTACACCTTGTTATTGTCTTCATTTAATAATACATCTTTCTGTGTTAGGACATAGAGAGCTTATTCATTTTTTATACAACTACATAATATTTCATTATATTAATGAGCTATCACATATTTGGCCAGATGTCTATTGATGGACATAGAAGTTATTTCCAATTTATGGCAATTACAAATAATACTGCAATAAATAACTTTTATATGTTTCACATATGTGCAAGTATATTTGTAGAATGAATTCTTAAAAATAGGACTGCTGGGTCAAATATATATACATTTTTAAATTGACAGATATTGCTGAATTTCTCTTCATAGTGTTTTTTATCAGTTCTTCATAGATTTACCAAGAGAGCATATTACTCAAACTTCTGGATTTTTACAAATCTGATAAGAAAAGGTTTTAATTTACGTTTCTCTTATGAATAAGGCTGAATATATTTTCCTATGTCTAAGCGCCATATTTAGTTCAGTGTCTATCAATTGTCGATTTATATTCTTTGCCCATTAGGTTATTAGTCTTTTTCTTGCAAATTTATAAAAGCTTTTTATATATTAGGGACACACAGGATTTTAATCCCCAAATAACAAATCCCTGAAGAGATTCTATTCCAGTGTTTTACAGTGTATTTTAGTAGCAAACCATTTCTTCAAATGAAATCATAAAAAATAATAAAAACACATTCACCAATAAAATTGGAAATATTCTGTTGAAGTGGAAATGTAGAAGGAACTTTTTTTTCCACACCCCTCAGACACATCTGAAAAATCCTAAGGCAGCACAGAACATAGTTTGAAAATGACTGCCCCACACAGCTGTTTGGCCTGTGATTTCAGTTTCTAATAACCTTTTCAGCTAGGATTACTTTCTGGTATCTAACCCGAATCTTATTGATGCAGTTGATACTACTTCCCATTTGACATTGTTTGGCAATTTGTGATAATTTGGTCTGTCTTCCATTATGAACCTTTATGTGTTACTTAAATGTGTTATCATTTAACATCTTTTTGTGCCTACCCCTACAGTGAAAGCAGGATTCTCCTTAAAGTCAGAGAAATGTCTTATTTACCTTTGCAGCTTTAACCTAGCATAGTGCCAGGTATTGTCAAGGTATAGTCAAGGACCTATTGGTGCCAGGTAAGGTATAGTCAAAGATCTCCATAAGTACTTGTTGAATGAAGAAGGAAACAGCGCCTTAACTCATGTCCCCTAGCACCTATTATACACACAAGTGCAAAGCAAATGCATTTTTTTTTGACAGAGTCTCACTCTGTTGCCTGGGCTAGAGTGCCGTGGTGTCAGCCTAGCTCACAGCAACCTCAGACTCCTGGGCTCAAGCAATCCTACTGCCTCAGCCTCCCGAGTAGCTGGGACTACAGACACGCACCACCATGCCTAGCCAATTTTTTCTATATATTTTTAGTTGGCCAATTAATTTCTTTCTATTTTTAGTAGAGACGGGGTCTCACTCTTGCTCAGGCTGGTTTCGAACTCCTGACCTTGAGCGATCCACCCGCCTCGGCCTTCCAGAGTGCTAGGATTACAGGCGTGAGCCACCACGCCTGGCCTCAAATGCCTTTTAAATAGTTGTCCTCCATGGAAATTAGGAAAATCCCTCCATTGCTTTCTTCTCTATGCCAGCATCATCTACCATTTATTGTGAATGTTGTTATGTACACGATACTTTGGGCTTTTTAAAATAAATTATCTCTAAATCCCACAGCCATGTAAGGTAGATGGCATACTCATTTTGAAGATGAGGAAACCAAGGTGCAAAGAGATTAAGTAGCCTTCCTAAGATCACAAATCAAAGATGTGCCAAAGCTGGTGTCCTAATGTGTTTGGGCTGCTATAACAAAATACCATAAACTGGGTAGCTTATAAACAACAGAAATTTATTTCTCGCAGTTCTGAAGGCTAGGAAGTCTAATATCAAAGTACCAGCAGATTTGCTCTCTGGTGAGGGCCTGCTTTCTAATTCATAGATGATGCCTTCTTTCTGTGTTCTCACATGGTAGAAGGGGCAAACAAACTCCTTTAGGCTTCTTCTAATAAGTGCACTAATCGCATTCATGAGGGCGCTGCCGTCATGATATAATCATCTCCTAAAAGCCCCACCTCATAATACCATCACCTTGGGGATTAGGATTTCAGTTTACAAATTTTGATGGGACACAAACATTCAAACTATAGTAGTTGGGACCCGACAGACCAATGTTTGCCAACCCCAGAGACCAGGCTCAATTCTTTTCTCTTGTATTGCTATGAGATGCAGAGCTGAAAAACACTATGTGCAAATAGCACCCTATTCTAGGGGTTCCTTTTCTAGCCCCCTTGCCATTCTCTCTTCCCTTGTATTTTTGAGACCTGGGATAGAGTCCTTTGGACTATACAGTTCTACTTTGTTGGATATGTGTGAGTCGCTCTCTGTCTCACAGGCAATTAAAGAGAAAATAACCTCTTCTCTCTAGCCTTTACTTTCATCTCTATATCCTCCCTCCATCCCTACCGCCCAAATGGCCTGCAAATGTGCTGGGACTATACCAGTAGAAATACAGAGAACCAAAGAAATATTAGAATCAGGCTCAGCCATCAAAAATGAAGTAGGAACCAGAATAACAGCAGCAAAGTCAAAAGAAGGGATGACTGATTTGTCTCCTGGAATACAAGCTGTCCTTCTGACTAGCCAAGAACTTCCCCACTAAGAAAATGAAAGTTTGAAGGTGGGGAGAGTGAGGAAGACAACAACCAGTATGAGGACTGGGTTCCAGAGAGTGGGAAGAAGGGTAGTGCCAGGAGAGGAGAGAAGATATACCAGAAGTCGGGTAGGACCACATACTTCTGAGTAAAATTTGCCAGTTGTCCTGAAGGCAAGAAAAAAAAACCTGTGACAAAATTATTCACCCTGAAATGTTCGCGACAACATGGACCCTCTTGCAGAAGTCTTGGGATTGTAAAATCTGATTGCAAAAGGGCAATTATTGAACCCAAAGTAATGGACTCTAATGGTGGCATCTTAGGCATCAGCGAGAGAATACATGGTAAGAGATATTTAGGATAATGGGGTGTTTTCTGAGCACCCCAGAAATCATCGTTCTGCCTACATATAACACCATCCTTCACCTGGGAAGAAGAAACCATTTCTTTCCCAACATATCAGTAGTCATACGGCTTAGTGCTTGTCTGCTTACCCCATGATGTCCTTCCTCCACTTCTCGTTGTGTGGGAATTTGACTGGAAACAGGAGAGGTGAGGGAGGCTAGAAGCCATGCAGCCTGGTCATTCCTGTTGTAGTCTAAGGGGCCCTGGAGCCAGCTTTGCTTTAGACTGATTTTCTGCCAGTTTTCAGTCAGGAACACTGAATGTATTCCAAGGATAGTTGGTTAGAAGTCTAGCCACCCTGGAAAATCTGGGAAGGGAGAGAGTAGAATATGAGGTGGCTTTTCTTACTTCTGTGGTTGGGAAGCATGCTGTGTTGGCTCTCTAAAGATGCAAGGGGAGATTTGAGTCTCACATCCCATTCTTAGACAGAAAAATTGAGGGCTAAAGAGGTAAAGTGCCTTGTGCAAGATTATGGGATGTCAGGACCTGAGTTGGGATTATGACTCAGGAATTCTGCCTCGAAGTTTTAACACCCACCCACCTGTGAAAAGAGCACAGATTTGAAGGCAGGTAAACTATATTTCTGAGTTGGCTCTCCGATGAAACAGCTGTGTGAAAGGACTCAAATCTTTTGGGGTACTAGTAGCCTCATTTTCATAATTCCCCACCCCTACACACCATTAAGGATGTTAGAAGAATTAAATAAGAATAAATGAGAAGATATTAAGATAATTTTATTGCATAAAACTAGTCTTAAGCATGACTATAATTGGTTTCTTTTTCTTTGATTCTGTCATGTCTTCCTTTCTTTCCCTTTCGCCCCATCTCCTGTTGAGTAGAATAATAGACTCCAGTGCCAGGTTACTCAGAAGACTATTGCAAGGAAGATTCTCAAGATCATGCTTCCACTGGAAAATCTCACCCTGCAGTTGCCTTGCTGTTGATCTCTTGGTGGAAAGCCTGGTTCAAAAATCAATCCACATTCCTTTGAGGCGAAATAATTCCAATTTTTTTTTTTTTGGTATTCTAAAGATCTGCCAGCTTCTGTAAGAGCCATGGCAAATATTATTTTGTAGGTCACTGTAGTTTTCCTTCACCACAAAATGCTGAGATTTGGAATAATTAGAGCCCAGGGGGCAAATGGCCCTGCTTCTGTCCTTTCTCTGATGGGTTTTACTCATGTCTGCCAGCTGCAGCTGTCTGGTTGTGTACACTTGTGAGCAGGGGCAGGGCCTCTTAGCCCAGACAGAGAGTCAATTAATATGAGTTAAACTCTTTCTAGGAGCTAAGTCTTCTTCTTTTTAAGGCAAAATTAAGGAACTTTTTTTATATTCTGTAAGAGGTCGTTAGTAGGTAGTTAATGCCCAAGGAGTTGAGTTACTCCGAGGCTAGATCAACTTATGTAGCTAAGTATAGAATTGAGCTAGTTATCCAAATCATTGAAGCCAAAGAAAGTGCAATGTCTATTTTCTGAGTATTTTAGGCCACACATTCTGGAGGGACAACACAACCTTCATGTTTCATTGGTATGGTTTTGGGTTTTAAATTAAATGGTGTCCCCCTTGTTATAGGTTTGAAATGACTGATACTCTTTTTAATAGTGGCTAGGAGGGAAGACTATGGAATCAGTCAGACCTCAATTTATATTCTGGTGCTGCCACTTACAAGTTGTGTGGCTTTGGGTGAATCAGTTGATTTCTTAAGCCTTAGTTTCCTCATCTGCATAATGAACATAAGCATAATGTCTACATCATAATGTTATTAGTAAGAACCAATGAGATGATGTATGTAAAAGCACTCACCATTGTGCCTGGCATATAGTTAGGAAATGTTGTCTATTGTTAATTTACTTTTATTATGGGTATTATTATTAGCCTTTATCATTTTCACTACATCCTTAGAATAATTTCATTCTGTTTATTTAAATAATTGTATTGAGATATAACTTAGCATAAAATGGACTCATTTTCATTATAGTTTTTACTAATGGAGAGAAAGGGTGGTCCAACTCTTTAAGCCTCCCCAAATGAATTCAACTCCCCTAATTTCTCTTCTTCCAGTATCTCACGGCAGGCACTTTCTAAGCTCTGCTTATATCTATCGTTGGTTTTGATTTCCTTTTCACCACTCTGCTAGCTTTGTGGCCGTAGATAAGTTACTTAACCTCAGCGACTTGGTTCCCTCAAATGAAAAATGAAGGTAAGAATCTACCGTACTTGATTTACAGGGTTGTTATGAGGCTCCATTGTAATAATATACATGAAATCTCTATGTAAATGGATAACTAGGTTGCAATAATTCACAACTATGAGTTTCAGTAATATTAATTGCCAAATTGTGTACTTCAGACATCACATACCTTGAGAAGTCCAGATCGTGGGCTGGAGTTATTACGGAATGCTTCGTGGTGGAAAGGGGACGTGAGCTGAATCTTCATAATCTGATAGAACTTCAATTGGTGGGAAAGAGTAGGGGGAGCAGGCAATCTTGGTGGAGGGATTAAAAATAAGGAAAAACTACAGAGGCTGGAACAAGCATACAACACACAACAGATGATATTAAATGTGGGAAGGGATAAAGTTATTAGGCTAGTTATAATAGATGGTTCCTCTTCTGAAGCAACAGGGGGAAAAGATTAAATAGTAATGTGGACTCTCTCCTTTCAGGCAAGTTAATATTTTATTCATCTAGGACTATTAGCTTCATCTAGGCAGGAGTCTTGTCTGTCTCTCTCTAATGCTTATTACAGTGCTTCGCACATAGTAGGTGCTTAGCAAATGCTCAACACCTGAAAAAAATGAATGGACGGGAATACCACCTGCTGTTCTTGTCGGGCTACTTTAATATAATCTAAAATCATTAGCCACTGAAGCAGGGACTGTCTTTTCCTCCCTCTATGTAGTACAGCCCCATCTGCTGTTGAGATTTATGAAATTCTTTGCAATGATGCCAATACTCAATGTGGCTTTTCTCCACTCTGTTCCAGAAGACTCCTTACCCCCAGTGAACAATAAGGTGACCAGCAAGTCGTGTGAGTACAATGGGACCACTTACCAACATGGAGAGCTGTTCGTGGCTGAAGGGCTCTTTCAGAACCGGCAACCCAACCAATGCACCCAGTGTAGCTGTTCGGTAAGACCCTGCTAGCCCCTACCCAAATACGAGAATTTCTTTTGTACTTGTACTTTTTGCTTGCACCTACACTGTAAGGTTTTGAATGAAAGATGAGTTGCGTTTAAATCATAAGCTTCCCTGCCAATCCAAACTCCTTAATCTTCATCAACCCTGGACGATTCTGTTGAAGAGCTCAGACCCAGTTCCAGTCTTAAAGCTATAGGACTGCTGAAATGGATAAAGATGAGCTGTTTGTCTTGATCTGCACTCCTTTTCATTATAGATACACCACAAAGCCTTCATCTGAAGAACTCACAATTAATTGAAGCCTTGGGAATGCTATAGGTGGAAAATCACTGTCACCGTCAAGGGCCACTCAATCCAATTCACAAGAAAATGGGGTGTCTGTTGGTTCCCATCTCTGAAGCATTCTACTAACCAGTTAATTCTTGGTGCCCTGCAGTGAGAAAACTGTCTATAAATGCTTGATCATGATGATTCCTGGGACATTACCTGTCAAAAGAACTGTGCTTACTTCATGAATAATGTATACCAATGATATCTTTAGCTAATTGTACATTCTAGAGAGTAGAGAGAACTAGAAAATGGAGTAAAATGGATGCTTAAACTGAAGCATAAAGGAATGAAATTAGATGTAGAAACAACTTTTCTGCCTATAAGGGACATTAAACACTGTATTGCCAAGGGAAATTATAGGATCTCTTCCCTTTGGGATTTTTAGTAAAAATATAGTATTAGTAGTTTCTGAGAATTTGACTGTGGCCTTGCTTTCCTAATGACCTTTCAGGAACCCTTTTAGCCCCAGAAGAATATACTTCTAAGAAGTAAGAATAAGGTTTAAGGAATAACATTTGAAAGATAGTATTTTAGGAAATGAAGATTATTGGAAAGACAGATGTAACCAGCAAGTAAATCTGATCTTCTTCCTTGCCTTTTGCTGGACTGAACTATGGAATGCGGATCATCTTATATAGTTTTGTATTACCCTCAGAGAGCTTGTCTCTTTGGTTTGGAAGGGAGACCCTAGTGAATGTTACAGATGGTGGCTATCACACAAATCCTCATTCCTTTAAACCTTCAACATCCAGCTGGGGTGTGATGGGGACCGAGGAATACAGTGAGCAGGGAAGAGAGGAACCAGACTATACTTGGTGATTTGCAGGCTCGTGGAAGCCTCACAGACACTTTGTACCACCTTAGACCAAGATGCCTGACTACAATTGCTATCTCTTCTATGCCTTAGTCTCTGGCATGGAGGAATAGCGAATAGGAAAAAAAAATAATGCATAATAAAATGTAGGCAGCACCTAGAACTGACTATGGGAGAGTAGTAGGGAAGGGCGTACCATGTTTTGAGCTCCTACTCTCTCCCAGGTACTGAGCGAAGCCTTTACACTTATCCGCGAGGCTTCTGATCTTAATTCTATTTCTCCTTTGCAGGAGGGGAATGTGTACTGTGGTCTCAAGACTTGCCCCAAGTTAACCTGTGCATTCCCAGTCTCTGTTCCAGATTCCTGCTGCCGGGTGTGCAGAGGTAGGTGTCCCAAATCTCAAGACCTGGGCTGCCATCCTGAGTGTAACAGAACTTAGAAAAATACCTGTTCAGTGTCCTAGAGAAAGTTTTTTTTTTTTACAGTAGCCTTAGTTTTTAAAGGCACTTTCATTCACACAAGTAAAAGTAAAAATAAAAGCATTGATTTTAAGGGCCGCAGCCTAAAAGAAACTGTGCTGGAATGCGGCAGGGGAGGATGGGAAGTCATCTAATGTGAAAGCGAATATCTTTATCTCTCCTTCCTTAATCCCTTCTAGCTTGGCCCCTAAATTATTATATCATAAAACACAGACCATCTTCTTTCATACCCTTAAAAGGAAGAGTGGACCTTCCAAAGCTTTAATGTGACCATTTTGAAGACTGTGCGGGGCAAATTTAGGTATATTTTTTAAATCCCACAATAAAATGGTGACAGACTCAATAAAAGCAAAACAGAGGGCATCATCTTCTCAAATTATATCCAAAATGGGATCACCATCTTCTCAAAACAGTCTTCTTCTTTGGGTTCCTTTTTTTTATTGATAATAGCACCTTCCCCCCCTGCCCCCCGCTAGGTTTCTAGGATCAGACTTAATCACCTTTAATTCCTCCTTCGTTGCCTCTTCTCAAATCGCCAAATCTGTCAGCAGTCTTAACTCTCCCTTTTCGCACTTTCCCACTGGCAGTATCCTAATACTAGCTTCTTTCCTTTCATTCAATCAACATATTTGTTAAGCATCTACTATATGCTCAGCATTGTGTTAGAAATTGCATATATATTGGTCAATATAGTAGACATCTAGGACACTGTTACACCATATGTCATCTTTATGTGAATTACAAAAAGGATGTCCTTACTTAAGATACTTCATTACCATTTTCCAGAAAATCCTTGTGAATTTCCACACTGCAGAGATTCTGATTTAGTAGCTTTGGGGTGGGGCCCAGGAATGTGCATTTAAATAGACCCCCATCGCTTATTCTGATGCAGAATGGTAGTCTATGAGCCACTACTTTGAGAAACCATTCCTAAGACCATATAGATGACTGGGGACAACCCGGAATGATGGTTTTACGTCTGAGTTTACTGCACTTAAATTGAACCTATTAAAAGTCTGAAACCTTAGCAAACCAATAGAAAAATAACCAATTTCAGTCTCCGATTGGTCAAAGCATCTAATTCCAACCATATGGCAACCAAGCTTAAGGTAAATGAGTGGTAGGTATTTTATGATAAGGAACTGGGAGGAAAAGGAGACAACATGGCCGCCTAAGTAACAATTGCACATGTCCAGGCTAAGAGGAGAGAATGGTACTTCTTTCTAGAAAATCCTTTTCCTTCATCCCTTCCTGTGGAAGTCCTGCCAATCCTTCAAGACCTAGCTCAAATGCAGCTTCCTCAGATTCTAACACAGGCTGTCCTCAGGTCACATTTTGATAATTACTAGCTGGAAGGCCTTTCTCTCTTCTCTGCCTTCCCACCTCCATCCCTAATTTCTCCACCCCCAAATCCTGCTTATCTTTCAAAGGCCACCCTACATGCCACCTCCTCTATGAAACGTTTTTTAATCCTGCAAACTGTGAGTAAACCTGTCTCCTCTCTAGGACCCCTCAGCACGTAACCTGTACTTCTCCAGGAGTGTTTATCACCTTGTCACCTTTTGCCTTTTATCATTTGTGCCCGTGTCTTATTGCCCCTACCAATGAATAAACTCCTCAAGGCAGAAACTCTTTCTGGTTTGTCCTTATTTTCCCCACTGTGCTAGGCACAGAATGGGTGCTCTTCGAATGAATGCACACTAGATTGGAAAGATTACTAGAAAATTAGCCATGCTTTGAATTAATTGCTGCTAAAATAGGATATGATGGTTGTGTTTTTTCCCCTGAATTACTGATTGACTGTGGTGGATGATACTGACTATACATTGATTCATGATGGATAGGAAATTACTTGGTGTCATTCCTAATCTCTAAATTGTTTTTTCTCCCCTGTCCCACTCTAGGACATTATAATTAATATTGCTTTTTGGAAGGACTGACCTTATTCTTACTACCAGTATATGCTTATCACTTTTAATATGCTATTTGTACCAGCTCTTGTAGGTCGATATGCATTTAGTTACAGCCTACTTTGATTTATGCTTCAATAGGGCCCCAGATCTTTCCATATGTGCTTCTAACAATGTATGTGTATATATGTGTACCACAGTGCAGCTGTTAGGTTTCAGTCAGGAAAGATGGATATTTTGTTTCTCACCTCCTTTCTCATCTTTACCCCAACTTTGAGTCTGCCCAAAACGAAGAAAGTCCATACTGAGCAGAGGTGGACATGTGGTTGCTAATGTAACCAGCTGGTCACTATAATCCAGCTGTTAGGCTGAGATTATTTTGTTTGGGGAAAAGGATATGTGAAATCTAAATTGAAGAACAATTAATGAAAGAAAGGAAAGGAAATCACAAAAAGACATGCTACCACAGCCAAGAGGCAATACGATATAGTGCAAAGGACATAGGCACTGAAGCCAGAAGGTAACAGATTTGACATTGCAAGGCTACCACCTACTAGCGCTGTTATCTTGGACAAGCTACTTAACCACTCAGAACCTTACTTTTCCCAGCTGTAAAAATGGAGATTATAATGTCTACCACCTGTGAAATGGCTGTAGCGTTTACTTGAGATGGCATAAATTACTAGGAGAGGGCCTAATACAGAGTTATTGCCTAATTGATAATTTTTATATTTTATATAATAATTACTATATTACCCTGGAGTTTAGCAGAATTGCACCTTCTCCTCTATCTCTGATAGCTTTGCCTTTGTATTGTTTTTTTTTTTTTTTTTTT
>VBSM01003151.1:6444073-6461826 GCA_008086735.1 Cheirogaleus medius | reverse complement strand
GGCCTCCCAGAGTGCTAGGATTACAGGCATGAGCCACCGCGCCCGGCCAGCCTTTGTATTTATTTATTTGTATGTTTATTTATTTTGTATCTCCATAGACAGAACTTTACTTCTAGCCCTTTGTGGTAACAGATCCCAGAACTATTTTCTCACCATTTCTCCTGTCACAATTTAAATTTCTTTTCTTTTTTTATGTCCTCATAAGCAATAGATAAAAGCTAATTACTACTGATCATATATTGTCCCTTCATATACTTGACAATTCATTAAATTCTTTCTTTGCAATCTCTTCTCTGGCCTAAACACACCATTTTCTTTCATCTTTCCTTATAAAGAGTAAATCCTACACTTCTAGAAAAATTGTTGTTTTTTCTGTGCCTCCAACTTTTTTACATCTTTCAGTTATATATAATGTGGTTGAAGCTCCTTTGAAGTTCTAATTTTTGAATCACCTAGTTATTTTTTTCTGTGAAAATGATGTTTTTATGATGGTGTATCTTATATAAGCGTATAAGTCATACAGCAGGGAACCCAGACACTTCTTCCCTATGCTGGCCACCCTAACTGCAGGCTAAATACTGAAAAAGCAATAACCTTTTGAGTGCTGAACTTGTAAACCTTGACATAAAGGGTCTCATTGAATAGCCCTCTGCACTGTCACCAAACACTAAGGTGTGCCTTTCTTCCTGGGTCAGACAGCAATCCTGGATGTGGATTGAATCTCAGCCCCCGCCTTAGTTGTTTAGACATTTCTTTGAGGCTAGGACATTCAGGAGAGTGTTGGCAGGATGTGTGTCATTGCTGGCACTTCAGCAAACCTCATCAGGACTCGAAGCATAGCGCAAATAGCCACTGGAACCTTAAGGGAAACTTTATCAGAAGAAAAAATCTCTTCAGAGATTGTACTAATGCCACATTCTGGGCAGATAGGCCTCAAACCCAAACCCACACTCAGCTTCCCTCCACGGTTTATCATTTCTGCTTCCTGTTTCCTGCCTATCTTGCCAAAGCAGTGGGGAAGGCTACGTACTTGGATTCTAGACAAGGGAGAGGTATTTGGGGGTAGGCTGTTTACTGTATTGAAAGCCAAGAATGCATTTCTTAGATGGTGTATATATGTAGCACTTACTATGTGCCAGGCAGTGTACTAAGCACTTAGGTGTGGAATAGCTCATTTGGTCTTCACAACAATAGTAGCACCTATTTATATCCCATTCTACAGACGAGGAAACGTGAGGCAGAGAAGTTAAGTGATTTGTCATTGGATACATGGTAGTAAGTGGCAGAGCTAGAATTTGAACCTAAGCAATCTGGCTCCAGAGTCCCAAGTTCTTAACCCCCATACTACCTGTTTGGATCCATTCATAGGCATGTGACAAGAGCCTCTTCTAGTGCAGGGAAGTAAAGGGGGAGAGAGGACATGCATGGCACATTAGCATAGGCAGATACTCCTAAGAGAGTAACCACATTGCCCATCTTTCCTCATCAGGGCCTCAACTTACCCACCCCCAAACACCTGGAACCACCTTCATCCCACCCTTTTCTGTCTCTAGGCTTAAAGAGTCTCAAGTGTAAATATCTACCTTCTTTCATTCAACAGACATTTGTTAAGCATCCACCTGGCGCTGTACCAGTGCTGGAGATACAATGGCAAACAAAAATGAACACAGAACCTGCCCTCATGGAGTTTTAGTGGGGAAGACAGACGTTTACCATATAATGATTCAAATAAATATAAAATTGCAACTGTGCCACATGTCACAAAGGAAAGGTTTTATAAAAGCCAATAAGTGAGGCGAGGGGTTGACCTAGTCATGGAGGTGAAGGAAGACTCCCTAGGGCTATCTCTTCAGTCTCAACTCACATCACATTCCTCCTTGCTCTCTGCATTCCAGGGTGAGGAAAGATTGGCCCAAAAGTTAGGGAGATAACTGGTGGCTGTCCTGTAGTCCCAGGATCTCCAACTTCTGATCCCACCATGAAACCTGCCCCTCCCCAAGGCTGTAGGAATCTCTATAATGTTCTTTGTACATTGTATTGCTGCATAATACCCTAGTCTAGGAATTTTCTTCTCAAGAAACTACATTCATCGGGTGTCAGGCAGATGGGAGGGGGGAGGAGGGGATGGGTATATACACACCTAATGGGTGCCATGCGCACCATCTGGGGGATGGACACGCTTGCAGCTCTGACTCAGGTGGGGCAAGGGCAATGTACGTAACCTAAACATGTGTACCCCTGTAATATGCTGAAATAAAAAAGAAAGAAAAAAAGAAACTACTTGATCATATTGGTCAGTGACTACCATTTCTTACCATATTATCCAATCTAAATTCTTCTGCTAATTTTTAAAGACCTTCTGTAAAACAATCTGATCGTTCCTTAATCTACTACCCAGCCTCATTTCTCTGACACTAATACACACACCTTTTCCTTTAGGCTCATTGATCTTGTTGTCCTATAACATGCCATGTTTCTTTCTACCTTCCTTCCTATTATGTGCCTTTCAAACCACTTCGGTACCAGCGTCGACTATAGTCGTCAGCCACAAATGAACACGAGTGTCGACTTTAGCCGACAGCCGTGATATGAAGGCGCACAGCCGAGCATCGACTTTAGTCGACAGCCAAAAGCTTTTACTTTTATCTCTGCAGTTGCAGTGTGTACGTTCAGCTAATAAGTTACTACGAATCTGTGACCTTTTAACAAGTCCTTAGTAGGAGTTATTATAGTTATTTTCCTAAAGCTGCCTGTAAAGTAAAACAAGCTTTCAGTGCTTTAAAGCTTTCCTCATCACACAAGAGCAAAACGGATTCGTCGTCAATGCACAGCACAAAATACCGTGCGGACTGTGAGTGCCGGCTGTGGGCAAGGTTTCACGGCCGATGAGCGCGGTACCGAAGTGGTTAAACCCTTAACTCCTCACAAGCTTAGAATAGCTCCCCTCCTCTTTTTGACCTGTTAGGATTCCACTCATCTTTCAAGAGTTCAGCTGAAGTTGCACCCCTTCAAATAGTCTTGCCTGATCACTCTAATCCTCATTGATCTCTTTCTTTGACCACCTTCAGGGCTTAGTCTTGTTCACAGAGTTCACCATTTAAAAATATTTTCTTATATCATTCATTGTTCTGTGTGTCTTGGCTTTCCAACTGGTCTGTGTAAGAAAAGGAACATCTTTTATTCTTCCCCTGTTTCCCTTAGCATAGTATTAAATGTATATCATGCTGGTAGATTTATTAAAAACAAAGAGACTCACAGTCCCAAAAAGCTCTTAACAGTGCTCCAAGCGCAGGCCTGGTAGGGAGGCAGGAGAAATGACGGAACTCAGAATTCACTCAACCCAAGCCCATTCATCCAACACATCTCAAGTGAGCCAAGGGAGAAAACCGGAATCTCTTTTTATGAAATTGAGGTATTTCTCCTAACTCCTTCAAGGTAACTAAAACTGGAAGTAACTGTTTAAAAGTAATTTCTCAGTGTTTAAGACAATTGCCAATTTACCAAAGACTCTTGATTTCTCTTTCCAAAAAAGCAGCTAAATTGTAACTCAAATGCCATCTTAGCTAAAATCCGGGGATCTTAGGGGAAGTAGTTTGTGAGATACATCATCATATCTACCAAATTTAAACATCATAAAAATCTACCAAATTTTTTAGTTTCAAAATCAAAGAAAACTGGAGAGAAAATAACAGCAACTTCAAATATAGCTCCTCACAAATCAGTCTTGAGTTGTTTTTGTTTTGGCTCACATTTTCTGCAGAAACACCACCATCTCCTGGTCATGATGATAGGAAGGAAACATTGTTAATGAGAAACACTACTTAAAAAAATAAAAATTCATCTTGCATAACTGAAACCTTATGCCTGTTTCCCTCTCCGAGGTGAATAAATTCTAGAGATCTGCTGTACAACATTGTGCCTATAACAATACAGTATTGTACACTTAAAGTTTGTTAAGAGTGTAAATCTCATGTTAAGTGCTCTTACCACAATAAAATAAAAATTTTAAAAATTAATGCAATAATTTTTGAGTTAGTATGTTCTCACTTAAACCTCAAATTATAGTCCGCCCTCCATCTTTGTGGGTTCTGCATCCAAGGATTCAACCAACCACAGATCAAAAATAATAATGAAAAAAAATAACAATACCACAATAAAAAACATAAATTTTAAGAACTAATACCGTATAACAACTATTTATATAGCATTTACATTATACTAGGTATAATAAGTAATGTGGAGGTGATTTAAAATATATGGGAGGATGTGTGTAGGTTATATGCAAATGTTATGCCATTTTATATCAGAGATTTAAGCACTCACAGATTTTAGTATCCACAGGGGGTCCTGGAACCAGTGCCCAGTGGATACAGAGGGCCGACTGTATATTGAAATACTCTGATCTTTTCATGGCTATAGAATAGTCTGGCCACCATTAGTAATCCCTTTTCAAAAGTGAATCATTTATGTTCATGAATATGGGACCATCTTAGAGATTTTCTATCCCTGCCTACCTCTCCTCTCCTTCCAAATCGCAACTGGAACCTTTCTCCTTCCATGGAAACTTTCCAGGTTGTTTTTGTTCTCTGTCCATCCCTTGTCCTCAGAATTCATCTCCACATGCTTGCTGACTGTCTCAGGACCCCCACCCCTCTGAGGTCATCATGTTCCTTCTTGGCATGTTTCTTGTGTCTAGAATATTTCTTCCTGGACACAAAGTCCTTCAGACAGAATGGGAGAGCACTGACTTTCATATTGAACTTAACAAATTAATAGCAGTGATTCCTAATTGGCCATCTGGGATACCCTGTCAGGGTCAATAATGCCCCATCCTGTTTGTAGGGTTGCAGGTCTTTTTTTGTGTGTATATGAGTCTGGTTCTACAATAAAAATAAGGAATTCCCAGCGAAGCGTTTCAGAGCAATTATTTCTTCATGGGTGGTTAAAGCCACTCTTCCTTCAGCCTTATTCTTTCTAACTTCTTCAAGGAATGCCGTAGCTGTCCAGAAACACCATTGGATATGCCCATTACTCACATTAGAATAGTCTTTATGAGCTTAGACTCCAACATTTATAGAAATCAATCTGATTTGTTGACTGACAGTGCAGACAGAGAAAAAACATGAGAAAGGAGAATAATGTCAAGCAGAAGGAATCATACTTGAATATTACCCACTCGATAACTATAAGAACTTACAAAGTCCAGGTCTCCACAGCCCAGGCACAGTGAACAGATATAATCATCCAGTTGATTCAAGCAAAGAGCTAGTATGACTACATCTACTTTCCACTTAGCTTTAGCTATTAAAACCCTACTGATGTCCCCCACTCCCACCAAGTAGTCCAGTGCCCTGTGGACAGGCCAGGAAGCCAAAGTGGTGGTCATGGAAAGAAGAAAGATCTTACAACTGACTGCTTTTCATTTCCACATTGACCAGAATGTAAACATGGATATATCATTGAGTTTCCCTTCTCTGTCCTGCTTTTTATTTTTAGTTCATGGATATGGTAGCACAGGAATATACTTTAATGGGGTACTTGGACTTTTAACACTTCACTTTATAACTATGTATATTGCACTGCCTCCCAGTGAAGCAAATATCTATCCTTTTAAGTCTCATTTTTAGCCAAGAGAGAAAAGGGATTTTAATTAAGATGCAAACTCATTTTCTAAAAAGATGAAAATAGAGGACTGACATAATTATAAGAAAATCTAAGTCAGTTTAGAAGGTATGAGCTGAAGGAATCTCTGCAGCGATTTTTTTTTAAATATCTCCAGGACCCTGTCTTCTGATGCCTTAGCAAGGAGATAATCCCCTTTCAATGTGCGATTATAAATTTTCTCTTTGCTAGGGTTTTTTTGTTTGTTTGTTTGTTTGTTTCATTCAAACCTTTTCCTCTGTTAAATACCCAGCACACTTGTGGGAGTCCTTCAAGCTGTATTTTCCCCATGTGTAAGCTATTCTTGAGGAGATAGAGGAAAAAGTGGAGGGAAAGGATGGGAAGAAAGGGGAGGGTTGAATAACAACTAACATTGGCCTGCCACTTACTGTGTGTCAGGCACTGATTTAAGCACTTTGTACATGCTAATTCATTTCATCCCTGCAACCCTATGAGGTAGGCATTATTGTCTCCATTTTAACAATAAGGAAACCGAGGCACAGAGAGGTTAATTTATTTGCCGAAAGTCACACAGGTTGGAAGGGACAGAGCCAGGATTTGGACCCAGGCAGGCTGTCTGGTTCTAGTCTGCTCTCTTAGCCATTATACTATACTGCCTTTCAACTTGGGGAAGCAAAGCAGGGTTAGGGAATTCTGTTATCTCTAAGACTTCTGGGAGGAACAGACTTTGTGATTGATGTCTCTGTTCCCAGGGGCCATATATGGTAACAATCCAGCAGATACATTGTTACAACTCTAGGAAGCAAAGACCCCATTTCTAACCATAAAATTGTATCTGTTTAGCCACGTCTCCATAGAAAGAACAGACTGTGGGTCGTGGGCACGATCCAGCTAACAGTTTCTTTATTCCCTCTCTTCTGATTCTCTCTTGCAAACACATGCACCCTCACAGTGCACCTTTAAAAAAGTAAGTATTTCTGATTTTTCTGAATAAATGTATTTGTATTCTTCAGATTTGGCTTGCTACTGTTGGCAGGAAGTTATCCATTGTCTGTGTTTTAGTATTTCTCAAGCAGATATTTTGGTTAAAATGCTAAGAGCTTGTATCGACAGTCCAAACAATAAAGTGCTTTATTTGACAATAAAGTATTTTTTTTAAAAAAAGATGACTATCCACTTTATAAGAGTGGAAGACTTCTTATATTACTATATATATCAGTATTGGAAGCTCAAATGTCTATCAACGCGAAATCCCTACACCAGTATTTGTTAAAGCTTCCCTCAAATTTCAGCATGCTTGCTCCCTCCCAGCAGAATTTGTAGAATTAGATGTTTGGCAGAGGCGCCCTAGGGTCATCTGCTTCTACCTGCTCCTTAATCTCTAGCTAAGGTACAGAGTACTGGCAATAAAGTGCTCTGCCACAGAACCTGGCAAATTTAGGTAAGTGGAGATTTCACTATGGATTTCTTCCTCCCCACCCTCTTCCACTTTGCCTTGATTCTGCCAATTTCAGCTTATTCCTTTGAAAATACAGAGATCACTTCCCCTGTCTCAGGGATTCATTTCATTTCTATTTGCCTTATGATTAGAGTGACTATATAATTTACAATCCCAACTGAGGCACTTTTGAAAGTGAGAGGGCAATCTAAACAATAATGCCTACCAGAAAAATAGGTAACAAAAACTGGGCTGTCCGAGATAAATGGGGCCTTGTGGCCACCCTATTTATGATGTCTTGTGTGGTTCAGAAGTGGCCACATTCTGGCCACATTGCTATCTGTGGCTTATCTTCATGGGTATCTTAGAATCTCATTGTACACTTCATCCTTTTGAGAGGACAGGGTTTACTTTCCTGACCTGCTCAAGCCAACCAGAGATTAATGGAAGCCATGGGAGTTATAAACAGTCTGAATTTCAGCCTAGCTTTTGACCATTTTTCAAATACTTGTTCTCCATTTCTCCCATTACCAGAAAGCCAAGCCATTCCAGCTCCATAGGGTACCACTCAGAGTATAATTGAAGTTTGAATAAACAACACATGTGGCTTTTAAGGTTAAATGAATATTGTTTGACATACAGTACACTAGAGTTGTTTTTCATTTTGGTTTAAAAAATTGGTTAAAATTACATCTTGTTGCTTCTCGGAATTAACTAGAATCCATCTGTCTCCATTAGAATCACTGTTTTTTACAAAAACCTTGGCTGAATGAAAGAGGCTCCATCTCACTCAAGATAATTTGTCCACCGAATCAGAAAAAAAAAAGAGCAAAGAAACAGGTTTTTTTTAGGGTATTGGTGCCTACTTTTTCCAAGATATAATATCTGAGATTGTAAATAGACACACTTATTTTCAGCTATCCAGACAGATCATATCTAGGTCTAAAGAACCACTTATAGCCATACAACATGTCAGTATCTGGGAAGATAATTCTGATTTAAATATGGTTTAAATTAAAAGAATAACTAAAATGTTGAAATCTTTAGCAGCTACCTAATAGAACACTAAAGCTTACAGAATGCTATTTTGATGACTTTGAAAGTCCAAAGGCAACAGAAATACTAGCTAGCAGTTCCTAGTATTTATATATAATATATAAATATATATTTATGTAAAATTTACATAATGTATATATTATATATAGTATATGTTTACATATATGTGTGTATTTATATACAGGTTAAGTATACTATCCGAAGAGCTTGGGACCAGAAGTGTTTTGGATTTCAGATTTTTTCAGATTTGGGAATATTTGTATTATATTATACTTACTTGAGCATTTCTAATCCGAAAATCCAAAATGAGCATTTCCTTGGAGCATCATGTTGGCACTCAACAAGTGTTGGATTTTGGAGCATTTCAGATTGGGTATACTCAACCTGTGTGTGTGTGTGTGTGTGTGTGTGTGTGTGTATCTATATATATTTAACGACTCCACTAGTTTTTAATGAAGTGAAATAGTTCAAATTTAGGTGCACATGCCTGTCTGCAAATGCTCAGGTTTTCAAATGCAGATTGTGACACATTCATCTGAACTTGTGTTACAGGGGATTAATATTCTGCTCCCATGTTTGATACTGACTTGCCTTGTTGCTTTGCCATCTTACCTCTCTGCTCATTTGTAACTGGGACTATATGCTTCTATGATGCTTTGTGATTCTGACTGGATTATAAGTATTCAAAGATACTCTTTAATTAAAAGTCCTTTAAAAACTCTAGGGTCTAAATGCTATAAGTTGAACTTCTCAGAAGGCCATACTAAGTAAACATTTCATGTCAGTACCAATCATTAAATCTACATTTAAAAAGAACATTTGATGAAAAGAGCTAGTCTATTATTTTTCTTTCGTAATTTGTTTTCTCTCTTTGGGCGACTTAGATTAGGCTTGAAACCACATCCTATAGCTTTTACATTTTGTTTTGCCATCTGCTGGTGAATCTTTTCTGGTTTCTAGTCTTCTCTCTGGTCCCATATTTTATCTGGCTCATACCCACCACTGCCTGCTAAAATGGGACAAGTAAATCTACATTCATCGCCACTCAATCACTGTCAATGACAGTGCCATTCCCCAGCTCTCCAGGTTTATAAGCTGAGAGTCTCTGTATACTGTTTTTCCCTATGCCTTCCTCCTCCACTGTCAAATCTTCCTTCAGGGCCTTAACATTTTCTTTGTATCTGCAATAGTCTGATTCAGTCTTTCTCTATTATTGTGCAGATGCTCGTGGCCTATCACATATTACTATAGCAGCTTCCTGGTTGGCCTGCCAGATTCCAGTTGCTCCCCAACTAGTCTACACTCCATTGCCAGAATAGCTTCCACAAATATTTTTACCATAGGACCCCTACATAAATATTGGTAACAGGGTCAAATGTGAATTCTTCAGTCTTTTTATGAAGTCCATGCAGCAATTATTTACCACCTCCGTTTACCTCAACAACCCACCCCACTCTTTCCCTCCCTCTCTCCTTTGCTCTCCCTCTCCTTCTCCCTTTCTCTCTCTCTCTCTCTCTCTCTCTCTCTCTCTCTCTCTCTGCGTGCAATTACCAGCCCCATTTCTCTAGTTTCCACATCTGATGTTTCTACTCATGCCACATCTTGCTTTCTGTCTCCAGTATGTGACTTGCTATTTCCAAAGCTCTGGTCTTTTGCAGATGCCATTCCTTTCAGTTGAGATACTCTCTGCCCACATCACTATCTGTTTATGCTTTGCAGCATCTACTTCTAAAAATGCGATTTACCAGTTATTTGAGGAAGCTTTCCATGATTATATCTGACTCTGCTCGCTCCTCTCATTCAATATCTCCTAAGCATGTGTACAAGGTCTGTCCAGAAAGTATCCAGCCATTGTTAATATACATAATTCATATTACATGGCTGGATAGTTTCCAGACAGACCTCATCTTCCATTTGCATTTAGTTGTTGTGTGTCTCTGTGCGTGTGATTTCCTATCACCTCCAACCTGTGTGTAAACAAACGTCCAAGGGCAAGAGTCCAGCTTGATTTCTCTCCTCCCTCTGCTGTAAGATGACGCTCTGCACTCAAGAGGCATTCAATGAATGTTAAATGACTCTTGGCATTATTTTCTAGTCATAAACACAGGTGAAATCATCTTGCTTTTACAGTGGTTAGTTAGGATTTCCACATAGGTCTGCTTGCAGTCTACCATGGAATACTTAGCCATGGAATAAACAGGAAGAGGAGAGTATACATTTAGCCAAGGACTTAATTCTGTATTTTGTATTGCAGTTCAGTACATATATTGAGCACCTGATGTGTATCCAGCAATATGTCAAATATTCCAACCCAGTTATTCTCAAACTCCTGAATGCATCAGAATCCCCTAGAGGGCTTGTCAAAACCCAGATCACTGGCCACCACCCCAGTGTTTCTGACTTAGTAGGTCTGGGGTGGGGTATGAAATTTTGAATTTCTAACAAGTTCCCAGGTGATGCTGTCTGTCCAGGGAGCACACTTTGAGAAACAGTGACTTAGGAGACACAGAGGTAGTCTAAGATGTGGTCTCTCATTTCAAGGGATTTACAGTCTCTCTAGAGAGACAAGACTGGTCCAGGAAATATTTAACAGCACTATATCATGATGTTTTAGAATTCATTCATTCAACAAATATTGAATGAATACTAACTATGTTCCCAACACCGTTCTAGGTGCTGGAGTTACATCAATGAACACAATAGCTATCATGGGGGAAAGCAGACAATAAACAAAATAAATAAAATACATATGATGTAAAACAATGATAAGCCTTCAGAATGCTGAGTCCTTTAGGCAATTAGCAATGATAAGAGGTTCTCTGTCCAAAGAGTGAATCACATAGGCCTAGAGAAAAGTGTGTCAGGCAAAAATAAAGGGGAGCATCTTAAATATTTGTTATGTAAACACTCTAATCATAGCATCTTTTACCTTAACTTTCAGATTCTCAGAGACATAATGGCAAATTTAACAAATTATGATAGACCAGATCCTTAAAACTCATTGTCTAAGGGTAGTTTAAACACAAGTTAAATATGACCTGCAAAATACTTAACCGTCATGGGAATAAAATAAGCATAAGTGACAGTGATGTCTGTATGAAGGTGGAAAGTGATTTTTTTCCCTTTTATTTTCCAAATTCTGGATAATGTGGCTAGACGGTCTATTGAGAAAGTGGCAACTTTCGTCAGTGTTGTTTTGAAAAATGAGGCACACCCAGAGAAATCTTTCAGGGTCATTTTTTGAAGGACAGCCACAGAACTAAAACATCTTGAGAACTTTGGGATCATAGTACCAAAAATGTTGCTAGGTCACAAGGGTGATAGTTTTCCCTTCTGTGTATGTATGATTCTTTATTTCTTTTTAATAAACAGGGGATGGAGAACTGTCGTGGGAACATTCTGATGGTGATATCTTCCGGCAACCTGCCAACAGAGAAGCAGTAAGTGTGAATAGCTCAAATAATTCAACACTTCACAGCATCAGGCCAAGCTTGCCTCTCCCTGTGGCTACTATCCCAGCAAATCCAAAAAAGGGCCAATTTCTAACATAATTTTTCTTCCCCTTTCTCAGAAACTTGAATGACATCATCACCAACCTATAACCATTTAAGTGCACTGTATAACTGGTAACTGGCCAGGAACCGTACACAAAGAAACCATAGTCCCAGCCCTTCATCTAGATCAGAAGTTGGTACCCTTTTCACGATGACTTGCCAAGTCTTTATGTCCTTCTGTAAGGAAGGTAGGTCACTACCCCTGTCCCCAACAGTGAGGACCTTCTGTGGAGTTGTAAGGTAGCCCACCCCATCCTTTTGGTGGGATTTGTTGGGTACTTTGGACATATCCACATAAACCCTCCCCCACGCCTTAGTTTGGAGTCATACAGTTGTAAGAGAGAAAATGTAGCAGTCCCGATTCTCTTCCCTTCTCCCTGCAACATCTCATTTATGTTCTCAGCACTAATCTCAAAATAAGCTTCACAAGTAGGCATCTCTCTATGTATAGCAATACCATCTTTTGTCTGTTTGCATTTTCAAGTAACTAACAAAATAGAATTCCTCTCTAAAAAAATACATGTCTAAGAAGAATTATACTTCAAAATTCTTAAAATCTGAAAGGAAATATTCTAATTCAAAGAATATATCATATTAAAAGACTTGTAAAAGTGTACAAAATGTACAGAGGTGATCATTGCACATAAATACATGTTCATTACACCCTTGTGCAAAAAAGTGTACAGGGACATTCGTTGCAGCATCATTCTCATAAGAGAAAAACAAATGGAGACCACCTAAATGTCTATCAATAGGGTCTTTTTTTTTTTGCCATTTCTCTCTCTCTTTTTTTTTTATTTCAGAATATTATGGGGGTACAAACGTTAAGGTTACATACATTGCCCTTGTCTCCCCTCCCCCCTCGAGTCAGAGCTTCAAGCGTGTCCATCCTCCAGACGGTGCGCATCGAACTCACTATGTGTGTATATACCCATCCCCTCCTCCCCCCTCCCACCTGCCCCACACCCGACAGATGTTTGTTTTTCTTTTTTTCTTAATATTTTGGTTACATTTTATATCTTTGCCTCTCCCTAGCAAGGGTTAGAGGTATGCCCTTCCCCTCCACAATGTTCACCACATCCCTCAGATATGGGACTACCCCTCCAACCCCCGAATCCCTGGTGAACACCACCACCCTTTGAGCACCATAGTGTTAATCAGTCAGTACCAATTTATCAATAGGGTCTTGATTAAATATACCCTATATATGGAACAATGTGTACCTGTTAAAAAGAATATGGTACATCTAAATGTAGTAAGATAGAGAGAGCTCCAAGAAATATTAATTAACAAAACAAAGTGCAGGATGAAATTTTACACTATCATTTCCTTATGCAAAAATTTTACGTACATGTATGCAAATGCACATAAAAAGATCTGGAAGGTCACATACCAACATGTTAAAAGTGATAATCTTAGAGAGCTACAAGTGAGCAGAAGGAAATGTAGACTTTGACTTTTTACTTTATATCTTCTGTATCATTTGATGTTTTTCCATAAGTATCAATTAGTTTTATAATAAATAAAATATAAGTGATTTTCTAAAACCTTAGGAATTAGTTCTCAGCAAGCATTGGATCTGAGGCAGGAATCTAGGGAATTATAGGATTGGCCTGAGGATATTGAGGGTGTGAGGAAGGTTTTGATGGGGGATGCAATAGAATGACTGATACAGGCTGGTCCAAAGGTAGTGAGTTATCACAACTGATTGTTCACAGTCAGTTACAGATCGAACTCTTTGTTCTACTCTTTCACCCCTTCTTGCTACTGCACTTGACTAGTCTTTAAAAAGAAAAAGAATGATACAAACATCACAGTGTTGCTGAGGCTGGGCTTCCTGGTCATCACATGGGCCACTTCTGACTTTCATATCCCCAGCTTGATAACACCCAACCCAAAAGCCTCAGCAGTGAGGTGGAACAATTTCTATTTGCTTTATTTCTAGCAGTATTGCTTTCAGGACACTGCTCTTTCTGAAAGAATTTAGAAGAGTTGTGGCAGGGTGGAGAACAGTACTCTAGATATCTTAAAAAAGCAGCATCCTGCAAGAGAGGGTGGGCTGCCCAGTTTGCTGGTTAATATAGACTCAGAGGAAAGATTTTCTCCATCCAGTTCTATCTGCTTTATAGTAAGTGAGATCCCTTCCAGATCCTGACAGGAGATGATGTCAGTCTTAGTTTTCTGTGTTGTGAGTTTCTTCTTTTTCAGCCCCGATTTTTTTTTATTGTGGTAGGAAGTTGAGAGTGGCTAAATTAGTAGCTGTCACCCAGACGTCATTCTAAACCAAATTTAGGGCTCAATCACCTTAAACTAATGCTTACTCCCTAAGAAGTACCCACACTATGCACTGTGGCCACTTTAGCCATCTTGCTGGCAATGCCATTCATTAGCCTTTCTTCCTTTTTTAATTTCAGAATATTACAGGGGTACAAACACTTTGGTTACATGTAATGCCTTTGCACCACCCAAGGCGGAGCTACAAGCATGCCCATTGCAAAGGTGTGGAATTAAGACAAGTAGTCTTTCTTTTTGACTTGTTTTACACTGCCCCCAACTCCATCCCTTGTCTTTCAACTTCATTGTTCTTCTTAAGCTGCTAGTGAAAGGGCTGGACTTAATCCAGTAGTTCCTATAGCAAAAGAGGTCAGGTACAGAAATGTGAGGCCTTGAAATAGTTACTGATTTTCAAAGGAGTTTAAGACCTATCTTTAGAAACAAACATTTGGGCCTCGTAGACCAAAATGGCCAGATGGTTCCACTTTATTATAAATAAATATTTTCCTTTGTTCTAAAAGGGATAGATATTGTGGAATACGATTTGAATAATAAATAGCATCTGTGGTAATGGAAAAATATATACCTGACACATAGTAGGCACCCAATAAATACGTGTTGAACAAATGGGTGTGGAAGGTGGAGAGAAATGTAGGTAGTAGGGGTGCGGTAGTGGGGTGGGGAGGGGACTTTTCATTAATTTTAATGCATAGAAATTTGTCTCGAATCAGAGATAAATTCTTCAAATTTGTTGTTTGCTCTTGACCAGCCCCAAATGAGAAGACATGAGAATCCCTTCTGAATATCCTTTGCAGGCCCAGCTTCCTGCATGAAGAAAAAAAAAAAAAGCAGCCCTAATAACACACTTCCTATCCAGTAGATTGTTCTTTTTGTAAATTGTTCTTCTTTATAGGGAACCATCAAAACCTCAGTTCAACAGAAACACAGCTGATTGGTTTATTTTGTCAAGCAGCCTGAAAACCATCAGCTTACCAAGTTTTACAAAGTGCACAGGAAGGGGAACCAGTGGTTCAAATATGACTTCTTTGTAAAAACCTGAAACAGCTTTTGTCTGATTTCCAGGTCGTAATTTTGCATGAATTGGTCCTCATGCCATTGAAGGGGAGAGTATGTGGAGTGTGTGTGTGTGTGTGTGTGTGGTATGTTATATGGGGAGGGAGAAGTGGGCACAGGGTAGAAAGCCAAAACATGAAAGCAACCATAATTTTGTTTTGGACAACAGCCAAACTCTGATTTTTGCCCCCAGTAGATTATATCGAAATCGACCATTAGAAAAGCTAAAGAGTTTAGGATAGAAACAACATGAAACACACAAAAATCCATCTCTCATTCACATAGTCAGAACAATGGTTTGGGAAGGAAACGGGCCTGTGTTCCAGCCAAGGATAGTCCTAGGTTAGTAGTCACTAAGGTACAATGTTTTCATGGCTCTGTGGATTATATTATAGAATATATTCTGAAGACACTTTTTAAATGAAACTTTGTATTTTGAGATAACTGTAGATTCACTTGGAATTGTAGGAGATAATATAGAGAGATCCTGTGTGCCTTTGCCCAGTTTCCCCCAAGATGGTAACATCTTGCAAATCTATAATACAATATCACAATCACAAAGGCCCTTTTAAGGCCCCTTTAAGGCCCTTTCTGGACTTTGATGTTTTCCTGTCACTGCCAATAAAACCCCTGTGTCTTAGACCTTAGAACAAGTAAGGAAGAAATTCCTGGGGAGCCTCTATAATGGTAGGGATTTTCTAACACCAGAAAAGAACTATTTTAGAGCCACTTCAAAAACCTGAAATATTTTCAGTCTTTCAAGTAAGTGAATTTTAAAAAATACCAAAATACTAAGCAAAATAAAACAAAGCATATCTATATGGTCATTTCTAACTGGTGTTTGACCTGCTCCCTCAAGCAGCCAATTTGCAGCTGGTTTTTAAGATAAGCTCCAATTTCACTTACAATTCCAGGGTGTTAATGCCTTTTTCTCCTTTGCTCTAAGTTACAAGGTCAGAATGGTCCCTGGTAAACCTCTTTCATTAGTTTAGGGGAGAGACTCTGAAAGAGCCATTACCGTTAAATCAAAATCACACACCACCCCCTCTACCCCCAGCCCTAAAACAGAAAATCCTTTATGTCAGTGATTCTCAAGCTTGACTTCAAATTAGAGACTCCTGGGGTGTATATAAAAATCCTGATGCCCAGGCCTCCCCCAGACTTAAGAGTCCCTGGAAGTGGGACCCAGGCATCAGTATTTTTTACAGCTCCCCACGTGATTCTGGTGTGCGACCAAGGTGGAGAACCAGTGGTGCATGTGGTTGTGAACACTAGCTGAAAGAACTTCATCATCTGAAAGAACTACTCTTTGGAGCAGCTTTCAGCCAAATGTTTGTGGACTACTGAGTTTGACTGGACATTTTCTCCTCCACTTTCTCCTCCTTACCCTCTTCCTCTTCCTCCTTCTGTTCACCATCCCCCTACTCTCACTCTCCCACCATCTCCAAAAACTCAATCTTCATTGTCACCCTGAATATATTATCTGTCCTCCCTGGCCTCAGTTTCTCTTTCTGTAAAACAAAAACTTCAACAAGGTGAGGTTCTAGGGGGGCAAATGATCTAGGATAGGGCTTCTGACCAAAATCCCTGAGGTTTTGGGGTTTTGCCTTGAATCATTTTCCCACCCTTATCATATGTCTAGGGTCTGACTCCCTGGTGCTAAAGGACAGCCTCTCATTTTGTGCTCACCATCATGAGTCAGAGAACTTGTTGTACTTGCAGCTTATTCTGGGTCAGCGACCTTCCCTCTCTAATTCTATCCCTGTCTAACTCCTTCCTTTTAGCATCAGTGGGCCACCCACCAGCCAAACTGTCTTCCGTGTGTTCCTTTGGCAAAAATTTGACAAACTCCAAAAAGGACAGAACAATCTGTAATGGCCTTAGTAGGATGTGAGTGATTATGGCAGAAAAAGACGTATGAACCATTGTGGGAATGAGAAATATTTGCACTGAGAATCCCATTCATGTGCATGATAACAAGGTGATGCAAATTCATATGTGTGTCAATTTTTATAGCAATGCATCAGCATGGGCTCTTAGAGAGAATAATGTTCTCTTTCAGAAGTCTAAAACGCCCTTTTATTCCAGCTCCTGTTCGCTCTCCCTTTCTCCCGCCAGTGCCCCCTTCCCACCACGAGAGCAATAATACCTACCAAAGCCAAATTACAACATGTATGTCTATAGCACATAACTTTAATCAATATTTTATGGGATGGTGGCATCAGAGGACCCCATAACTATCTTCCCAAGGTTCCCCATTGTTTCTATCACTGCATATAAGCATCTTCCTTTTTAACTGCCTGTGAGAGATTTTTTTAATGGGTTCCCCTCCTTCACCCCTAACAATTGCCAATTGCCCCTAAAACACAATTAATGTTATTTGGCTTTAAGCCTTAAGATTCTACTCTTCATTCATTCTATTTTCTTCTACCCCCAAGCTATCTCAGCTCCTGGGAGAGGGGTGGGTAGCTCAGTAGTGAGCTCATCATGTGTCTTGAACCCTTGCTGAAAGAACAATGATTGGATTATATGTACTATAAGACTCTAAGCTTTCCTTAGGGACCATAGTTTCATTCATTCAATAAGTATTTTATAAGCACCTTCTAGATGCTAGGTACTGTTCTTGGCACTGGAGATATAACAGTGAATAAAACAAAGTCCTTGACTCTGTGGAGCTTACATTCTAATACCGTGTTTCCCCGAAAATAAGACCTACCCATAAAATAAGCCCTAGC